>JAQOWZ010000013.1:24517759-25117759 GCA_035578165.1 Stenolophus ochropezus | reverse complement strand
TTTACCTTATCCTTAGACCCTTTCGGAGAACGAAATAATTTCATATTTCTAACCGTTATAGGCTTAACGTAAAAGAATACGTCACAGAGCACGTAAATTAAATTACACTCTCACTGCATTTAAAGTCTTTTCTTCAGCTCTACGATAGTTTCTTCACGAAGATGCAAATATTTTAGCTTCTATTCTTCATTGAACTTCTATGGAGACAATTCAATGTATTCTGCGTGAATTTAAAATGAAGCAGACACTCAGGCACCCAAGTAAGCGGAAACAGTCTTCGGTGGTTGAAGCACGTCGGACCCGCAGAGCATCAGGGCAACGGCTGCTGCAAGGACAAACATAACCCGTTAAATTTTATAACGTCAAATATGTTTTAATTTTGAAATCATTATATGAATGCTAGCTGCTCGAACACATCTATTGTAAATAAAATATTTCATAATTGTTACTTTAATGATTACGAATAATATCAATATACAATTATATTCTTCATAAAATGTATTGAAAGAAAGAGTGAATTAATTAATTAATCTTTGTGAATAAAATGGTAAAGCCAATGTAACATTTGCAGTTTAGTAAACTAGAAATAGTCCATTTCACAGATGCATTGTGGGGTGAAGACGTTGCAATTCATAGTCGTAACTCACCTTAAGTTAGTTGGAAACTAAGGCGGCAGAGGGCTTCACGTCGTAGGCGGACCAGAACAGAGGATGATGGAACTCTTTCCACCACGTGGTTGGAGCAACAACTCATGTCATTACCCTTTAAATGGCGGTACGAATGAAATAATAAAAGTACGGAGGAGGACAATAAAACATAGACTGAATAAGAACTAGGGGAGAAAACAGAAGCCAGTAGCCAGAAACACTTTCGTTAGACAAAGACATTGCAACAAAAATTTAAAAAAGTAGATAAATATACGAGTAAATGTGGTTTTAATACGTCATAAATAAATTGTGAGTATTAAACTGCATTATACATGTCAGATGAGAAAATAAATGCGACAGGGTGGTGGTTTGAACAGCGTACAAGAAGACAGGAAGGCTGTGATACACTGTAGTCAGGAAGCAGAGGGCGATGCGTCTGTATCTGAAATGAAAACCATCATTCATGGAACTCAAGGTCCTTCCATCTTCCTTTACCTTATCCTTAGACGACAAGGGACCCGAGGGGATTATTTTTAACCAGGATTCCATAGAATGTGTCAAGACATAGGCATCTGAAATAAAACAGGAATGAAATAATTTATGTACGAGCGTTTATAAAATAAATATGAAAAATATTTCAAACATTAATATTATTCTTTAGAAACATTAGAAAGTCAGAAATCTGTTATTTCAATAGAAAATCATCTTATAACAACAATTGTTAAAGTGATATTCTGTAAACTATAATTAATTTTTTACACTGTTAATAAATTTATACTGCACTTCTAACGACAAGGGAGATATCGAAGACGGGCATTTCGATGACTCACCCTGTATATTACCGTCTCAATGTCCTGTAATGTCAAAAGAAAAATCTAAACAATTGAATTTGACGCAAACATTAATATTTGAAAAGAGAATTGAAAGGCCTTTCGAACTGTGTCATGTTTGATACCCTTTTCCATTTAAAATTTTTGAGGTGCAGTCCACCCCCATTTTAGGGTTAAAGTTATGCCATTGATACTAATAATCCATTCAGGTGTCCCCCTTTATACTAAAATTGACGTGTTCGAGCGTTTTTTGCAAAATTAATGTTAAGTGGCCGAAAAGTGCGCCGATAATTTTCACTGGGTCATCCTGTATGAAGACAAGTTTAACAATATTTTAAAATTAATGTGTTTTGTATTGTCTATCTCCGGAACTTCGGCATATTGCGAACGAGTTTTTAGTATCAGGGATGCTAAATGGCGTAAAGATAGAAATCGATGTTTACTTGAACTTATAAAGAGTGAACTACTTATTTATTTTAATTTAAAAACAACTGCTTAGAATTTGCAGAAAAAATTAAAACTGATGCAGCATTTCTCAAAACTGCCAAATATCAAGAAAAATATGATTTTAAAAATAAATTTAAAAATATATAATATAGATTGTTTGTTTGTGATTAATTGTGATAATTTGTTTGTGACATTAAACTATTAAAATTGTATTTGTCATTTACTTCCTTGGTCAAAGCTTATTAGATAAGTTTGCACCAACTAAAGAATCTTTTTTTCTGTCTTAACTGGATTGGACAGATATCTAAACGGATTCCTGATTTATTGATTTGCATTCATTATCTTTGCCCATCTTATTAAAAAAAAAGTGTTCGGAAACGTCATAATTTTTAAAGCGTGCTTTAAGATACAAGCTACGAGACGATTTTTTTAACTTTCAATTTTGTTTATAATTTTTTTAAATCAATTTATTAAAAAACAGTATTAAATACTACTCGTTTATTTAAAATTGGATAATAACAATACCGTTTAGTTTGTGAGAAATTTAGGAACTGCTTTAATTCCTACTTAAAATTCCTCGTAAGCAAAAAATTCAGTAGGTATAATTTAGTTTTATACAAGCGTGCCCTAATAATTATTTTTTTTTGATATTTTAGTTTGTTACTTGTTGTATGTGTGTTTCTTATAGAAATGCCAATTTAATGGGTTTCATTCAATCTCTATTATGTATAAAATAGCACGTGTTTGGGAAGTAAATTTTATACCTCTTCTCAGAATGTCCTTTTTTGGAACTTTATAGAGGTAACAACACTGTATATGCTGTGTGTCGTGGGTACTATTTAAGCATTGTTAATGACTTTTAGAGGATAACTTTAGTTAGTTAGTTAGTTAGTTAGACTTAAATTTTATGTGTACTACTTTTTATCATAGCTATTTTTTGGTTCATTGGATGATTAAATTTAAAGTGAAGAACTCTATCTGAGGTGGTAGGTTTTTTATAACAGTCTATAAGGAGCTTGCCATCTACAGTTCTTTGTATTAAAATGTCCAAAAAAGAGACAGAGTTATTCGATTCTATTTCCGAAGTAACTTGTGTGTGAAACAATATAAGGATGCACTTTTCATTTGTGATGAATTTATGTTTCATAGTTTGCAGAAACTTTCGGTACTGCCCTCGTACAGTAAATGAATTTGGTTGAAGTTCTGATTTAATGCGTTGATTACGGACCGACTGTTCCTGCGCCTCACGGTTTGAAATTTTTGACGTTTTATTTTTTATTGATTATTATGCACCGCAAAATTTGAAATTTGATACAAAATAAATGTGCGCAAGCAGTAATATTGGTGGAAGAAAGTTGGCATTAGAGAAGGACAGCAGTTTGACGTGTCTCAAACATGGGATTCTCTAATGACGCAAAGGTATAAAGACTAGCGGCAGTGGCGATTACAGAAGACCTGGACAAAACCAAATCATGCAGAAACCCTCGGCCGATATCGTTTCTTAAACGTTGCCGCCTTAAGGGACTGCGCGATATTCCGAATGCAATAAAATAACATGTTCGTAAGGTAATCTGTTGGCTATAACATTTTCAAATAATATTATAGTCTTATTTGTCAGTCTTTCTTGTCTAATAGACGAGAGAAGGTAAGATTTAACAATTTTCATTTAGTTAAAAGAGCGTTCACAAAAGACTGCAGAAACTAGTACAAGTGCTGCAGCTATTTCTAGATAATTATTTGTCAAAATTTTTAAAATATTTGACCTAAAACCATGTAAGTGATTGAAATTTTACGCATGTGGCGTGCGCCAACTCCGCCTCGTCCTGTTACTGCACGTGTGCAGGAAATCTACATACCCCTTCGGAAGACTAAATAATATATTTCTACATAAAATGTATTGAAAGAAAGAGTGAATTAATTAATTAATCTTTGTGAATAAAATGATAAAGCCAATGTAACATTTGCAGTGTAGTAAACTAGAAATCGTTCATTTCACACGTGCATTTTGGGGGTGAAGACGTTGCAATTCATAGTTGTAACTCACCTTAAGTTAGTTGGAAACTAAGGCGGCAGAGGGCTTCACGTCGTAGGCGGACCAGAGCAGAGGATGATGGAACTCTTTCCACCACGTGGTTGGAGCAACAACTCATGTCATTACACGTGAAATGGTGGAACGAATGAAATAATAAAAGTACGGAGGAGAATGATAAAACATAGACTGAATAAGAACTGGGGGAGAAAACAGAAGTCAGTAGCCAGAAACACTTTCGTTAGACAAAGATATTGTAACAAAAATTTAAAAAAATAGATAAATATAAATGTGGTTTTAATACGTCACAAATAAATTGTGAGTAATAAATTGCATTATACATGTCAGATGAGAAAATATGCGACAGGGTGGTAGTTTGAACAGCGTACAAGAAGACAGGAAGGCTGTGATACACTGTAGTCAGGAAGCAGAGGGCGATGCACCTGTATCTGAAATGAAAACCATCATTCGTGGAACTCAAGGTCCTTCCATCTTCCTTTACCTTATCCTTAGACGACAAGGGACCCGAGGGGATTATTCTCAACCAGGATTCCATAGAATGTGTCAAGACGTAGGCATCTGAAATAAAACAGGAATGAAATAACTTAATATTTCAAACATTAATAATATTCTTTAAAAAAAATAAAACTTAGGAAATCTGTTATTTCAAAAGAAAATCTTATTATAACAACAATTGTTAAAGTAGTATTCAGTAAGCAATAATTTAATTTTTTATTTAATTATTTAACCTTCACTAATATCATCTATAAAGATGAAGAAAAGAAGGGGACCTAGGTGAGAACCCTGCGCAACTCCAGAGTTAACAGGGAAAAATTCCGAATGGAAACCATTGACAGATACGCATTGTTTTCTATCAGTTAGATATGACCTGAACCACTTTAGTAAATTACCATGAATTCCGAGCATCTCCAGCTTATTTATTAAAACGAATGATTAATTTTATCAAAGGCCTTGCTGAGGTCTGTGTACACGACATCTACTTGCACCCTATCGTCCATCGCGGAAAGTATAAAATCTGTGTATTCAATTATATTAGTCTCAATTGACCTTCCAGAACAAAAACCAAGTTGTTCAAAATTTAATATATTTTTAAATGTTGGAGATAACTGCTTGTAAATGATTTTTTCAAAACATTTTTCGAGTATACTGAGTTTAGAAATAGGACGGTAGTTTTCAATAAGTTTTTTATTTATTATTTCAACATGCGGTGAAATCAATTAAAATTCTTTTCCGACAGTTTCCAAACACTAAAAATTATTGGTTTTTTAACATAATTAGTTCAGGAAAACATATTCTCAGTAATTTTTCGAGCATTTCTGCATTTAAAGTAACCTTCTTTAATTATCTTTGAGAAAACTACGATTATAAACTGGCGTTAGTAATAATAATTATTTATGTATTAAGGTCATAATTAAAAGATTATAGAGCGAGGGAATGTTTAAAATATCCTGAGGGCTATAACTTGTATATCGGGAACCACGCATTGCATCCTTTAATTTAGGAAACAAGAAGAAATCACAAGGTGCAAGGTCAGGTCCACTGGACGGGTGCTCCAATAATTCCACCTTTGACTCTGTTAAATAGGCTTTAGTTTGCGCAGCAGTATGTGAGGATGCATTGTCCTGGTGCAAGACTAGCTTACTTCGAGACCGATTTTCACGCACTTTTCCAAATACCTGTGGCAAACAAACTCACCTTAAGTTAGGTGGAAATTAAGGCGGCAGAGGGCTTCACGTCGTAGGCGGACCAGAGCAGAGGATGATGGAACTCTTTCCACCACGTGGTTGGAGCAACAACTCACGTCGATGCACGTGAAATGGCGGAACGAATGAAATAATAAAAGTACGGAGGACAATAATAAAACAGACTGAATAAGAACTGGGGGAGAAAACAGAAGCAAGTAGCCAGAAACACTTTCGTTAGACAAAGACATTTCAACAATAATTTAAAAAAGTAGTTATAGATAAATGTGGTTTTAATACGTCACAAATAAATTGTGAGTATGAAATTGTATTACACATGTCAGATGAGAAAATAAATGCGACAGGGTGGTGGTTTGAACAGCGTACAAGAAGACAGGAAGGCTGTGATACACTGTAGTCAGGAAGCAGAGGGCGATGCGCCTGTATCTGAAATGAAAACTATCATTCATTGAACTTAAGGTCCTTCCATCTTCCTTTACCTTATCCTTAGACGACAAGGGACCCGAGGGGATTATTCTCAACCAGGATTCCATAGAATGTGTCAAGACGTAGGCATCTGAAATAAAACAGGAATGAAATAACTTATGTACGAGTATTTATAAAATAAATATGAAAAATATTTCAAACATTAATATTATTCTTTAGAAACATTAGAAAGTCAGAAATCTGTTATTTCAATAGAAAATCATCTTATAACAACAATTGTTAAAGTGATATTCTGTAAACTATAATTAATTTTTTACACTGTTAATAAATTTATACTGCACTTCTAACGACAAGGGAGATATCGAAGACGGGCATTTCGATGACTCACCCTGTATATTACCGTCTCAATGTCCTGTAATGTCAAAAGAAAAATCTAAACAATTGAATTTGACGCAAACATTAATATTTGAAAAGAGAATTGAAAGGCCTTTCGAACTGTGTCATGTTTGATACCCTTTTCCATTTAAAATTTTTGAGGTGCAGTCCACCCCCATTTTAGGGTTAAAGTTATGCCATTGATACTAATAATCCATTCAGGTGTCCCCCTTTATACTAAAATTGACGTGTTCGAGCGTTTTTTGCAAAATTAATGTTAAGTGGCCGAAAAGTGCGCCGATAATTTTCACTGGGTCATCCTGTATGAAGACAAGTTTAACAATATTTTAAAATTAATGTGTTTTGTATTGTCTATCTCCGGAACTTCGGCATATTGCGAACGAGTTTTTAGTATCAGGGATGCTAAATGGCGTAAAGATAGAAATCGATGTTTACTTGAACTTATAAAGAGTGAACTACTTATTTATTTTAATTTAAAAACAACTGCTTAGAATTTGCAGAAAAAATTAAAACTGATGCAGCATTTCTCAAAACTGCCAAATATCAAGAAAAATATGATTTTAAAAATAAATTTAAAAATATATAATATAGATTGTTTGTTTGTGATTAATTGTGATAATTTGTTTGTGACATTAAACTATTAAAATTGTATTTGTCATTTACTTCCTTGGTCAAAGCTTATTAGATAAGTTTGCACCAACTAAAGAATCTTTTTTTCTGTCTTAACTGGATTGGACAGATATCTAAACGGATTCCTGATTTATTGATTTGCATTCATTATCTTTGCCCATCTTATTAAAAAAAAAGTGTTCGGAAACGTCATAATTTTTAAAGCGTGCTTTAAGATGTAAGCTACGAGACCATTTTTTTAACTTTCAATTTTGTTTATAATTTTTTTAAATCAATTTATTAAAAAACAGTATTAAACACTACTCGTTTATTGAAAATTAGATAATAACAATACCGTTTAGTTTGCGAGAAATTTAGGAACTGCTTTAATTCCTACTAAAACTTCCTCTTAAGCAAAAACTCCAATTTTTGATATTTTAGTTTATTACTTGTTGTATGTGTGTTTCTTATAGAAATGCTAATTTAATGGGTTTCATTCAATCTCTATTATGTATAAAATAGCACGTGTTTGGGAAGTAAATTTTATACCTCTTCTCAGAATGTCCTTTTTTAGAACTTTATAGAAGTGGCAACACTATATATGCTGTGTGTCGTGGGTACTATTTAAGCATTGTTAATGACTTTTAGACGATAACTTTAGTTAGTTAGTTAATTAGTTAGACTTAAATTTTATGTGTACTACTTTTTATCATAGCTATTTTTTGGTTCATTGGATGATTAGATTTGAAGTGAAGAACTCTATCTGAGGTGGTAGGTTTTTTATAAGTCTATAAGGAGCTTGCCATCTACAGTTCTTTGTATTAAAATGTCCAAAAAAGAGACAGAGTTATTCGATTCTATTTTCAAAGTAACTTGTGTGTGAAACAATATAAGGATGCACTTTTCATTTGTGATGAATTTATGTTTCATAGTTTGCAGAAACTTTCGGTACTGCCCTCGTACAGTAAATGAATTTGGTTGAAGTTCTGATTTAATGCGTTGATTACGGACCGACTGTTCCTGCGCCTCACGGTTTGAAATTTTTGACGTTTTATTTTTTATTGATTATTATGCACCGCAAAATTTGAAATTTGATACAAAATAAATGTGCGCAAGCAGTAATATTGGTGGAAGAAGGTTGGCATTAGAGAAGGACAGCAGTTTGACGTGTCTCAAACATGGGATTCTCTAATGACGCAAAGGTATAAAGACTAGCGGCAGTGGCGATTACAGAAGACCTGGACAAAACCAAATCATGCAGAAACCCTCGGCCGATATCGTTTCTTAAACGTTGCCGCCTTAAGGGACTGCGCGATATTCCGAATGCAATAAAATAACATGTTCGTAAGGTAATCTGTTGGCTATAACATTTTCAAATAATATTATAGTCTTATTTGTCAGTCTTTCTTGTCTAATAGACGAGAGAAGGTAAGATTTAAGAATTCTCAATTAGTTAAAAGAGCGTTCACAAAAGACTGCAGAAACTAGTACAAGTGCTGCAGCTATTTCTAGATAATTATTTGTCAAAATTTTTAAAATATTTGACCTAAAACCATGTAAGTGATTGAAATTTTACGCATGTGGCGTGCGCCAACTCCGCCTCGTCCTGTTACTGCACGTGTGCAGGAAATCTACATACCCCTTCGGAAGACTAAATAATATATTTCTACATAAAATGTATTGAAAGAAAGAGTGAATTAATTAATTAATCTTTGTGAATAAAATGATAAAGCCAATGTAACATTTGCAGTGTAGTAAACTAGAAATCGTTCATTTCACACGTGCATTTTGGGGGTGAAGACGTTGCAATTCATAGTTGTAACTCACCTTAAGTTAGTTGGAAACTAAGGCGGCAGAGGGCTTCACGTCGTAGGCGGACCAGAGCAGAGGATGATGGAACTCTTTCCACCACGTGGTTGGAGCAACAACTCATGTCATTACACGTGAAATGGTGGAACGAATGAAATAATAAAAGTACGGAGGAGAATGATAAAACATAGACTGAATAAGAATTGGGGGAGCAAACAGAAGTCAGTAACCAGAAACACTTTCGTTAGACAAAGACATTGTAACAAAAATTTTAATACGTCACAAATAAATTGTGAGTAATAAATTGCATTATACATGTCAAATGAGAAAATAAATGCGACAGGGTGGTAGTTTGAACAGCGTACAAGAAGACAGGAAGGCTGTGATACACTGTAGTCAGGAAGCAGAGGGCGATGCGCCTGTATCTGAAATGAAAACCATCATTCGTGGAACTCAAGGTCCTTCCATCTTCCTTTACCTTATCCTTAGACGACAAGGGACCCGAGGGGATTATTCTCAACCAGGATTCCATAGAATGTGTCAAGACGTAGGCATCTGAAATAAAACAGGAATGAAATAACTTAATATTTCAAACATTAATAATATTCTTTAAAAAAAATAAAACTTAGGAAATCTGTTATTTCAAAAGAAAATCTTATTATAACAACAATTGTTAAAGTAGTATTCAGTAAGCAATAATTTAATTTTTTATTTAATTATTTAACCTTCACTAATATCATCTATAAAGATGAAGAAAAGAAGGGGACCTAGGTGAGAACCCTGCGCAACTCCAGAGTTAACAGGGAAAAATTCCGAATGGAAACCATTGACAGATACGCATTGTTTTCTATCAGTTAGATATGACCTGAACCACTTTAGTAAATTACCATGAATTCCGAGCATCTCCAGCTTATTTATTAAAACGAATGATTAATTTTATCAAAGGCCTTGCTGAGGTCTGTGTACACGACATCTACTTGCACCCTATCGTCCATCGCGGAAAGTATAAAATCTGTGTATTCAATTATATTAGTCTCAATTGACCTTCCAGAGCAAAAACCAAGTTGTTCAAAATTTAATATATTTTTAAATGTTGGAGATAACTGCTTGTAAATGATTTTTTCAAAACATTTTTCGAGTATACTGAGTTTAGAAATAGGACGGTAGTTTTCAATAAGTTTTTTATTTATTATTTCAACATGCGGTGAAATCAATTAAAATTCTTTTCCGACAGTTTCCAAACACTAAAAATTATTGGTTTTTTAACATAATTAGTTCAGGAAAACATATTCTCAGTAATTTTTCGAGCATTTCTGCATTTAAAGTAACCTTCTTTAATTATCTTTGAGAAAACTACGATTATAAACTGGCGTTAGTAATAATAATTATTTATGTATTAAGGTCATAATTAAAAGATTATAGAGCGAGGGAATGTTTAAAATATCCTGAGGGCTATAACTTGTATATCGGGAACCACGCATTGCATCCTTTAATTTAGGAAACAAGAAGAAATCACAAGGTGCAAGGTCAGGTCCACTGGACGGGTGCTCCAATAATTCCACCTTTGACTCTGTTAAATAGGCTTTAGTTTGCGCAGCAGTATGTGAGGATGCATTGTCCTGGTGCAAGACTAGCTTACTTCGAGACCGATTTTCACGCACTTTTCCAAATACCTGTGGCAAACAAACTCACCTTAAGTTAGGTGGAAACTAAGGCGGCAGAGGGCTTCACGTCGTAGGCGGACCAGAGCAGAGGATGATGGAACTCTTTCCACCACGTGGTTGGAGCAACAACTCACGTCGATACACGTGAAATGGCGCAACGAATGAAATAATAAAAGTACGGAGGAGAATGATAAAACATAGACTGAATAAGAACTGGGGGAGAAAACAGAAGCAAGTAGCCAGAAACACTTTCGTTAGACAAAGACATTGCAACAATAATTTAAAAAAGTAGATATAGATAAATGTGGTTTTAATACGTCACAAATAAATTGTGAGTATGAAATTGTATTACACATTTCAGATGAGAAAATAAATGCGACAGGGTGGTGGTTTGAACAGCGTACAAGAAGACAGGAAGGCTGTGATACACTGTAGTCAGGAAGCAGAGAGCGATGCGTCTGTATCTGAAATGAAAACCATCATTCATTGAACTTAAGGTCCTTCCATCTTCCTTTACCTTATCCTTAGACGACAAGGGACCCGAGGGGATTATTCTCAACCAGGATTCCATAGAATGTGTCAAGACGTAGGCATCTGAAATAAAACAGGAATGAAATAACTTAAGTACGAGCATTTATAAAATAAATATGAAAAATATTTCAAACATTAATTCTAATCTTTATTTCAAAAGAAAATCTTATCATAACAACAATTGTTAAAGTGGTTAAATAGTTATTTAGCGTAAATTTTAAAGTAACAATACGTAACATGCCGTAAAATCAATTAAAATTCTTCTCCGACAGTTTCCAAACACAAAAAATTATTGGTTTTTGAACAATATTAGTTCTCAGTAATTGTTCGGGCATTTCTGCAGTTAAAGCAACCATCTTTAATTATCTTTCAGAAAACTACGAATATAAACTGGCGGTAGAAATAAACATAAGTTATTGTTCAACATTTACATATTATCACATTCTAATATAATTTAAAAGTGGTAGTTGAACGCCTGTGTATCTAACAGTGCGATTAGAGACACGAGAGATGAATATAAAGTAGAGATGGACAAGTAAAGGTCATCGAGCAGACCGATGGTTGAAATCAACTAAGCCCCATGGATTTAGTTGTCACAACTAAGAAGTTAACTCGCCATTTCACTAGTGTTGCATGCTTGTTATAACAAGTCGCAAGTTTTAATCTCATTTCTTTACATTTTCAGTTTATTTAACTCTGTCTATTACTATTAACAAAATCTGTTTGCACAATCCCAATTTCGAAGTCTTGTCACAGAAGAATAGTTCTATACAGAAGCGACAGTAAGACAAAGAAACGAAAATTAGAAAGAGACGAGGAAAGTCAACAAATTTAAAGGGCTCATCGTTTCAAACCGGAAAGTTTCGTCACATCTTCGTGGTTCGATTTTCCCTGTTTATCAATCATTAATATCTTAGTGTTTAATGTAGGATTGACTTTATCGATTGGATGCTAATAAAAGAAGGTCTTGCACCAACGTTTCGACTGTATTTTTTCATCATGATGATAATATTTTAATACCATTTATCACCCTTATGAAAACTGATTTACAGTCGAAACTTTCGTGTATTAGTGGATTTTATTAAATAACTGCAACTCCAAAAAATCCTGGTGTGTCCAACACAATACCTCCCGCCACTGTAGTAATATATTCTATATAACTTTTTCAATACATTTAATTTATAGTTTTAAAATTAGATTGTTATTGCAGTTCAGAATATTTTTAATTCATTTCATACCTAAAATTTCCTTCATAAAATTTGTATGACCAATATGACAACTATTTTTGACGTTACTAAAACCGGAACCGAACTTACTTTGATTCATGCACGCAAATACATTCCCAATATATTTCTTCAAACTTTTTAAATTTTATAATAGAATTACTTAATTTTTACATATTTTATCTTTTACACTTACATCAAATTTGACATCATATGTCAAATTTTGTGAACATATGAATAACTCATCTGTTTTATCGAAATTCTTCAGCCTAAACGATATGTAAAATTATTATAATTTATATATTTTTACCTCCCGCCTATCAATATATAGATAAGGGAGGTATTGTTTTTGGTCAGATTTCTCGAGTGAGTTTTCAACATATGAGCAAGAATTAGGGTCCCTAGAATACGATTTTACTATTTTTAGCGTGATTTCTGTATGTTCATGTGTGTATTTGTGTGTATGTTTGTTTGTGTCTGTGACGATTTTTCGTCCACGATAACTCCAATACGATACATGTAAAAAATATAATATTTGGTATTTAAGAGTTATATTCAAATATGATGAACTGATTAGATTTTGACTACAATTGGTTAAACGGAAGTAGTACTTTACTTGAAGCTTTACACCGTTTTTCCTAAGAAATACCTCTAAATACCATTTTTTCGCAAATTACGTTATTATTAAATATAAAGATTTTTTAATTTTCTACCGATCTGCATAATTACGTTTATATATATATATATATATATATATATATATATATATAACTCCTAGCTAGATAGAAAAAAATCTGGTGTGTCCAACACAATACCTCCCGCCACTGTAGTAATATATTCTATATAAGTTTTTCAATACTTTTAATTTGTAGTTTTAAAGTTAGTTTGTTATTGCTGATCAGAATATTTACTAAAACCGGAACCGAACTTACCTTGATTCACGCATGCAAATATATTCCTAATACATTTCTTCCATTTTTTAAATTTTACAATAAAATTTCTTCATTTTTACTTATTTTATCATTTACACGTACTTACATCAAATTTGACATCATATGTCAAATTTTGTGAACATATGAATAACTCATCTGTTTTATCGAAATTCCTCAGCCTAAATGATATGTAAAATTATTATAATTTATATATATTTTTTTCTGTTTAACTAGAAGTTATATATAAACGTAATTATGCATATCGATAGAAAATTAAAAAATCTTTATATTTAATAATAACTTAATTTGCGTAAAAATGATATTTAGAGGTATTTTTTAGGAAAAACGGTTTAAAGCTTCAAGTAAAGTACTACTTCCGGTTAACCAATTGTAGTCAAAATCTAATCAGTTCATCATATTTGAATATAAGTCTTAAATACCAAATATTATATTTTTTACATGTATCGTGTTGGAGTTATCGTGGACGAAAAATCGTCACAGACACACGCACACACACACGCACACACGCACACACAGACATACAGACATCACGGTAAAAATAGTAAAATCTTATTCTAGAGACCCTAACTCGTGCTTATATGTTGAAAACTCACACTCGAGAAATTTGACCAAAAACAATACCTCCCTTATCTATATATTGATAGGCGGGAGGTAAAAATATATAAATTATAATAATTTTACATATCGTTTAGGCTGAGGAATTTCAATAAAACAGATGAGTTATTCATATGTTCACAAAATTTGACATATGATGTCAAATTTAATGTAAGTGAGTTTAACAGATAAAATAAGTAAATATGAAGCAGTTTTGTTTAAAATTAAAAATGGTGGAAGAAATATATAAGGAATGTATTTGCATGCATGAATCAAGGTAAGTTCGGTTCCGGTTTTAGTAACGTCAAAAATAGCTGTCATATTAGTCATACAAATTTTATGAAGGAAATTTTAGGTACGAAATGAATTAAAAGTATTCTCAACTGCAATAACAAACTAATTTTAAAACTACAAATTAAATGTACTGAAAAACTTATATAGAATATATTTCGACAGTGGCGGGAGGTATTGTGTTGGACACATCAGATTTTTTTCTATCTAGCTAGAAATAATATACAGAGTGGCTGATTTTTCATTGTCCAGGCCATATCTCCTGAAATATTAAATATACAAGATAAAGCTAAATAGGAAACTTGTGTAACAAGACCTGGTCTATAAAATAGCGTTAACAGATGTTTTCCATGGCCTACTGATTTGGCGAAAAAATATTTAACTTTGGTTTTTTAAATGGAACATCCTATATATTTTTACGGAATAAGATTCTACATCAATTTCGCTTTACAATTATGTATAACAAGTAGGGGTTTGCCTTAAATTTATGTTTAATAATGCAAAAAATAAAATTAAATAAGTCGGCTGTATTTTCTCATTGTTAATCACTATTTTTTATAAATCTGATACAAGTGTTTATTAGAAGTGTTTTATGGTTTTTATTTAATTATTATTTGATTTGTGAAAACAACAGAGCGCATATTAACCTTTTCACTATTTGTGAAATTCATTTTCTTTTGTAATTACGAAGTTCAACATCTTTTCAACTAATAAATACTTCTGTCTGTTTCTTGGCAGTTGTCTACAGGTATAAATAATAAAATAATTGCAAATCACAGCCGTCTCATATAATTTTATTTTTTGCATTATTAAGCATAAATTAAAGGCAAACCTCCAGTTGTTTTACATAATTGTAAAGAGAAATTGATGTAGAATCTTATTCCGTAAAAACATACAGGGTGTTTCATTTAAAAAACCAAAGTTAAATATATTTCCGCCAAATCAGTAGGCCATGGAAAACATCTGTTAACGCTATTTTATAGGCAAGGTCTTATTACACAAGTTTCCTATTTAGCTTTTTCTTGTATATTTAATATTTCAGGAGATATGGCCTGGACAATAAAAAATCAGCCACCGGGTATAAACGTAATTATGCAGATCGGTAAAAAATTAAAAAATATTTATATTTATAATTACGAAATTTGCGAAAATATGGTAATTAGAGGTATTTCTTAGGAAAAACGGTGTAAAGCTTCAAGTAAAGTACTACTTCCGTTTAACCAATTGTAGTCAAAATCTAATCAGTTCATCATATTAGAATATAACTCTTCAATACCAAATATTAAATTTTTCACATGTATCGTATTGGAGTTATCGTGGACGAAAAATCGTCACAGACACATACACATACACGGACATACAGACATCACGGTAAAAATAGTAAAATCGTATTCTAGGGATCCTAATTTGTGCTCATATGTTGAAAACTCACACTCGAGAAATCTGACCAAAAACAATACCTCCCTTATCTATACAGAATGTTCCATTTAAGCGTTCCACCATTGCTATCTCGAGAACTATAAGAGCTACGAGGTTGGTTAAATTAGCAAACAACCACCATTTTACAAGACTAATACAATGAACAAAAAAATTATTTTTTTCGACCAGTGTTTCCCAAAATACGGGACACAACTTTCTTATTTTAAATGGGAGCATATGTTTATTTTTAGGTTATTGGATAGAGTATTTTTTTCTGAATTCAACAATATCAACATATTATACATTAATATAACAAAATAACTGAGAAAAATGAATATTAGATTTATATGTATTTTATTTATATCTGACTGAAACAAGAGTGCTTTGGATAGAAAACAATTTATTTTCTTCTTAAAATTGACAGTTTAAAAACATAAAATTTAACAAAAAATTAGACAGTTAGACAGAACTATATGTCTATGTTTTCTATCCATAGCACTCTTGTTTCAGCCAGATATAAATAAAATACATATAAATCTAGCATGCATTTTTCTCAATTATTTTGTTATATTAGTATATGATATGTTCATATCGTTGAATTCAGAAAAAAATACTCTATCGAATAACCTAAAAATAAACATATGTTCCCATTTAAAATAAGAAAGTTGTGACCCGTATTTTGAGAACCACTGGTCGAAAAAAAAATTTTTTTGCTCATTGTATTAGTCTTGTAAAATGGTGGTTCTTTGCTAATTTAACCAACCTCGTAGCTCTTATAGTTCTCGAGATAGCAATGGTGGCACGCTTAAATGGAACACCCTGTATATTGATAGGCGGGAGGTAAAAAAGACCTTCTTTTAGTGTTTATGTTTTGATTAATAATAGTTATTCGAAAATAATTGTTTATATTTGTTTATTCATTTTTATTATCTTTTATTATTCATATTTCGGTTATTAAACTTGATATAAATATTCGTATTCCAATTACTTTTACAATTCACCTAAATAAATAATCATTGCAATATATTTGTGTTTCTTTACACATGTTTAATTACAGTGGTCCGTATTCAACTTTTGTCTTTATCTCCTTTAAGTCTTCTTTTTAGCTAAAGACAGACGCTTTTTACCTCCCGCCTATCAATAATATATAGATAAGGGAGGTTTTGTTTTTGGTCAAATTTCTCGAGTTTAAGTTTTCAACATATGATCACGAATTACGGTGTATGTGTGTGTACGTGGGTGTGTGTGTTTGTGTCTGTGACGATTTTTCGTCCACGATAACTCCAATACGATACATGTAAAAATGTAATATTTGGTATTTCAGAGATACATTCAAATATGATAATAGTACTTTACTTCAAGTTTTAAACCGTTTTTCCTAAACATACCTCTAAATACCATTTATTCGTAAATTACGTTATTATTAAATATAAATATTTTTTTAATTTTCTACCGATCTGTATAATTAAGTTTATATATAATTTGAAGCTAAACAGAAAAAAAAATATATAAATTATAATAATTTTGCATATCGTTTAGGCTGAGAAAGTTCTGTAAAACAGATGAGTTATTCATATGTTCACAAAATTTAACATATGATGTTATATTTGATGTAAGAAAGTTTAAAAGATAAAATAAGAAAATATGAAGTAGTTTTATTCTAAGATTTAAAAAGATGGAAGAAATATATAAGAGATATATTTGCATGTGTAAATCAAGGTAAGTTCCATTCATATTTTAGTAAAGCCAAAAATAGCAGTTTTTTGGTCATACAAATTTTATAAAGGAAATTTTAGCTATGAAATAAATTAAAAAATATTCTAAAGAGCAATAACACACTAGTTCTAAAACTACAAACTGAATGTACTGGAAAACGTATATAGAATATATTACTACAGTGGCGGGAGGTAATGTGTTGGACACATCAGATTTTTTGTACTTAAACTGTGTAAAATGAATGCGCCTTTTATTTTTAAACAATACTTTAGTATCTTGTACTGAATTTAGTCCCGTGTCAGACAGGCTTAACAAAACTGAAAATTTTAAGTATGTAACTTTTAATAATCACAAATAAAGAATTACCTCGTATCAAAAACAAGATATATCCTCGCATTAACTTCAGTGTGGGATTTGGGACTAGTGGCCTCGTTCCTGCAGAATGCGCGCTACTTCTGCACGTTCATTTCTAGTTGCCATGTCCCATGCTGTGCTGCCATCTTGGTCTCGGGCATTCGCATCAGCGCCGTGGTCCAACAACAGCTCCACTACATCTACACGTCCACCCCAGGCTGCCAAGTGCAGTGTTGTCCAGCCTACGTTGTCCACAGCGCGGACATCGCAGCCTTCCTCCAGCAGAAGTTTCACTACATCTGCATGTCCCCACCTGGCTGCCTTGTGCAGTGCTGTCCAGCCGCCGGCGGTCACAGCGCGGACATCGCAGCCTCCCTCCAGCAGAAGTTTTACTACATCTGCATGTCCTTCCCCGGCTGCCTCGTACAGTGCTGTCCTGTCGATGTCGTCCACAGCGCGGACATCGCAGCCTCCCTCCAGCAGAAGTTTTACTACATCTGCATGTCCCTTCTCGGCTGCCTCGTGCAGTGCTGTCCTGCGGTCGCCGGTCACAGCGCGGACATCGCAGCCTCCCTCCAGCAGAAGTTTTACTACATCTGCATGTCCCCACCTGGCTGCCACGTGCAGTGCTGTCCTGCCGCCGTCGGCCACAGCGCGGACATCGCAGCCTCCCTCCAGCAGAACTTTCACTACATCTGCATGTCCCCTCCTGGCTGCCTCGTGCAGTGCTGTCCTGCCGTCGCCGTGCACAGCGCAGACATCGCTGCCTTCCTCCCGCAGAACTTTCACTACATCTGCATGTCCCCACAAGGCTGCCACGTGCAGTGCTGTCCAGCCCTTGCCGTCCACAGCGCGGACATCGCTGCCTCGCTCCAGCAGAAGTTTCACTACATCTGCCTGTCCCCACCTGGCTGCCCAGTGCAGTGCTGTCAAGCCGTCGCCGGCCTCAGCGCGGACATCGCTGCCTCTCTCCAGCAGAAGTTTCACTGTGTTGTAGGGTCGTCCTTGTGTAGCTTTAGCTGCTTCATGAAGTAGTCTACTTTGGTGTAGGATTTTTTTTCTGCTGGTTTCATGAATAGCATTCAGAAACGAGGCCAAACATTTTACGCAGCCAAACCTTGCTAAAGATTGTAATATTTTTTTAAAATTTTGATAAAGTGGAGATTGAAGGTTGATGTTGAGTACAACATTGAAATCAGAGGTATAATACTTGCGTATCGTTTCTATAACAACTGTTTCGTTCTCATCTGCATGCCTAAATATTGCAGCACGATGACTAGTATAGTAGTTCTTGTCTTGCAGCGCCCACTTTAAACATTTGCTGTAGATTTTTTCTTTAAAATTTTTGCCATAGTGCTTCCTCAAAATGTCTTGACACATTCTATGAAGTTTGAGACAAGTATTAGACTCTTTTCCAAAATAATTTTTGTTGTAGTTCTCAAAAAATGAAAATTTTTTTACTATATGCACGCTGCTATCTACTAAACCCCTGTCGGATTCCCCGCGCATGTCTAATATCTCCTTAACCTGTTCGATGTGTATGTTATCCGGGTCCAGGTGTGCGCATACACACAGCAATTCGTTCGTTATTCCATTTACCCCTTTCTTTAGGTGCGGCCAGCTGGTCATCTTATCCACCATACCAACAATCGCAGCACTTATAGTCTTGCTGTACGAAGAGTCCATAGAAGGCTCAATTTCTTGTTCTAACATTTCAGAACTCAACATTTTTGTGAAATCTTCCATATTAAAATGACCACTTTCCATTTCGTTCCGCAAGTGCCCCGCGATCACCACGAGGCCCAGGGGGATGTCACTGACACTTTCAATTATTTCCTCAATCTGACTTCCGTCTAATTCTCCATATCGTGCATCCCCCAAAATTTTCTGAAAAATTAAGAATGACGTGTCTCTGGACACTTCCTTTAGCTCGACAGTTGCCACGTCGTCTCCCCACCTGGAGTACTGGCTGGTTACTAGCACCAGGAAGTTGGCTGTATCTGGAGGGAGGTAATTGCTAACACTTCTCCGCGTCTCCGCGTTGTCCAGCACGTATAAAGTAATATCATTTACAAAAGTCTCAAATGATTTCCTTAACTCTTTTTCCACCAAGTTGCCGATGGTTTCTGCCTCAACCCAAAACGCCCTCTTTATGTTACCATTCTTCATGGCGTGCTGCGCGTACTGCTTCGCCAACTCTGTTTTGCCGCAGCCGGCCATGCCCGAGACAACGACTTTTCTCTTCCGCTCAGCAAAGAACAACTGGTCCAGCCTTTTTATATCATCTTCCCTTCCTTCGAACACAGAAGAGGGGCGTGGTACGTCCAGCTTGGTACATTCCCTTGGAAGGGAATTGCAGGAATTGCAAACAGTTAGATTTCCTTGTATATTTACGGAGCCACCAGCAACAACTCCAACTGCGCTGTTTGTAACTGTATTTGCCATTTTTCGTTCTCACCTGAAAATAATAATATTAGTACACAACATATACAAGATCATACATAATATAACATTTATTTGCATACTAAGATGATAAAATATTGTTGAAATCAAGTACAAAGAATTTGATGTATAATTATTTTTTAAAAACCTATACATCTAGATTCAGAAAAGGAATTAGCCCCTTGTTAAAATCTCGAAATGTCAAACTAAATCCAATCCCAATCCATAAAAAGGATTATAGTCATTTATGATCCAATGTGTTACATTACAAATAAGTCACGTGAGAAATGTTTAGCTGGGGTATTTTTCTCAAGTGACTTAAATAATTAGGTAACCTACGTGTGCCATACATTAATTGAAAAGCAAACGAGTAAAATATGAAGTAAAAACGTCTGAATCCAACTGGCAAGAAATATAAATAAAGTCATTACTATCTACAACCAAATATAAGAAATCTTTTTAAATTTGATTTGTTTTAATTTTTTATTTTAAAATGTTTAAGGTACTTATGTAATAGACCCTTTCTTCGAATTTTATAAAACAAATGTATGAAACAAATAAAAAATAATAGTAATAAAAATTTAATTTTTGAAGTATGTTTTTATATCATTTTTTCAATTTGAACGAAGCATGAATTCAAAATGGCGCTGAATACGCGCCATTTACTCGTGACGTCACAAGCCAGATCGCGCAGCTGTTATTATGTGCGAGAACATGGAAAGGCGAAGTAAAACCCCGCATTTTGAAAAAAATGTAGGTTTGAAATATATTTTTGCGCCGGAATGCTGTAATAAAGCATTAAATAATCCTGAATACTTATTTATAACCGTACCAAAAGGTAAAATTGGTAGAAAATGGTTAGCCCAAGTTCCACGGGAACCAAAATGCATTTCAACGCAATCAACGATGTATTGTTGCCTAGATTATTTTAATGTAACTATGTACAGAGTGAATACTAGAAACTATGACATGGGGATTTAACATAGAAAAACAGTTACAATCAAAATAGTTGAGATAATCAACAAAAAATATGACAATTTGTTGTAATCAAAGAAATGACTTGATTGATTTTTAGGGAGTTTTTTTTACAATAATAATAAATTAATATATTATTGACTTTGTAATAATTAACTGCAGTTATTGATGCAATAAAATTGTGATTACTATTAGTGATATTGACACAAGGTGTGGAATTAACACAAACTATGATCCGTGTGTTTGAGTTCAACGTATCCAAAGGTTGTATCACCGTAATTGTCTCTTTGAAATCTATTTAACAATTTAAATTATATAGGTATATCAGATCATAATAGAGTGGGATATTGATAATAGTATTACAGTATAAAATACAAAAACGTTAAAGTTAATCTTTTTATTTTATAATGCAGTAATTAAATATATGTCCAGTTGAATATCGAGATGGACGTTAAAAATCAGAAAAAAAATCAATTACTACATTATAAAATAAAAAAAGACGAACTTTAACGTTTGTTCCATGCAAAACGAATTTAATAGAATAATATTGAAAAAAAATTATTACAACTATACTGCAATGAATGATTCACGTTTGCGTGTAATCAAAGTATTTTCCTTCTAAGTTGTCAAATATCGCCACAAATTTTTCTATGTTCAATATTTTTATGTTAAAACGACCTAATTTGATGGTAGCACTTATATATAAACAATAAATATATTTGTGTATCATATTTAATGTTTTTCATTGTACTTACTTCTGAACTTTTACGTCTCTTGTTTCTGCTACATTGAAATATTCTGATAATGTAAAAAAATCAGTCAACATATTCACTGTGACTTTTGGCAGATTGTCTGATTGAGCTTTCACGTACTTATTTTTATTCATTTTGTGAGAGTTTCTTGCATTTAATTGTCGATTTTTCGTCAATCAGTACAGTGTACACAATTGGCTCCGCAAGTGTGACGTCACGACGCCATTTTGATTGGGTTTGCGTTCCAAACAAACCAAACTGAACGTGCATTTCAAGTATACCAAAGTTTTAAAGTTATCTTTCCGTATTGCGAAAAAGAATTGGGACAATAATATGAATACTTTTATAAAAGCAATAATAAAAAATATATTAAGGAATAGAACAATAACATTAATACTCTCAAAAAGGACTCGAACTACTTTGTACAGGTTAGAAATTTTATTGTGCACAAATTTATGGCACTTGCCAGACATCTAGGCGCTCATTCTAATGACAACAGACACAATTTGGAGTATCTTGGAGTTGGATACTCCAGAATTACGAAGTTATACGCTCTAATTAGTCACTAATCAGCCAATTAAAGTATATTTCTTCCACCCCCAGACCTAACATAGTGTTCAGTTTTTATATGTAGATTTTAAAACATTCAGAAAGATCAGTTGATCATTATCATATATTACTTAATGTACTACATATTTCTTTTAAATATTGTGGTCATACTTATAAATAAAGTGCAAACAAAGTGTACATTGCATTTCGGTGTCCGTGTCACTGGAAGATTCCAATAAGAAACGCAGCTCAACCAACTTAGTTTATACTTTTTGCGTAATGTAAGTACATTTATATTTTAATACAGATCTAAATCTCTCTAAATTTAGAGAGACGATATTTTAATTTTATTGTTGTCGTGTTAAAAAATTAAATATATTATAAAGAAAATTTGAAAGAGAAAAAATAAAAATAAATTATATCTATTTAAGAACAATTTTAAAATCTCAGTAGTGTGGGTTGTTATGGAAATGTATTTGTATTAAATATAAATTAAATAGTTATTTATGATATAAGTGTTAAAAGTGACACTTTATGAGTGAGTGGGGAAGTTTGAAACGAGGCGAAGCCGAGTGTAACAAACCCCACGAACGAAATAAAATCACTTTTAACACAAATATCATAGACTATTTTTCCTACGACCCTAGTTATATATTAGTAAATAAAAAATATAGAATGACATTTATGACAGGTCATGATGTATTTGTTATGAACAACTGAACATAAGTGCTGTTAAAAGTAAATTTGTTTTTTACTTTTAATTCGTTGTCAATGACAACGTGTTATAGTATTTAACATTACTAGCGAGGTAAGTAGGGTTTAACTGGCGGACAGAAGAATTGAACTGGCGAGTCGAAGACGAGCCTGTTATCCTTCTGAAGCCAGTTAAACCCGTTACCTCGCGTGTATTGTTCAATATTTTATTTGTTTTTCGCTTGTAAATAAATTAATATAAGTTAAAAACACATTACTCAAATTTATATTGACACGAGTGCTGCGTGCTGCCATCTCTTACGGATACTATGAACTACATTTGTCAAAATGGCTTTGATTGTTGTGCTTTTGTTATTTTATTTACTTTTGGTGCAAATCAGGAAAATGGATGTGCCCGAAGCAATAATTAGTGAAGCAAACAGCGTACTTACAAATTTATCATCGTCAAGATACGAACGAGAATATAAAGATTTCGAAGATTGGCAGAAAAAAAATTAGGTTAATATAAATAAATCCAAACCTATTTCAGTGACAGCTAATCTACTAACCTGTTAAATTTTAACAAGTTAGTAACTTGTTAAATCAAACTTAACTACTTACTAGAGTGCCTTGATAAATTGAAGTTTACAAGTGAATAACAAATAAAAAGTATTTACTGTGTTATAAACTGTTATTTTTAACTTGCTAAGCAACCGTTAAAAATACTATTTTTAACAGTGGTCGTAGGAAAAATTCTTTATCTATTCTTGCTGTCAAAGTATTTTACATTATCTAACCTTGCTGTTAAAGTATTAGTTTTTCTATAGCCCTGCTGTTAAAATGCTGCTTGATCACTTTAAAATGTTTAAGATATGTTGTAGAAAAAATGAATTATATAAATATTAAGTTCAAAAAAGGTAATGTTACATATAACCTCTAAATTAAATTATTCGTTTTAAGTATCAGATGTATTAAAATTGAAAAATTGTTTGCGCTAGCGTTACCTCACATCATATCAATATTTAAATATACACTTATCTATAAAATAAACTTATATTTTGATTGAAAACGATATTTTCACACTTCCCTTATGCACAGTTCTATATACCTGTCGTTTGTTTGGAACGCAGACCTTAAGGTGAAATGATACCACAGCGCGGGAAATTCAAAACCAGTATTTAAGTTTTTAATTTTTTATTAAAAATTGTTTAATGTAACAAGTTTTTCTTGTATATATAAATAAGTAGACATCAATTTGCTATTGAAATAAAATTATTTAATTGATATTATTTATACACACAAAACATTTTTTTAAATACAATTTTTTAAATATCTTCAATCGAAGACCTAATAATTTGTTGAAAATTTCAGGATATATTTCAAATAAGATACTGTGTCATATATGTAAAAATGAAAAATAATGATCTTCTCAAAAGTCAGAAAACATATGAAAAACATAGGATTTTCATATGTTTTATTTTTTTTCTGCAGTACTAGACCTAATATCTGATTTAAACTTATATATGTTCTAAAGAATATTATTATACATGTCATATAAAAAAATTATGTAAATTGAACTTCTAGATTCCAAGTAAAGGAAAAAAATGTTTTTAAAATTTTATTTCTCAATAATGTGAATATTTACGATGGAAACATCATCTGCATTACGTACTGTATACTGTTATACATTCGTTAGGAATATATGAATAATATATACTTTTTAATAAAAAAGATATTAATTTTCTAAACAATTGCGGTAAGCATTTTTGTGAAAAATAAGGAAGTGGCGCCATGAGTAAACAACGGTCAGTAGCGAACTATTATATACTCGGTGGCTCAGCGGGATATACAGGGTGTTCCATTTAAGCGTGCCACCATTGCTATCTCGAGAACTATAAGAGCTACGAGGTTGGTTAAATTAGCATATATTAGAATATTTTAAGCAATTAGTATTATAGTTATAGCATAAAGCTTAAGTACATATATATATATATATATATACATATATATATATACATATATATATATATATATATATATATATATATATATATATATATATACAGGCTGAATACTGAAAACCTTGACATAGGGAAATAACATGGGAAAACAGTTTTTTGCTGTTTCCATCTGTCCCGCTAAATAAAATCGGGTGTATATGGTATCGTTAGTTAGATTACTTAATTTTGCATCTAATAAAACTAAATGTTGTGTAATAAGGCCTTTTCTAACTGAAATATTTGATAAAATAAATTGTATTTTGAAGGTTATCCTTCATATTTTCGAATAAGAAACGTCAAAAACAAAATGCTCCATAGCCGAGTGGATACGAGGGTTGTTTCATAACATAAATAATCTACAAGATCTGGTTCGAGACCACCTCAGCCCTACTTTTTTTAAATTAAATTATGCTTAAAATATCTTTATTATATCAGACTATTTTAATAAAATAGCAATATTCATATTTTTATAAATAAATATATCCAAATATTTAATAGAATTATTATTTGCTGTCTGTCAAACTTAATAATTAATTCGAATTTAGTTTTTGGTGTATAATTTTGTATTTCATGTTTCGAAACATGATATTTTAAGTATAATTAATTTAAAAAAAAAATAGGGCCGAGGTGGTCTCGAACCAGGTCTTGTAGATTATTTATGTTATGAAACAGCCCTCGTATCCACTCGGCTATGGAGCATTTTGTTTTTGACGTTTCTTATTCAAAAATATGAAGGATAACCTTCAAAATACAATTTATTTTATCAAATATTTCAGTTAGAAAAGGCCTTATTACACAACATTTAGTTTTATTAGATGCAAAATTAAGTAATCTAACTAACGATACCATATACACCCGATTTTATTTAGCGGGACAGATGGAAACAGCAAAAAACTGTTTTCCCATGTTATTTCCCTATGTCAAGGTTTTCAGTATTCACCCTGTATATACGTGCTTTTGTATCGTGTTCGCCTCCACACAAATAGAAGGCGACCATAGCTCTACCAGAAATAAGTGCACTGGGACTCTGATTTTTACGTTAAGGTTACTTCTCACATATAACTTTCAGAATATCAAAAGAGGGGTAAATTTTTTTAAATATATTTATATACAGTGTATTGCTATATTGGCAATGCGACGTCACCTCCATATACAGAACGACCTGTTTCAGCTCCATGATAACTATTTTGCTATAGTAAATGCCTTGTTTCACCTCCAGCAATGTTGCCATGTTCTTAAAGCACAGAAGCACACAGCGCATCAAATATCTATCTCTATACAATCTTGTTCAGTTCTACTTCGATTTAGTAAGGTAAAGGCATGTCGAAATAGTAACTATTTATGTTGCGTATACGGGTTCTTCCAAATTATCAACCATTTCTAAAACTCAAGATTATCTTACTTAATCCTATGTCTGTTCTACCCTCGTGGATGTAAGGCAAGATTATCATTGCGTATAATTTCTTTCATATACGCAATGCGTCACTATGCTAGACCACACATGTCGATTTATATTTTACATGATATAAATAAATATTCCAAATACTTACAGTACTTCACAAAATTATTGATACACCTAAGTTTTATACTTAAAAAGTGAAAAATAGAGTACTTTCAAAAATAATATTGACATATTACTGACTCTCATATTCCAGAAATAAAATGCAATACCCAATTATGAAAAAAAATATTATTTTTCTTATGAAAATGAAATAAAAATAAAATGTATATAAAAAATAGGTACACAAAATTATAAGTACACTTATAAAATCTTACATACAACGAATCAATATTTATATTTATAAATTTAAAACTTCTTTGATTACATAATTATCATTTGTTTGAGTGTTTTGTATAAACTCGCTTTTGCAAATAGTACATTAGCACGGATTGTGTTTTTTGGAAATTGGTAATTTTGCGGATGAAAGTAAATTGTACCTATTTGAGAGGAGTGGCAATTCTTTAATTTGGAGAAATCCAAATTTTGAGCTTAATAACTGCAGTTTATGTAGCACATAAAACACGGCGGCAGGAACATAATAGATTAGCGACAGGTAGGGTAGGGGTTCCTTATGATTATACGGCCATTAAAACCAAAGTTTCTTAAAAGTTCTTTGAATAGTCTATATTCCAGTAGATCCTCCTAAAATTTCAGATATTTTTAATGTTCATTTATTAAGGGTTTTTTTAGGATTTAATTTTATTTAACGCTCAATAAATTGTTTATTCTGCTGATTTCAAATTTTCTTACGGCCCGCATGGCAAATATTTTTCAACTACTCTTCATTTTTACATTTACTTCTAATGTTCTCAACAATTAAGAGCATTCTTCATACAATTTTCACAACCTCACTTAAAGGTTTACACTGGCAAAATAATTTCAAACCGGTTCGCCTTTCAACTACCGTAATTTCTTGTTTTTGTGACCGATTTTAGAAAAAACCTCATACAGAATATTCAAACAAATGATAATTACGCAATAGTAGATGTTTTATATTTATAAATATAAATATTGATTCGTTATATGTAAGATTTTGTAAGTGTAATTTTGTGTACCTATTTCTTGTATATACAGTGGCTCACAGAATTATTTGTACACCTAAGTTTTCTATTTAAAAAGTGAAAAATTTTGAACTTTCAAAAATAATATTGACATATTACTAACCGGATCATATTCTCTTTTATTCCAGAAATATAACGCAATAGCCAATTATGAAAAAAGTATTATTTTTCTTACGTAAATTAAATAAAAACAAAATGTATACAAGAAATAGGTACACAAAATTATTCGTACACTTATGAAATCTTACATAAAACGAGTCAATATTTATATTTATAAACATAAAACATCTATGATTGCGTAATTATCATTTGTTTTAGTATTTTGTACAAGGTTTTTTCAAAAATTGGTCACAAAAAACAAGTACTTACGGTAGTTGAAAGGCAAATCTGTTTTAAATTACTTTGCCAGGGTAAATCTTTAAGGGAAGTTGTCAAAATTGAATGAAGATCGCACTTAAATGTTGAGAACCTTATAAGTAAATATAAAAATGAGGACCATAGAAAAATATTTCCCGTGGAGGCCGTAAAAAATTTATAAGTCAGCAGAATGAACGATATACTGAACGTTAAATGACACTAAATCTTAAAAATCCCCTGAATAAATTAACATGAATATCTGAAATTTTTTAATGACTATTCGAAGAACTTTAAGAAATTTCGGTTTTAATGGTGTTATAGTAAAAAGCGAGCCCTATAATACCAAACAAAATAGTATAAAGAGACTCGCCTTTGCAAATAGTACATTAGCACGGATTGTGTATTTTGGAAATTGGTAATTTTCCGGCAGAAAGTAAATTGTACCTATTTGAGTGCTATATGGCAAATCTTTTGTTTGGATAAATCCAAATTCTGAGCTTAATTACTACAATTTATGAAGTACACTGAAACACAGCGGAAGGCACATAATAGTTTGAAACTCCTTATGACTATACGTCCATTAAAACCAAAATTTCGTAAACTTCTTCGCATAGTCTATGTTCCAATAGATCCTCCAAAAATTTTAGATATTCTTAATGTTAATTTATTTAGAGGTATTGTAGGATTTAATTTCCTTTAACGCTCCATAAATCGTTCATTCTGCTGATTTAAATTTTCTTACGGCCCCCGCAGCAAATATTTTTCAACTACTTCTCATTTTTATATTTGCTACTAATATTCTCAATAATAGAGTACAATCTTCATACAATTTTGATAACTTCCCTTAAAGATTTACACTGGCAAAGTAATTTCAAACAGATTCGCCTTTTAATTACCGTAATTACTTGTTTTTTGTGACCTATTTTTGAAAAAACCTTATACATAATACTGAAACAAGAGATAATTACACAATCATAGATTTTGTTTTTATTTAATTTACATAAGAAAAATAATATTTTTTTCATAATTGGCTATTGCATTTTATTTCTGGAATATAAGAGAATATGATCCCGACAGTAATATGTCAATATTATTTTTAAAAGTACTAAATTTTTCACTTTTTAAATAGAAAACTTAGGTGTACGAATAATTCTGTGAGTCACTGTAGGTATAAATATTTGAAATACAATATTTCAAATTTTGTATTTTGTATCAAGGGAATTATTTTGATATTAAAATATAAAATACTTTTAATTAAGATGTATTTGAAATAAAATTACAAAATACTTTCCGCAAAAAATATTTCAAACAATTTATTAAAGTACATATTCTATTTCAAATACTTATTTAAATTATTTATATTTCAAATACTATACAACACTGGATTCTATGAATATTCATGTTAAAAACTTCTGCAAATTTGTTAACAAATTGACAATATTTAACAAATCAAACATCATACAAAATTGAATGTTGGTGTTTAAATGTTTTTTTCCACCAATCTTAAAAACAATTAAAAATTTCTAAACCAAATCTTATCTGGTAACATACAGAAAGAAAGAATAAAATAAATTAATAAAAAAAAAAAAACGTTATGGAGGTGGAAATAAAATTTTGTACGCGGCACGCGTGCTATTAAACTTTACTGGGCTAACTGGATTATGAGCTCTGCAAAGATTAACTTACACCGCTGGCCACGTAAATAACTATTAACGATGTAGATCTCATGATAGTTGCTAGAAACACAATATGTTCGTTTTTAAATTACTACAAAAAACATTAAATTAATACAAACTACTATAATAAGAAATATTTTCAAACACGATGAACTTCCCTGTTATTTAGCAAAATATAACAGAATTAAATTCAATATTACATACTGTTCCCTAAAACTTAACAAAAATAGCCTGATAGAATAAACTGTTGCATTTAGTGATGGGCATAATCGGATTATTTGAATAATCGAATTATACCGATTCGATTATTTTAATAATCGGATGATAATTCGAATTATTTTTCACTTGGCCTTCCCGAAACCGCTCGAGCTCAAGTTAATCGTTCCCGAGTTATTAATCGGATGATAATTCGAATTATTTTTCACTCGGTCTTCCCGAAACCGCCCGATCTCAAGTTAATCGTTGCCGAGTTAATAATTAGATGATAATTCGAATTATTTTTCACTCGGTCTTCCCGAAACCGCCCGATCTCAAGTTAATCGTTGCCGAGTTAATAATCGGATGATAATTCGAATTATTTTTCATTCGGACAGGCGCAGCAGTTTTGATTCGGCTGCACTCGGGTACAATCGAAAATGAATGAACAAGAAATAACTTGCACGGTCAAGTCAGGGAAGGATTATGTCAGTCTTGCCATTATCTTATTTTAACTAAAATTTAATTTAAAATGAGGTTCTAAAAAATTATGTTGTCTGCACTAGCCGATTATGTTTAATTCGAATTACCGAATTTTATAATCGAATTATACAGGTTATTTCAATAATCGGATTACAGGTTATTTTTAATTCGAATTATCCCATCACTAGTTGCATTGTTGCCGTTTCTTCGGAGGCATTTTGAACGCCTGAACATGCGAAGGTAGAGTCAACCGCCCAGTGTAGCAGTTGTATAAGCACAGATCTAACTAACAGATCCGCAGCCTTATGGGTGCTTGTATGCTCTCATTTCGTAGAAGTTACTGCAACTGTGGTAGATGTCACTATGGTAGAGTGCTGATCATATTGGCCCAAACAATTAATATGTGTAGCCACAGTTTATTTGGCCAACTTTAATCTAGCACTGCACGGGCATGGGCCCGGCCGCTCGGCAAATCAGAGACACAAGCCGGCTCATTTTAAAACGAACAATTTTACATATTTATGGACATTATTTTTGTCAGCATTTATTTGTATATTTAACAAAAAAAAAACAATAGAGTCATACTTACTTCTAAATAAAACTACATATTTATTACCAAACCAACGAAAATGTAAATAATAATTATTACAAACACGGATATTATTCATCATCTATTCGTCTTTTATTCCAATTTTAATAAAAAAAAAATGACCAAATAAAATAAATAAATTACTACTATCGGAGAAATAATTACAGTCAATTCACTTTGAACGTGAAAATATTCTATAATAATCCACCTAAAAAATTGCTGTTTACTTTAAAATGATCATCATTCATTTCTTGATATATATTTATGAAAGAGAAGGATTTTTGAAGTACAGCAATTTGAAAAATAATAGAATAAATGTAAAAACATACAGCATCTTTTGATACGAATTTGAATATCATGGTGAACATGTACTATTATTTTCAAATCTTGAATATTATAAATACATGTTTTTAGAAAAGTAACGTACAAATAACACAAGGTAAAAAAGTGTCATATAGTGTTGTTTATATTGTAATAAACAAAATGACAGTATTTAATTTATTATTCGTAATATCGCTTTTAAATATGAATATTTTTAATGATACTTAAACACAAAATATGAAAAAATATACGTGACTTAATATGTACCTATAATAATTTTTTCCTACGACCACTGTTAAAAATAGTATTTTTAACGGTTGCTTAGCAAGTTAAAAATAACAGTTTATAACACAGTAAATACTTTTAAAACGTTGCCGTTGACAACGTGTTAAAAGTAAAAAACAAATTTACTTTTAACACGTCTTATGTTCAGTTGTTCATAACAAATACATCATGACCTGTCATAAATGTCATTCTAATGCTTAGTTTTTATTTACTAATAGGTACATAACTGTGGTCGTAGGAAAAATAGTGTATGATATTTGTGTTAAAAGTGATTTTATATCATAAATAACTATTAAAGTTATATTGCAACATTTTAAACACGCGGCCGTGTAAATTATTAATATTTTTTTAACAGTTTCGTTTCCTTTGTGAAATTAATAAAATATTCTTAGATTTGATGTTTCAAATAACTTATTTTAATTTTAAGTAAAACCGTTGAGTAGTTTCTAGTAAAGCTATTACTTTAATTATGTTAAATAAACAGTTATTATGATACAAATGTAAATATACTGTTTAAAAGTATACTGCATAAAAAATAATATATGTAAAAATCAAATTTTTGGTCATATAATTTAAGAGTAATATTAAGTTTAATAAGCATGTAAAGAAAAAAGCAGCATAAAATGTTGATCACTTGAAATATTACACGGTCTAACATATGTTTGTTTTTATTCATGTTAAAGAGGAATCTTCAGGCTTTAATTTGATGTTTATATCCAATTGACTATAATTATTTATCCGATAGTATATATGCATTGTTACTAAAACACTAAGAATACAACAATGAACAAAACTTTAGCATACTTGAACCTATCTGCAAACAAAAAATGCGATTTTCTTTGAATCAATCCTTTTATGATGAACCAATGCAAATATATACAGGATAACCAAAATAAGTGTTTAAGCATGAGGATCTCGAGAACTATAAGAGATACGAAGTCGGTTAAATTAGACAAAAGTTACATCATGTGAGGATCATTTTATACATGTTTTTGTTTTTCCCAAAAAATGCATAGGTGGCTAGATATAAACAAAAATGTAAATTTTTCAATTTTCGTTTTTTGCTTATAACTTTTTTATTTCAGTACATAAAATATTTTAACTTGCACATTATTCAGACACTTTTTATCGACGAATTCACTGCACTACCTACTCAAAATTTTTATATATGTATTCATACCAATTTTCAATTTTCATATGGTACTCAAAGTTAGCTGACCGTTAAGTAGAGTCTTTTTTTCTGTTTTCAACAACGTAAAATATATGAATATTAGAAAGAAAATTAAAAAGAAAAAGTGACATAAATAGAATTTTTCAATTTTTTTAAAGAATTTTCTAACGGAATACGACTAATACAAAGTGGCGCAAAAGTAATCACCCTATTGAAACATGCTATAATTTTTGCAAATAGCGGAAAATGTCAAATCTGCTTTGACATTTGTGAAGTAAACAAATGCAAAATACATGTCCATAAAACATGAATCGCTATATTCCTCAAAAATGCGGTTTAATTACTTCGATTTTTTCGCGGAATAATTCGTCGTTGGTGTTGGCGCAGCGTGAATTTTCGCGCAGATTTCCCGGTCGCCTGACACCAACTGGGCAAACATTGCGGCGTCCAGCCGCTCGCCTAGAAGAATATGGTACAACACGAGATGCTGCCAGGCCTGGCCGGCCCCGGAGGAGCCGTTCTGCTCAGAATATCGCGGCTGTGGCTGAAGACGACTACTGTGGATGGCGAGCGCTACAGAGCCATGCTCAACGACTTTCTTCTTCCTCAATTGCATGAATTTGAACTAGAGAACATGTGGTTCCAGCAGGATGGAGCAACGGCGCATACTGCACGAGCCACAACGGAAATTCTGAGTGCTACATTCCCGGGTCGCCTAATCTCTCGTTTTGGTGATTTGCACTGGCCGGCAACGTCGTCCGATTTAACCGTTCCAAACTTCTTTTTGTGGGGTTTCTTTAAGTCACGAGTCTATGTCAACAAGCCTCAGATTTTTCAAGCCCTCAAAGAGAATATCCGTCAAGAATGCGAGAACCTATCGACGGAAGTACTGGCAAGAGTAATGGAAAATGCTATAAATCGGGCTCGTATGATCATCCATTCTAGCGGCGGCCAATTGGCCGATATCATTTTCTCGACTTAATAGGAAAAAAATAAAGACATCAACTAAACATAATCAAAAAGTAGAACCAAAGTTTTTCATTCATAAAAAAAATTGCAGCCAAAGAACATCGGGTGACAACTTTTGCGCCACTCAGTATCAATAAATTTATCAAAATTTACATAAATTAAATAAAAGGAATTATTTTTATCAAAAACAACACAAAATAAAATTATTCATATCTATGTTATGTTGTTAACGAACCTATGTGTAAAGTAAATAAATTTTATATTAGACTTTGTAAGTAGTAAATGTTCAATTATATGAATAAAGAATGTGTGTAATAATAAAAAGCAAATTGTAATCAAAACATAAATACCGAATTTTTTAATTTTTACTTTTGTTTCATATTTTTCTATTCTTGATATTCAACGACGATTTTAAAACAAATTCCTTGTTTATATGAAACAGGTAGCTAGCTAGCTAGCCGCATGCGGTGACTCCGCGAATGTAAGTATTGGCAACAGTTTGTAGGGAGAACAAAACGTTCATTATTCAAAACTACTTTTCAAAGCATTTCAGCGCTCCTTGCACCATCTATGATGAATAAAAGCAAGTATATTTTCGAAGCACATTTCATTACCTTACGCTGCGGATCTGTTAGTTAGATCTGTGGTATAAGTGTATATAATGGCGCCACTTTCAGCGGCAGATTAATGAACTAAGTTGTATAAAAATATACGTTTTGATATAAATTACTAATAAACCGGAAGTGGTATCATGATTGTACATCCGTCATCAAATAGCTTACATGTTGCTGTATAAATCATGTTATATGAAAGAAATTATTAACTTTATAAATAAGCGAGATAATTGCTGGGTCCACTAAAATATAACACCCTGTATATACAGTAAGTGCAACGAAATGCGGAACATAGAAATTTAACATGAGATTTCAAACAATTGCGGATACTCTCTCTCCTGATACATTTATAACAAAATTACAAGAGTATAAAGTTGTCCAAAATTAAATTCTACGTCAGATAAGATCATAATTGTTGCAACAGCAGGACTGTAATACGAGATATATTAAATATAAAATGTAATATTTTCGTTAAAAATCAGATAGCCATGGTTATAAAAGAAAATATCTATCTGTCAGTTTAGAGAAGTTTCACTAATTATAATAATACTTATTGTCTATATTTTAATATTATTTAAGTTGAATTTATATTCATTTCTTTAACAATATGCTTATTTCAAAAAAATAGTACAAATATAATTTTAAAAAATATTGAACACAAAGTAAGGTTACTAACTGTCACAATTGACACTTAGATATTTTCTTTTATTTCCTTGGATGTCTGACTTTGAACGAAAATGTTGCATATTATATTTAATATATCTCGTACTGCAGACGTGCTGTTGCAACAATTATGATCTTATCTGACGTAGAATTTAATATTGAACAACTTTGTACTGTTGCAGTTTTGCTCTAAATCTATCAGGAGACAGATCATCCGCAATTGTTTGAAATCCCATGTTACAGTCCTATGTTCCGCATTTCGTTGCACACACTGTATATACATACCGTGTGTCCCAAATAGGTGTTGTCATAGGCATTTAGCATGGGAAAACAGCTTTTAATAAATAAAAACTGTGCGGCTAATAACTAAGTCATCATTTTGCCCAGGATAATACTAAATGTATTCCTACATGTTATCTAATACTATAAAGTATTAATTTTTTCTCGTGTTGATTTTGTTTTGCAAAATGACAGCTGTCAATTCATGATTATGATGTTAGGACAATTACCTACAGAATCGAAAGTGCTTAAGTCGATTTCGATTATAGAAATATATTTTTATGTTTTCTATTTTATTCTGTAGGTCTTTAATCTAACCCCATTGACAGAAATGTCACTTTGCCTATTAGCAATAAAAACGTCACGCAAAAAAGTGATTCTTTTATGCAAATTTCATTGAATTATGGTGTAAAAAGGAAGTAATCTGTATTAAATAAGATGTAGAAATACATGTAGTATTGTCCTGTACAATATTGTGACTTAATAGTTAACCGGACAGTTTTTATTTACCAAAAACTGTTTTCCCATGTTATATGCCTATGACAACACTTCTCTGGGACATACGGTATATACATATATACAGGTGTGCAACGAAATGCGGAACATAGGACTTTAACATAAGATTTAAAAAAATTGCGGATACTCTCTCTCCTGATAGATTTAGAGCAAAACTACAACAGTAAAAAGTTGTCTAAAATTAAATACTACGTCAGATAAGATCATGAATGTTGCATCAGCATGCCTGCAGTACGAGATATATTAAATATAAAATATAATATTTTCGTTCAAAATTAATCAGCCATGGAAATAAAAGAAAATATTTATCTGTCAGTTTAGAGATTCACTGATTATAAACCTGGGTGAACTTGTATAGGTAAATTGGCAGCATAAAGTAGGCTGGAAATAACTCTACCCTTTACAGGTTAGATGGCATTAGTAGTATTTAAAATCTGGGGGAAAAATTTATTAACTTTTAGTAATATTTGTTTGAAATTTAAAATAAAGTAAACTGGGGAAACTTAAAACAAATATAATATAATTGTCAAATTGTCAACATTGTAAATCAATAACCATCAATAAGAATAAAATTATATTGAATTGAACAAAAATGCGTTCACCGTAAGTAATATTATTGGAAATATTTTATCTACATATTTTAAAAATAAATTACTATATTTATTACTTATAGATTAGCAGATCAACATGGTTGTAAATACCCCAGCGGGAATAAAAGGAAAGTGAATGTGAGAGGCCTACAAAATAAACATTTTTACAAATTTCCAATCAAAGATTTGCCGCATTATGAGATTTAAAAAAATCTGCAAAATTAAGTCAAGTGAAAATTGATCATTTTCTTTTTTTTTGTAAAGATCATTTTGATATTAATTTTTTTATAACGCATCAAAACACCGATTATTAAGAAACGCAGTGCCAACAATTCATTCTGGTTCTCAGACACTTTTAAACTCCGTTACAAATGTGGGTCTTCAATTGAATTTTCAAGAATCGAATTTCGAATTACAATCTAGGTGTAATATTCTTTTCTACAAATTTTGACCAAAGAACTGTGCCACAAATATCACCGAGAAATCATCTTTTAAATTTTGCTGGAAGAACATTACTTCTACAAATTTCGGTGAAAGAATGTTCTTCCACGGATGGCTCCAAAAAACATCTTATAAATTTCTCTCAGAAAATCTGTGTTACAAATTTAGACTAAAGAAAAACTCTGCCACGAATGTCACCGAAAAAACACTTTATAAATTTCGCCGAGAGAACATCGCTCCTATAAATTTTGACGAAAGACCAAGTCTGCTACGAATGTCATTTTCAAGAATTGAATTTCGAATTAGAATATAGGTGTAATATTCTCTTCTACAAATTTCGGCCCAAGAACAACTATACCACGAATGTCATCGAGAAAACATCTTATAAATTTCGTGGAGAGGACATGTCTTCTACAAATTTCGCTTCCACAAATTTTGGCGCAAAAACATTCTTCCACGGATGGTTTCGAGAGAACATCTTTCTTAGTTTTTCCAAGAGAACATCTCTTTTACAAATTTCGTCACGAGAATATCACTTCTACAAAATTTGCCGACAGTATATCTTTTCCACAAGTGGCATCCAGAGAATATCTTATAAATTTCATCCCACTACGAGAACATCTCTGCTACAAATTTTGACGAAAGAACATCTCTTCTATGAAGGACACCAAGAAAAATAAATAAATTTTGCCAAGAGAACATCACTTGTACAAAATTCGCCGAGAGAACACCTCTTCCATGAATGTCTCCTAAGTATCATCTTATATATTTTTCCGAGCAAACTCCTACTCATTTCGTCAAGCGAATATCACTTCTACAAAATTCGCCTACAGAACATCTCTTCCGCTTTCTGCACTATTCGTATTAATTTATTTTAAATAATTTGAATAATTTTGTATTATCTATGCAGGCAATAAATTTAATCATAATTAATTTATATCTTTTATTTAAAATTAAAATATCTAGTAGTAAATAAACAAATGAATATTGACAGCTAACTTCTCGTTATGTTAATGTTTTGTGGATTATAATTCTTATTGTCATTATGACACTTTAGCCCATGTGTCAGTTTAATTTATTTTTGAATTGAGTTCATGACCATAATTATTCATAATGATTATAAACGTTCCACTCTGTATATATATATATATATATGTACAGGATGAGTCTGGGAAGACGCCACCCCCTTTAACTTTTTTATTATAAGTAATAGAAAAAATTGAAAAAGTCAGGTTTACAAGATAGGATTATCAATTTTTATTTTTCAAATGGCAACCTATAATTATTTTAATAAAATAGAAACCGCCATTTCTTTCGCTTTTCAACGATGTATTAGTTTTTATTAATGTATTTGAAAAATTTCGAGAAAATTGAGATAATTTAGAAATATTAGAAATAATTTTTAAACAAATATTATAGGGGGCTATGATTCTACAAATCGGGGAAAAATCTTTCTCAGTGTTCTTAAACTCGGTTGCGAACGTTTAGGAAACTGCTCCCGGTAAATTCTTTTTGCTCTCCTTATGATGCAAGTCAATTAACCATTTATTAGAATCATATCAATTAATTCGTTCTTTGTGAACTATTCAAATTGTTTTTTTTTTTTGTTTACAAAATGAGTTAAATTAAGTAACAAACAAATGTATACATTTTTGACATTAATTTAATTGTTACCTTGTTAGGTTTCGTTTATTTTCACATAGCCACCTATAATATTTATTTAAAAATTATTTCTAATATTTTTAAATTGTCTCATTATTCTCGAAATTTTTCAAATAAATTATTAAAAATTAATACATCGTTAAAAAGAGAAAAAAATGGCGGTTTCTATTTTATTAAAATAATTACAGGTTGCCATTTGAAAAATAAAAGTTGGTAGTCGTATCTTGTAAACCTGACTATAAAAATTATCTACATCTGCCATCAAATAGCATATGTAAAATAATAAAACTTTTAAATGAGCCATTTTTTTTCTATTACTTATAATATATACAGGGTGTTTCCTAAGGTCATTTTGAGCCAAAAATGTCATATGAACATAGGTCTTATTCCTTCTAGTTACCAAAATACAAGAGTTTGAAGTTCTATAAATAACAAGAAATTTTCTAATTTTTTAATCAAGGTACTTTCGGAAAACACGAGTTATATTTGCTTACTCGATTCAGTATTTTTTTAATAATACTCTTACATAACAAAATTTTTGAGAAAAATGCATTTGATTTACTTGTTTTTTTTTCCATAGCACTCTTTGAATAGTCACATTTTAATAAAAATGATACATACATAATTTTGCATTTTTCTTCTTTTATTATCCTATATGGATATAAAAATTTTGTTTTAGTTTTCCACGGCGTTGCCAAGTTATAACGTTTATTCTCTAAAAAAGACACGCATTGCGTTTTAAAGAGGTACTGAAGTAAATTTAAAAATCTTTTGTAATTATATTTTTAGAAATACATTTTTATTATTTACGCATAGGATAATAAGACATGAAGATAATAAAAAAAGACACCCAACTGAATTGTAAAATATAAGGCTTGATATAAGGTATTCCATTTGAAAATGACGAGTTATAGTCATTTGAAATTGAATAAATTTCATTCGCTTTATTGACCAGCCTGTATAATTACATTTAAAAAATATATGTGAGAACATAGAGAATAGTTACAGTCGTACAGAATTATATAATTATATATATATATATATATATATATATATATATATATATATATATATATATATATATATATATATATACCGGGTGTCCCAGCTCGACCGACACATGGGAGTTTTACATGGGAAATCAGTTAATTATGAATAGTATCTCCCCAGTGCAAGATATTCACTTCAAATTTTGTATACTTATCGGAGAATATTAATTCTATGGATCACACTTATTTGAAATATGCAATTTCGTCTGCAAGACGAGATTTATTAAATTTAAAATCTAATATTTTCGTTCAAAATCAGACAGCCATGGAAATAAAAGAAAATATTTATCTGACAGTTTAGTGAAGTATCACTGATTTTAATTCTTATTCCCTGTATTTTAATATTATTTAAGTTGAATTTAGTTTCTTTTTGTTAAATAATAAACCAATATTACAAAACTATAAATATCTACAATGGCATGTCATTAACTGTCAGAACTGTCACATAGATATTTTCTTTTATTTCCATGGCTGACTGATTTTGAACGAAAATGTTAGATTTTATAATTTAATAAAGCTCGTCTTGCAGACGAAATTACATATTTCAAATAAGTGTAATCCATAGAAATAATATTCCCCAATAAGCATACAAGATTTCAAGTTAATATCTTGCACTGGGGAGATACTATTCATAATTAACTGATTTCCCATGTAAAACTCCCATGTGTCGGTCGAGCTGGGACACTCGGTATATATACCGGGTGGCTGATTTTTCATTGTCCAGGCCATATCTCCTGAAATATTAAATATACAAGAAAAAGCTAAATAGGAAACTTGTGTAACAAGACCTTGCCTATAAAATAGCGTTAACAGATGTTTTCCATGGCCTACTGATTTGGTGGAAATATAATTAACTATGGTTTTTTAAATGGAACACCCCGTATGTTTTTACGGAATAAGATTCTACATCAATTTCTCTTTACAATTATGTAAATCAACTGGAGGTTTGCCTTTAATTTATGCTTAATAATGTAAAAAATAAAATTATATGAGACCGCAAGGGTAGATAAAGTAACACTTTAACAGCAAGGGTAGATAAAGTACTTTAACTTTTGTTTATTAGAAGTACATTTCCATAACAACGCACACTACTGACATTTTAAAATTGTTCTTAAATAATTATTTAATTTTTCTAATTCTTTTCTCTTCAAAACCTGCCATAGAAAAAAATAGAATTTTATACACGACGATAAATTTATATTATCGACTCGCGAAAAATAATTCACTCGCGATTGTATCGCTCGTGAATTAACACTTTCCGCTTGTCGATAAAATATTATTTTATCGTCTTGTAGAAAAAATAACTATTATTTTATTTATTTATTTATTTATTTAATTTGGAGGTAACAATACAGTCGAAGACCAAAGGCAGTTCCACGTATACATACAATTATTTTTATTTTAAATTATATAAAAAACATTTATACAGACATATATCTAGTGACATAATAGAAAGAAGACTTATTCACGAAGTTTACCAGTGAGTACGTTGCGCAATTGATTTAATGACAAGAGGAAAATATCAAGAAGTTGAAATTTGTCACTGTAGATTTGCATCGCTCTACTGATACGGGAATTTTTGAAGAGGTTTGTTTTACACATAGGTACAATGAACAAATTTTTAGACCTGGTATTTTTTGTCGAAGCATACAAATTGAAAATATGAATAAATAGTTGATAGTCAATCATACTATGAACTGATTTGTACACAAACATTATGTCATTGATAGTTTTTCTGTTCTCCAACGATATTAGATTTAGTTATTATAATATTTGTTGACAGTTAGTGTAATTTATATTGTATCTTCTGCACATAATGACAATGAATCGATTCTATTGGTCTAACATAAACATCATAAAATGGATTCCATATACAAGTCATATATTCTAGCTGTGATCGTAACAGTATTGTAAAGTAATATAATAGATTCAAGTTTTTGAAAATGATATGTTGTTCTAAGTAAAATAAATTGGGTAGTATTCAGTGGGTTATACTAAAGTTTGTATTAAGACTTGTATTAGCTAAATTACCTTAAAACATACTTTAATACTGATTCAGTGGTACTCAATAACCTTGTTTTACTTAAAACGCTTGTATTAAAAAATATTCTTGATAACACTGTATTATCTGCCATGCCAAACGGAAATGAAGTTTTGATTTGAGAATTGTGTGGTTTTTATGTGGTAGTTTTAATGATATAAAATGCCAGGAAAGAGGAATAACGAGTCCAATTATTCATTATTTTACAAATAAATAAAATAAAAATCCCTTTTTAAACCCAGATAGAGACCGAAAATGCATATTTTGACGTTTATTCTTCGAGCGAATAACAATTTACATGTGCTCAGTGAAGAATCTGCGTTTAAAAAAAAATACAGGATAACAAGTCGAAATTATGTTTAACATATTTACGTCAAAGTGTGATATAAATATTTATATCTATATAAAGTGGTCATTATTTATCACTGACGGATGTAGCATGTGCTGATTATCAGTCCAGGATTAATCTAAACTTCAGTACAAGGTCTTAACCAGTTTACACAATTCTCTTGTTATATTAGTTTTTAAATATATTTTTTAATTTTATCGTGCCCAGATGGCTGATACTAGAGCTAGAATAGTATATTTTTAAATTTGTATACTAGGTTCAGGTTAGGCTAGTTTTTAAGTATTTTTTAAAATTTTATCGGCCCCAGATGTTCGTTACTGATTAGAATAGAATACACATATCGGCACTTGAAAATACCAACTTTAAGGACAAGACCTTGTACTGAAGTTTTACCTTTGCATACAACCAAAATAATATTCAAGAATGGATTATTTATGCAATAAAACCAATCTAAAACAGACCTAAAATTTATTCTTAAATAAACATATTCTAATATTGTTAATAGTATATTACATGTGAGGTGGGAAATGTTTCATTACAGCCGAGGGCTTATTATATGACCGAGAGGCGAAGCCTCGAGGCTCAGATATAGCGCAAGGCTGTAATGAAACTCCCACCGAACTATGTATACTATTTTATTCACAATTATCCAAATTAACTTCTACTCGTATATCGCCTTTTTCCAATAAACTAAATTAATGTACGGTAGTAGTCTATGAAAACAAATGTTTAAATTTATTTTAATATTTTGACATTTGCTTGACAGCACTGATCACCTTACTTTTAGAGATTTATGACAGTATTACTAGGCAACCATAGTAAACACTTCCCCCCCAAGGGATTTTAAAGTATTTCCCACCCGTGAGATTGTCATTGCAGTTAAAAACGACATACGTTTCCAACCTTTGACAGGTTAGGAATTGACATATTACAATAGTAGTTGTGAATAAATATATATCCCTCCTCGCCTTTTAACTCTAATAACTTGTTGAACACGTTTAATTCGTTCAATTTTGCCCAATGTATAAACCTTTTTACTTCCCGCCTATCAATATATAGATAAGGGAGGTATTGTTTTTGGTCAAATTTCTCCAGTGTGAGTTTTCAACATATGGAGATTTTACTATTTTACCGTGTTGTCTGTATGTCCGTGTGTGTGTGTGTGTGTCTGTGACGATTTTTCGTCCACAATACTCCAATACGATACATGTAAAAAATATAATATTTGGTATTTAAGAGTTATATTCAAATATGAGTAGTACTTAGTACTTTACTTGAAGTTTTAACCCGTTTTTCCTAAAAAGTACCTCTAGATTCCAATTTTTCGCAGATTATGTTATTATTTTTTTAATTTTCTACCGATCTGCATAATTACGTTTATATAAAACTTCTAGCTGAACAGAAAAAAAATATGTAAATTATAATAATTTTACATATCGTTTAGGCTGAAGAATTTCTATAAAACAGATGAGTTATTCATATGTTCACAAAATTTGACATATGATGTCAAATTTGATGTACGTAAGTTTAAAAGACAAAATAAGTAAATATGAAGTAGTTTTATTGTAAGATTGAGAAAAAAATGGAAGAAATATATAAGGAATATATTTGCATGCGTGAATCAAGGTAAGTTCGGTTCCGGCTATAGTACCGTCAAAAATACCTGTTGTTTTTGGTCATACAAATTTTATGAAGGAAATTTTAGGTATGAAATGAATTAAAACTATTTTGAACTGTAATAACAAACTAATTGTAAAACTACAAATTGAATGAACTGAAAAACTTATGTAGAGCATATTACTACATTGGCGGGAGGTAGTGTGTTGGACACATCAGATTTTTTCAAAAAAATATTTGAAATGACAAAATATAAAATGTATCTGTCAGATCTGACAGTGAAAACCTTAAAACAGCCCCAGCCTTGTTTTAAAATAATGTATTAGTTACCATAGCAATAAATACAAGTGTATTAAAATAACTGTCAAAGACAGCTTAAAACAAGGCACTGAATTGAATATTTAATACAAGTCTTAATACAGACCTTAAAACACGTTAATACAACCCACTGAATACCACCCATTGTGAGTTCTGTTAATTCTACGTAAAATGTTTATTAACTAAGCACTACCAAAAAACATTTTAAAAATGTAATGTGATAGATACGACAATACAAATCAAATTTAAATGTTAAATTAATATTTTTAAATGAAATACCTGCTTTTTATGATGGCTGAAGTAAAGCAAGTTAAATATTCTTGTAAAGCACCTTCGTGTTCTAGTAAGTATTGTTACTAAATGGCAAACCAGATCCAATATACGCCAACCCAGTTCCTCGTATCTCTCTATGCGACGGTAACGCCGCACTGGTGGCAAAGTGCCGAAATAGTTGGCGTGCAGTTTTAAATTTTTATTTATGCTTGTTATGACAGTTCTCTAAAAAATTCTAGAAAACTAATAAAACGAACTATTTCTTATGATAAAATTTGGAAGTTATTATTCGATGTAGATTCTAAATAATTGATTTAAGTATAATTTCACGACAAAAGTATAAACAAAGTTCGAAATTGTGTAAAAGTAGTCATGTCAACATTGTCAGCGACGTACATGAAATAATTAAGAAAAATAATTGTAGTTACATTTTTTTTAAATAAAGCAATTTATTTAAGTACAATTTGTATTCATAATATTAATATTATGTAATTGGTGTGCAGTTTTAAATTTTTATTTATGCTTGTTAAGACAGCAGTGGCGGCGCTAGCATTATTTCTCAGTTGGGCAGAAGCCATTGAAAAAGAAAAAGGTTGGGCGATATATAGGCTGTTCCATTTAAGCGTGCCACCATTGCTATCTCGAGAAGTATAAGAGCTACGAGGTTGGTTAAATTAGCAAAGAACTACCATTTTACAAGACTAATACAATGAGCAAAAAAAAATTATTTTTGACCTGTGGTTCTCAAAATACGGGACACAACTTTCTTATTTTAAATAGGAACATATGTTTATTTTTAGGTTATTCGATAGAGTATTTTTTTCTTAATTCAGCGATATAATTATATCATATACTAATATAACAAAATAATTACGAAAAATGTATGTTAGATTTATATGTATTTTATTTATATCTGGCTGAAAAAAGAGTGCTATGATTAGAAAACATAGACATATAGTTCTATCTAACTATCGGCTCTATCATGTAACTCATCGCTTATATTAATCGATGTAGCTTAATTTTAACTATCGACTATGTTTTAAGCGAGCATTGCTAAAATGCTTAATATATAACAAGTGTCGCTAAGACAATAGCTACACTTTAAATTTTACCGATATCGATAACAAATAAGAGTGACGGTAGTAACAATTTAGGAAAAAATAGGTTTGATATCGAATAACCTGAAAATAAACATACGTTCCCATTTAAAATAAGAAAGTTGTGTCACGTATTTTGAGAACCACTGGTTGAAAAAAATTTTTTTTTGCTCATTGTATTAGTCTTGTAAAATGGTGGTTCTTTGCTAATTTAATCAATCTCGTAGCTCTTATAGTTCTCGAGATAGCAATGGTGGCACGCTTAAATGGATATTTAAAAATATTTGAAATAATTATTAAATAAATATTATAGGTGGCTATATGAAAATAAACAAAACGTAACAATGTAAAACAATTAAATTAATATCAAAAATGTATACATTTGTTTGTTACTTACTGAGAAGGATGTTTACCCGATTTCGAGAAACATAGGCACCTATGATATTTGTTTAAAAATTATTTCTGACATTTCTAAATGATCTCATTTTTCTCGAAATTTTTCAAATACATTAATAATAGTTAACACATCGTTGAAAAGAGAAAAAAATGGCGGTTTCCATTTTATTAAAATAATTATAGGTTGTCATTTGAAAAATAAAAGTTGATAGTCGTATCTTGTAAACCTGACTATAAAAATTATTTACATCTGCCATCAAATAGCATATGTAAAATAATAAAACTTTTATATGAGCCATTTTTTTCTATTACTTATAATAAAAAGTTAAGGGGGGTGGGGCGTCTTCCCAGACTCACCCTGTATATATATATATATATATATATATATATATATATATATATATATATATATATATATATATATATATATATACAGGGTGAATACTGAAAACCTTGACATAGGGAAATAACATGGGAAAACAGTTTTTTGCTGTTTCCATCTGTCCCGCTAGATAAAATCGGGTTTATATGGTATCGTTAGTTAGATTATTTAATTTTGCATCTAATAAAACCAAATGTTGTGTAATATGGCCTTTTCTAACTGAAATATTTGATAAAATAAATTGTATTTTGAAGGTTATCCTTCATATTTTCGAATAAGAAACGTCAAAACAAAATGGTCCATAGCCGAGTGGATACGAGGGCGGTTTCATAATATAAATAATCTACAAGACCTGGTTCGAGACCACCTCGGCCCTATTTATTTTTAATTAAATTATACTTAAAATATTTTTATTATATTATATCAGAATGCTCAAATTTTGATACTAGGTTACGAATACCAGCAAAAATATTTTAAATATGTCTTAAACTTTTGCCCTAATAATAAAGTTTTATAATATTTATTATATCTTCTAATACCTACTAAATCCATTTCGAAACATGAAATACAAAATTATACACCAAAAACTAAATTCGAATTAATTGTTAAGTTTGACAGACAGCAAATAATAATTCTATTAAATATTTGGATTTTTTTTATTTATAAAAATATGAATATTGCTATTTTATTAAAATAGTCTGATAAAGATATTTTAATTAAAAATAAATAGGGCCGAGGTGGTCTCGAACCAGGTCTTGTAGATTATTTATATTATGAAACCGCCCTCGTATCCACTCGGCTATGGACCATTTTGTTTTGACGTTTCTTATTCGAAAATATGAAGGATAACCTTCAAAATACAATTTATTTTATCAAATATTTCAGTTAGAAAAGGCCATATTACACAACATTTGGTTTTATTAGATGCAAAATTAAATAATCTAACTAACGATACCATATAAACCCGATTTTATCTAGCGGGACAGATGGAAACAGCAAAAAATGGGAATGGCAGTCAGGAATCGGGCTAATAATTTTTACGTCTTTTTAAATTTTGACAAGCTTTCGGAATCACTTTATTCCTTCTTCAGGTCAAATTTTGGTAGAGTTATAATTTTGAAAATTGTCGACTCCATGTACATATTTTCTCTTGGTTATTTTTTAAATTGTTGTAATTACCATTGTTGATTTTTTAAAAAATGATTTTGTTATAATTTTAAAATAATAATTTAGTAAAATATTACAGATCACAGAAATTTATTTTATGTATGCACCACATGGCGCAGTGTTTATCTTCTTGTCTTGTAAAATAGAAATTGTTTGCTAATTTAACCGACTTCGTAGTTCTTTAGTTCTCGAGATAGCAATAGTGGACAAAATAAAATGAACACCTGTGTATATATACAATGTGTCTAGCTAAGTTCGCGACAAATGGAAAACTTTTTTATTCTTGGGTTTATGAAAAAAATTTATTCTTTATAAAAAGTCCTGCTTCATCCAAAACTTATATTCAAATTGTCAGATTTTAATATTTGTTAGTCATATACGAGATATGACAAAAAATATGAAATTAGTATAAGGAGGACCATAACGTAAAATTATTTTCACATATACAGGGTGTTGCGTTACGGCTCGGCGAAAATTGTTTGCCTTTTATTAAATGGAACACCCTGTATATTTTTTCAAGTGTATTTCATTCCCCTATAGGACATATAAATTTTGTTTTAGTTTTCCGCGGCGTTGCCAAGTTATTTCGTTTATTCTCTAAAAAAGACCAAATACACGCATTGCTTTATAATGACGTACTGAAGTTATTTTAATAGTAAAAATAAATAGTTTATGTAAAATAATAAAATTTTTATATGAGCCATTTTTTTCTATTACTTATAATAAAAAAGTTACACGGGGGGGGGCGTCTTCCCAGACTCACCCATGTATATTTATATATATATATATATATATATATATATATATATAAATATATATATAAATATATATATATATATATATATATATATATATATATATATATATACAGGGTGTTGACTCGAACATCCGAACCATAGATTAAGGAAATATATTTGTAGAAGATTGGATATCTACCTTATCATCTGTGAAAACAAATTTTAGCGCCCCTTAGGATCGGCTTCGGGAACTAAATTTGACAAGCTCGGTAATGGCGGTAATTTTAAATACATTTTATTTTATATTTATAAAAATATTTTTTAATATTATAATTATGGAAATACATATATAAATGCTTAAACGTATATTTCCATAATTATAATAATATACAGAAATTAAATGAAACAATGTAACATTTGTTATTATAATATTTTTATTTATACTTGCTTTAAATATATACAAAATGATCATTTTCAAAATGTATTTCGCATACTCTAAAATTGTATTTAAATTGTTCTGTACTAAAATTGGCCAAATCCGTTCTGTTGAGTCTCTCCAGCCAGATATTTCTCAATATTTCCTGTTTTGGAAAATAAAATAATCGTCCACGGGGATTAGGACATACCACACATAATTTAGATGACTGAAAATGACAATAAGAAATTGAATTAAATTTTTTATTTTAATATAATCTGGCCAAAAAATTGAAGTCCAGTTTAAAGACATGGGAATTTTGAATGAAAACTGTTCTACTTACTTGATACATTTTAAGTGCTTCTTTCTTCAATATTATTAATCTTGTTTATGAATAAAATTATGACACTGTCACAAGTCACAATATTCAATTATTAAATAGGTATAGGTATCCACAAACCACTACATAGGTAGGAATATCTAAATGAGCATAGACCACTAAATTCAAATTTATTGAATTTTGATTTTTATATGGTACTACTAACGACATCTATGATCGGCTTCGGAAAAGTTTTTCAACGAGATCTAGATTGAAATTTGGTTTCACGCATTGCAATACTGTTTCAGCCCCCTGATCCGAACATAGGATATAACCTATAAAATCATATTTTCGTGATTTCCTGCTTCCCTAATCATTTTATGTAAAAAAGCTTCAAATAAAGGTGGTAGAGCATAAAATTCTGCATTTGAATTAATAAGCAAAATTATTACATATAATTATATTTCATTCTAACAGAAATATAATTTCATTTAAAAATCAATAAAATAGGATATTAAAAAAATATACAATGTAACACAAAATAAATAATCGAACTGTCACATTCACATAAATAGTTTAAAAAACTAAACAATATTTAAAATTAACTGCTGACACGTGCTGTTAATAATATTTCTCTGCGTTTTTACTAAAATAAATAAAAATTTGTATATTTTAGGTATAAATATTGTATTATTAATTAAAAGAAATAGACATAAAGTTAAAAACAAATAAGCCCCACAAAAATCTTCCAAGTGACGTCACTCCTATATGGGCTGCCGGCGACTATACAAGGAAATAATAAAACAAGTTATTTATTCTAAAGTTATATTTTCCATATCTAAATGAAGCATTTCCTTTATAAGGAATTTAATACGGACATGCGCTTTCATAACTAATTCTTCTAAGATATTAAAACTTATTTTATGTTCATTATAATATAAACAAAATATTTTCTTCACAGTTTTATAAATAAGCGCGGGAAGATTCAAAAGATCTATCAGGGTTCTAAAAAAAACATAAAAATTACAACAATTTTTGTTTATTATTTTATTACTTACTGCTGGTTTAAGTTTTCCTCGAAACTTAAGCTCTCTATGTACTCTAACAAAGTCAGCAGTATCCTTCTATTATTTAAAACTCTTCTTAGAGAGTTTTTCCCTAAAATTTTTGGATCCATTTCTAACAAATCTTTGGTATGTTTCAACCAATTAACTATATCTCCTAAAATACAATTGGATAAAATAGTATATTATATACCAAGGTTGTGAAGACTATCATTATTGCCCGAGCGCCAAGATTGTGACCCGAGGTGTGAAATAACCGAGGGATACAAGGCGCTGGTGAATAGAGGTCTCAACCGTGGTATACAAGTGTCCGTTTTAAGAGGATAACCATTAGATCTCGGTTAAATTGGGATAAAGTTGCCCCACCGCAGTCAAACTAGTATACAGGGTGAGTCATCGAAACGCCCGTCTTCGATATCTCCCTTGTCGTTAGAAATACAGCATCAATTTATTAACTGAATTTATTCGTCCACTCAAGGAGCATAACAAGGTGTAGCTATACGCTCGCCCAGAACTCTACGCCTTTTTTAAATGAAACACCTATATATTTTTACATTATTTTAATTGTATTTTATTCTCCTATGCGGACATATGAATTTTGTTTTAGTTTTCCGCGGAGTTGACAAATTATTCCGTTTATTCTCTAAAAGACCAAACACACGCAGTTGACGTGCTCAATTTATTTTAATAGTAAAAATTAAGATTTTTTTTCGGTGCAACTGTAACTATACTCTATGTTCTCACATATTTTTTTTTAATGTAATTATACAGGCTATTCAATAAAGCAAATCAAATTTATTCAATTTAAAAAGACTATAACTCGTCATTTTTAAATGGAACAACCTATATTTTATAATTCAGTTGGGTGTCTTTTTGTTTTACCTTCATATGTTATTAAGGGTATCTTATGCCTAAAACTAATAATTTCGGTGTTTTTCATCATTTTAAAATTATTTCTAAAAAGAGTTTTAATATTCGCGCCATTCTCACGGAAACATGTTTGCAGACGATTTATAAATGAGTAATTTACTCTTCGCAGATATTTGCGTCGACAGTTTCAAAACAGTTGAGAATTCTAATCTAATGTTGTAAGATCCGGAGATCTAGCGGGCCAATTTCTTGTATCACCTCTTCCGATCCATCTATTAGAAAATTCTTTATTTAAATAATTCCTAACCCGAAGACTGTTGTGAGCTGGTGCACCATCATGTTGGAACCAAAATCTCCCAATAATATCCATGGTATACTAGATTTAATTTTTAGTTGATTATTTCACACATGTCATTTTCACCCAATCAGAATGCTTCATTTGATGGGGGTAGGCCGTATTTCGTGAAGAAATTTGATAAAATCACATTAGCGTCGTCATGATTACATTTTATTGATATGAAATTTTTTACGTTTGAAACGTCAAAAAATACAGTGATATGTGAAGAAATTGACTGAGAATGAGATTCGGCGACATTTCTATCGATATAATTAATACCAATATTGCACAAAGTGTTCCAGAGAATACAAAGAGAACAAGAATGTCTATTTAGAATCAGTTTAATTCATTTTGCGAAAGTCATAAATATCAGTTAATGGCAACGACTACAGAAAAAGATATTGCAAACTTTTTAATTTGTGACGTAAGAATATGCATTCCCTTGTAAAAATATAAGTAGAAAATAAATGTTTATTTACTTGTATTTTTTGTCATTAGTGAAATAATCAAGCAAATATAATTCGAGCTAAGAATTTAATAGGTAAAATTTACTCTATTTCCTGCGAAGTAACGACCAAAATAACTGTTAAATCACTCCAGCTTCGCTGTCGTGATCTAAGTGTCATTTTTGACATTCATTTGTCTGTTACTACGCAACAACTATACGTAAATTTTTCCAATAAATTCTTGACTCTTATTATATTACTTATGAATAAATAATTTTAGAAAAATATGGTGAAAATTTCCGAAATTATTGGTTTTAGGCATAGGATATGAAGATAATACACAAAGACACCCAACTGAATAATAAAATATAGGGTATTCCATTTGAAATTGACGAGATATTGTCATTTGAAATTGAGTAAATTTGATTCGTTTTATGGAACACCCTGGATAATTACATTTAAAAAAAATATGTGACAACATAGAGTATAGTTATAATTGTGCAGAAAAAAATTCTTAAAATAACTTCAGTACGTCTTTATAAAGCATTGCGTATATTTAGTGTTTTTTAGAGAATAAATGGAATAATTTGGCAACGCCGCGGAAATCTTAAACAAAATTCATATGTCCGTATAAGGAAATAAAATACAAATAAAAAATGTAAAAAAATATAGGGTGCTTCATTTAAAAGAAGGCAAAGAATTCTGATCGAGCCGTAATGCAACACCGTGTTATGCTCCTTGAGTGGACAAATAAATTCTGTTAATAAATTGATGCTGTATTTCTAACGACAAGGGAAATATCGAAGACGGGCATTTCGATGACTCACCCTGTATAGAGATCATTGGTTTCATAGCATAATTAACGCAAGGCAATTATTTATAGTGTTATTTATCTACAGTTTAAGCTTAAAAAAGAAAAGTATGATAAATGATATAAATAGTGTAACTTTGGCTTTTTATCTAGATAAACTTACTTACTTAAGTAATTCGGTTTTTACTCTTTAATTTTAATTTAATTAAATTAATGCCCGGTCTTATTAACCCTAGTTAAGCAATCAGTTCATTACTGGACGGTTAAATTTAATTGTCAAATAAATTTTTGTTCTGTTCTATAAAGCAAATAACGAAGTAAATTTAGTAACTGTTGGTTAACTAACCCTCGGTTAAACTTACCGACCGTACATATAATTCAAATATTGTACAATAGATGGCAGTCCATGCAAGAAGCCATGAGCTGTCAAATATTATATTGAAAAAAAAAATAAACAGAAACATAGAAGTTACATACTTAAGGTGTAAAAATGGTGTAGGCCTAATAAAACGTAATAAAGAACGTGGTAGAGGCTATATTTATAAGAAAATACAAATTTTATTGTAGAATTGTATTTGACATCTGAATATAATCTCCTCCCAGCGAAGACATGGAATCCGTCACTTTGTAATTAATTCTACAGACTGTTTTGGTGTTACAATTTTTTCTGCAATTTCGTCGTCTGTCAACTAATTCAACTGATGAAATGATTTCTACTAAGGACCACAAATATATGTTATACATGACATGAAACAGATTTGTTTATTCGCACTTTAAAAATTGATGCAAAATTTATACTCAGATAAGAAATGCATTGAAGTGACTGTTCCTGTCAATTAGACTCCCAATTAAAATTCAATAGTTCGGTTTTCTCCAGTTACTTTAATCTGTTAATTTAACCAGTACGTTATTTAAACTAACGTTTATAGTACAGAAATCGGCCAGTTAAATTAATTTTATTTCCACCTTCTATACAGGGTGTTCATTTTTTTTTTGTCCATTATTGCTATCTCGGGAACTATAAGAGCTACGATGTCGGTTAAATTAGCAAACAATTTCTATTTTACAACACTATTAACATGAAATAAACAAAATTATTTTAAAACCAGTGGTTCTCAAAATACGAGTCCCAACTTTTTTATTTTAAATGTGAACCTATTCTTTTTGTTTGCTTATTCAATAAAGAATTTTATTCTGAATTCAATGATATAATATTATCATACCCTAACATAACGATTTTTTTGAGAAAAATGCATCTGAAGTTTTATATTAATTTAATTAAAATATGACAATAATAAGAGTGCCATGACGGAAAAAACGGAGTAATTGTCATTTTTTAATCTGGAATTAGAGTGCCTTGACAGAAAGAATATACTTTTATTCACTTCTTTCTGACAAGGCACTATAATTCCAGGTTAAAAAATGACGTTTACTCCGTTTTTTCCGTCATGGCACTCTTATTATTGTCATATTTTAATATAAAACTTCAGATGTATTTTTCTCACAAAAATCGTTATGTTAGGGTATGATAATATTATATCATTGAATTAAGAATAAAATTGTTTTTTTAATAAGATAATAAAAAAATTAGGTTCACATTTTTTAAATAAAAAAGTTGGGATAAGTAATTTGAGTACCACTAGTTTAAAAAAAAAAATTCTTTGTTTCATGTTACTAGTATTGTAAAATAGAAATTGTTTGCTAATTTAACCGACCTCGTAGCTCTTATAGTTCTCGAGATAGCAATAGTGGACCAAATAAAATGAACACCCTGTATAATTGTCACTTTACTGGTTACTTTTCCTTCGTCGCTCGCCTCACAACTTTCCAGCTCGCCCTGAAAGATTAACTTACACCGCTGGCCACGTAAATAACTATAACCGGATAGGTTAGTTAACTGGCTTTTATAAGACCGGGCATATAATAATAATCCATCGAACTGACAATATTAATATCAATTAGCAAAAGTAGCAAAGGTCATTAGTTGATAAAAAAGGATTGAATTATATGTATATTATATAACAGTTGTGGATAAATAATATATACTTACCTTTTTTGCCGTATTCGGTTTGCAAATTTTTATGTGTTGTATATAACAACAAATTAAACTTAAAAAATATTTTTGATCGTAGTTCATAACACTTTTCCAACGATTTGAAATCACCAGTTGTTTCATCTGAAAAATAAAGCAGTTTTAAAATATTTAAATTGATTTTAAAAACATAAAATCTAAAGAAGGAGGGTTGCAATCTAGAGACTAGATGAAAAACTGCGACGGAAGTCGCCATTTTGAAAACCCAAGTATGACTCATTTCTTGTTGAGCATTTGAATAAGTTGCATGTGCTTGCACTAAACTCTAATTTAGCTGCGCTTCTTCACTCTATACAAATAGAAACAAACTGTATCGCAATTATTTAACTTTCTTTGCATATTCACCATTCCTAGTAATAATTATGGTCAGTTGTGTTGCATGTGGTTGTTCCCAAACCATGAACAACAAAAGTTTAGGAATTTAATTTAATCAGTAAGTATTTTGCATCGTACATTATTATAATGAAAAATGAAACTACGCATTGATATACATATTATGAATTATATTGTATGTTGTCAAGTGAGAATAAACCCCGTCGTGTAACTTGTCAAGTAATAATTTCATTGCCGTATTACAGTAATTTTAAAAAAAGGGTCAGAATATACATTTCTACTGTTCATAAAATTCTTTATTAATAATGCGTAAAACGTTATATATTCCTATATACGCCTATGGACGAATAAGAGCCCTCTATTTGTAAATAACTATTAACTTTTTTAGACTTACATTTTTTATAGCACGTCTCTGCCTTTTTTAAATACAAAATATGGTTCGTAGGGTCAAAATTATGTTTACAAATAATACACTCATATAGTTTAGAATGAATAGCAAAACACATGTTGTCACATTTCGAACATCTTAATGTCTCTTTGTATACTTCCTAAAAAATAAATTACATTTTTATACAGGTGACTCATCGAAATGCCCGTCTTCAATAGGGCACGAGCGCGCTGCTGTCGTTTGGGCCCAACTACCTCAGTGGCCGTGGTCAAAAAAAAAGCGGGAACTTTAAATAGACGTCATGAACAGGGATAGCGATAAATTTAAAAAAGGAAAATATGTATGGGCAATAGTATGGTGTTTTAAAATAATGTAACAAGATGAAAAAACGACAAGGCTTTTCATCTTGTTACGGCTTGTCATAGTTCTGAGGTCTATGACTCTGGTGTTGGTAGGTCAGCAAAATGCTGACTTCAGCAAATAGCAACGGCCGTCTTTGCTGATTAAGCAGGCTATGATAATACCGGCCAGAACACGAGTCATACATTCAGAACAATGGATTTAATTATATCTTCTGCGAAGATATAATTAAATCTTTAAGGGGTGGTAATGTAACAGTAATTGACGAATTATTCCAAATCATTATTGTTTGATAGATTTCATAATATAAATTGTGCGTTAACAAAAATGCACCGTGGACAAGTTATATTTCGTAAAGTTTAATAACCTATTAACGTTTTGTAACTTATCCACGTGCGATGTGCGTAATAGTTACATTGCCAACCCTAGCACTTTTTAGGATATAAATAGGATTTAATTTAGTAGAGTTAGCCAGTCAGAGTCAGTAGAGTCGGTTAAGCAGAGTAGAGTCTTACGTGGTAAGTTGATGTCGCAATGTAGTCAACGATTCAGTAGCAGTCATCTGACATGGTTCAGACTGACTTTAGTCCAGAGTGACTAGCTCTGTAGTATTTGTTTTGGTTTTATTTTAGTGTTCTTATTGTAAATAATGTAAATAAATTTAAAGTTAGTTAAAGCAAATATGTGTGTGCCATGTTGTCGTTATCCTGGTTCAACCGTCATCATCAGTTAGTATCATCTAGCATCATCATGTCCTCCTCGAAGTAAAAATGACAACATTCATCGCAAACATCGTCGTCAACCCCCACTGTTACAATAATTATATCATAAAAATATAATATACTATCTACAGAATGCGTTCTTTTTTACTGCTATCCCTCTCCATGATGTATATTTAAAGTTCCCGCTTTTTTTCTGGACCACGGCCACTGAGATGATTGTGCCCAAACGACAGCATCAATTTTACTCAATTTCAAATGACTATAACTCGTCATTTTCAAATGGAACACCCTATATATTTTAAAATTCAGTTGGGTGTCTTTTTGTATTATCTTCATATGTTATTAAGGGTAATGAGTAATTTACTCTTCGCAGATATTTACGTCGACAGTTTCAAAACAGCTACGAATTCTAATCTAATGTTGTAAGATCAGGAGCTCTAGCGGGCCAATTTCTTAGACCACCTCTTTCGATCCATTTGTTTGGGAAATTCTTCATTTAAATAATTCCTAACCCGAAGACTGTTGTGAGCTGGCGCACCATCATATTGGAATCAAAATCTCCGGATAATATCCATGGTACACTAGATTAAATTTTTAATTGAATAAATAATTTTAGAAAAAAATGGTGAAAATCTCTGAAATTGTTGGTTTTGGGCATAGGATACCCTTAATACCGTATAAAGATAAAACAAAAACTGAATAGGTGGTCCATTTGAAAATGATGAGTTATATTCATTTGAAATTGAGTAAATTTGATTCGCTTTATTGAACAGCCAATATAATCACATTTTAAAAAAATTATATGAGAACATAAAGTATAGTTACAGTTGTACCAGAAAAAAACTACTTAATTTTAACTATTAAAATAACATCAATACCTCTTTATAATGCAATGCGTGTATTTGATCATTTGAACATACAATTGAAAAAATATAAAAATGTATAGTGTGTTCCATTTAAAAGAAGACAAACAATTCTTTCCGAGCCGTAAGGCAACACCCTGTTATGCTCCTTGAGTGGACAAATAAATTCAGTTAATAAATTTATGCTGCATTTCTAACGACAAGGGAGATATCGAAGACGGGCATTTTGATGACTCACCCTGTATATGAATTAAATTGTATTTCAAAGGGCTAAACAATTTTATATAAATATAAGACATAATATGGGAAGAATGGGGACTTCCGCGTTGCGAGCTTTTCACAAAATTTTAATTGCATATTAATTCTATCTTCAAATAAGTTCGTATAAAGCTAAAAAATATATAAAATATTTATTAGACTTAAACATTTTTTAGAAAAACTAATTCAGCAAATAGGCGTTTGACGTGTTAACCCTGAAGCCAATCTGACTTAAAGCGCATGTCTCGAAATCATTTAAATCAGTAGTCAGTTTAAGCTTGTTTCATACTTCATACTTATTTACTTGTGTTTTGAGATACATATACAATAAAATATTACCTGATAACATATTTTGTCCTTTAATAAGCACTTAATTAAGAAAATATATTAATAAAAACAAGTCTTTGATAATACACGAGAAAAATTTACAAACAAGCGTGGTTGAAACGAGAGGTTATGTTTGCATTGGCAATATGTTTACATACAAGTTTTTGAATTTGACGTTACGCGCGGCATTTGTAATATGTTCCCATTGGGTACTATATCTATCTCTTTCTAGCATCTTGTCTTCTTTGTCTGTCAGGGGTAATACGTCACAAACCTATTTACGAACATTTTTAGCAAAACTATTAATTTATTTGCAAAATAAAAAAATACGGGTCTTTTATTTTTAAATTTAGATTCATTTAAAAAATTTAAAAAAAGACGGAAGTCCCCATTGAAATCAATTTGATGCTGAAAAATGTTTCAGTCAGTTTCAAATGGTTTAGGATTCACTTTAGACAGTTGAGACGGGTTTCAATCTGTTTTAAGCCACACTAAATTTAGTGAAGACTTGACTTACTGGTTCTGATGGATGACAACATGCTTTACAAACACAATCAAAGAAGTGTTGTCTTTTTAATTGTTGTTTTCTTAAAACAGTTTGTTGCATAGTGCTGTCTTGACCGTAGCAGTTAAATATTTCTTCATCCTTGGCAATATCTCGTCTGGCTTTCACAATAATGTAATCATTTATAAAGCTGGAAATATGAAAATCTTAGTTTCAATTCACAGTAGACGTAAGCGTATGAATAACGTAATATAAATATTACGGATATCTTACGTATGTTCACAATGGATGTAACGTAAGAATTATGATTTTAGTGATATTGAAAGGAGGTTGGTACTAAAATAGAGAATTATATATTTCGCTATGATATTAGTTTCAGTGACAGCATAGTGATTAGTTTTTTTCCAAATAATAAGCGTTTTTTCTAAGATATAGAAGACGAACTTCAATTAGTTTAATAGGCCAATTCTGAACAAACCTGTAAATCTTACAGATCTGTAAATTTGTAAAAACTGAGAAGCACGCATTGATTTTTGTTGACTAATATAAAATTATACATAAGAGTGGCGGCTTTCGTTTCGATTTTGTTAATTATTTATAGATTTACAGATCTGTAAGACTTACAGATTCGTTCAGAATAGAGCAATTACTATTGGCAAGAGCCAACAAAGTGTCTGACATCTGGTGGCAAAATAAAACATCTGAGACGTAGGGAAAACGTTGTACTCTCACATAGGGCTATAACAACAACCAAAAATGACCAATAAGTCGAACAGATATTGTTCTGTATTTATTTGTAAGTGTTGACATATCCGTTCATTATTTCCCAGAAAGAGAAATATTAAAAAATAAGTGGAAAATCGCATTAACAATCGGAAAGCACATATCACCGTTCATGGACATTTATACACAATATTTTTTACCTACAGATTTTATTCCATGTAAGTATTTATAATAATTTATTCTTCAAAACATTATTAGATTGTTTTGTAGTCATTAAAAGAAAGCCATAAATTACCACAAAGAAAATTCGACAGAGCCTCTGTACAGAGAAAAAAAATAGAGAGACGTTACATGTAAATAGCAATGATTATTCTTTAACATTTCGAATTGTTTATAGGAAAGATAGAGAAGATGAAACGATAAAAATACCAGAAATTGAGCCACATCAGGAGAAAGATGTGCAAAACAAAGAACATTATGTACATGTTTATATTTATGTACCTGTAGAATAAAATCTGTAACATTAATAAAAAATAGGAATTTATAGGTATTATGAAATCTATTTTTTGACTTTTTTATGGTGTATTTATATAGAAAATAAATAAATATAATAACAAATCAACGAATGCTTGCACTACTCTCCATCTGCTTTACAGATGCATTGACATTTCTCCGAAGTGACAATTGTATTTAATGTTATTACGATTCATTCAAATTAGATATTTGAAGACGCACCCCAATTATTTCTATATTATTCCGTTTATCTGTCTTGTAATCGCATAAAATAATATGTCCAGCTAAAAATAATTAAATAAGTAGTTAACAAGCAGATAACCGCAATGGGGGTTTCCAAGATTTTTTGATTTTTTTATATGATAAACTTTAAAACAAAATATTCGACAAATATTTTTTTATTTTTCCAAAAAGTTGATAGTATCCGAGAAAAAAATTAATGAAGTTTACGGACAATGGGTGTGACGTCATTCCCCTGACTATAAAAAGATAGTCCATGTGCGATATGAGATAGAACTATAAGTAGCTAAAAAACTGAAGTGAAGTTAGGCTACGAATACCGTGTAAATTCAAACATTGAATATAAACATAACCTGCTTTCGTGATTCATGCTTTCGATAGATGCATTTACCAGTTACCACGTGTGTGTGTTCTCATATATTTTGAAATGAAATGAAATCGAGCTTGCACTGTCATTTTATCACATGAAGCTAGCTATCGGAGGCAGTGTTGCGAACCGGTGAAATTAAAACTTATGTACTTATAGTTGGCAACACTGATCAGGGGAATGACGTCACAAGGTCATTTAAATAAAACTTTAATTTCAATTTTTAAATAAAGTATTCAACAATTACATATTATTTTAGTTTTATTACAATATACTCACGACCAAAATTGATATGCAGAATATATATTTTAAAAAGGCGTTGTATTGGAAACCCCCATTGTGAATCTTATTTTCCTTTTATAATATACTTCTACTTCGACCATAGACCGCACAGCATTATTTAAATAAATGTATATATCTAAAACTGCGATAAACAAATGTCAATCGAATTAAAAATAACAAAATATCCTCAAAACAAAGTATTAAATGGGGACTTCCGTCATATTTTTTTTATTTTTTTAAATGAATCTAAATTTAAAAATAAAAGACCCGTATTTTTTTATTTTGCAAATAAATTAATAGTTTTGCTAAAAAATGTTCGCAAATAGGTTTGTGACGTATTATCCCTGACAGACAAAGAAGACAAGATGTTAGAAAGAGATAGATATAGTAACCAACGTGAACATGGCATTACAAATGCCGCGCGTAACGTCAAAACCACGGACCATCTTACTATCAGACTGGTCGTGCAAACATAACCTCTCGTTTCAACCACGCTTGTTTGTGAATTTCTCGCATGTATTATCAAAGACTTGTTTTTATTAATATATTTTCTTAATTAAGTGCTTATTAAAGGACAAAATATGTTATCAGGTAATATTTTATTGTATATGTATCTCAAAACACAAATAAATAAATATGAAGTATGAAACAAGCTTGAACTAGCTGCTGATTTAAATGATTTCGAGACATGCGCTCTAAGTCAGATTGGCTTCAGGGTTCATACGTCACGAGGCTATTTGCTGAATTAGTTTTTCTAAAAAATGTTTAAGTCTAATAAATATTTTATATATTTTTTAACTTTTTACGAACTTATTTGAAGATAGAATTAATATGCAATTAAAATTTTGTGAAAAGCTCGCAACGCGGAAGTCCCCATTCACATTAGCACTTATGTAAAATACAATGTTTTCCCTATATCGTTGAATTCAGAAAACAATACTCTATCGAATAACCTAAAAATAAACATATGTTCCCATTTAAAATAAGAAAGTTGTGTCCCGTATTTTGAAAACCACTGGTCGAAAAAAAAAATTTGCTCATTGTATTAGTGTTGTAAAATGGTGGTTCTTTGCTAATTTAACCAACCTCGTAGCTCTTATAGTTCTCGAGATAGCAATGGTGGCACGCTTAAATGGAACATCCTGTATACATATACATTTGTATTTTTATAATCTGTATCTTTTAAGTAAGTTTAATTCAAGCCTTTCATTTATCAACTACTTCCGTTTCACCGAATTTATTACTCAAGCGGAACTTCCTTTAATTTTTTTCGGTAACAAAATGGAAACTGAATATCAACTTTACGTACTCACTACCTAGAAACTAATGTTTCCCGCAGCCAACTCACAATCAAAAAGGCCATATTCTCGCTATTCACAATTTTAACCGAAACCGAAACAAACCGAAACCGTAACGAAACCGAAATTTATTGATTTATTTTAATCGAAACGAAAACCAATATAACATTTTTAAAAAACCGTTACTGATAACCGAAACCGAATTTTTATTAATGTAAAAACCGTTGACCCTAACGAACCCCAAAATTTTTCGGTTTGGATCCTTGCTTGAAGGGGTTGGGCCGTCTGAGGAAAACTTTTGAAATAAGAAGTTAGGGAAGTCACAGGCAGACAGTCAGCGAGAAAAGAAGAGGAGTGAATGAGGTCTTGTAAGTTTTTTTTAGCTTTAATCGATAGAATAATAAAAAATATTAGACTCGTATTTTTTATTTTTCCCTAAATTAATCTTTAATAATGAAAAAACTGAAATTAAACACGATGTGCGTGAAAACGCGGCTGAATTCCCCCACTTCCCCTCTTGTCTAGTGACGTATCAGGGTTCTTGCCCAACTTCACTTCGTTTCAAACGTCAAATATAATGTTTTAACTTCTAAACTGACAAATTGAATAATCTTGTGCTGCATGTAGTAGCACACAAAAGCCTTACAATGCTTTCAATCACGCACTGTTCACTTTACCAACTTTCAAATAAGCCACCAGCCCCTTCCATGCGTAGATAACTTCACCCCAAATAAAAATTATATTTCAAGAAATAAAATTGTGTTATATTATTATATTTAATATATATTTTTCATATATATAAACATTTGATCTGAAATTTTAATTTACATATTTTTTCTTTCCTAATTTTTATATCTTATCAAAAAACAAATATGTCGAACCTACACACGTCACAACATGGCTGACTTTTTGCAACTTTTTAAAACTATGATACTTTAAATCGATTTTATGTAACATAAAATGTAAATAATAATGAATTAAATCATATAGAGCGATAAATTAGACTTTGTAAGTTCAATTTAAACAATAAAAAGTTTCACTTAATTTTTTTTTCAAGACCTCATTATGACTCGTCTTGTAAATATTATTTTGCAAATAAGTTTTATTCTCTCATGTAACTTGTAATTATATATTAGTAGTTTTTAACTTTTAACTTGTATCACATTTTTGTAAATTCTATTTCCTTTTAATATATTTTATTATTAAGTTTTCTTATTATCGCTTTGTTCATCCCAATTATTTAATTCTTTTCCTAAAATTAGTTTGATTATTCTAATTAAAAATAATCTGGTGGCAGCAATCATAAATTCTACCAGTTTAAACATTTTTAATTCTATGAGCCATGCTCATAACCTTTTACTAAATATTAGTAGCAATACTACCGATTGCAACTAGTCACTATTAAATTATTTGCGCTCATAAAGAAAAATTATTTCAAATATATCTTAGTAGTACGTAATAAAAGAGAAATTTAGTACCTAGTGCTAACTAGTAGCACCAAAAGACAATTTTAAGTACCTACTATTACCTGTGAATTGAAAGATTGTCGCTATAATTATTAATTATTTAATAAGATGGATAGAGATATAGGTGAAATGTATGAATTAAGAGAAAATAACTTGATAAAAATATAAAGAAAGAGGAAAAATTCATTTAAAAAAAATTACAGATTCTAAAAGATAACTGTAAGAAAAGTCATTGATTTAATAAAAAAATATATAAAAACAATTTCTAGAAACGGTATGATAGTTTGCAGAACTACAACTTTTACAAAAGTTTTCATGCGTAGCCAGTATGCTACTCAATTCGATGTACTTTTAAGGTGTATCTTCTACTTGCCATTTTGTGGCTATTGATATCCAAATCAATTTCCGTTCTTTTAAAATCCTACTATGTTGACTTTTGTTCTCTATTATTCTAAATTTTCTTCTATTAAATTTAATATAAATATTTTTTCTTCTTCTTTTCTTATTTGCCATTCCTTTAATACCTATTACCTAATATTTTATTCAACAGCAAACAACCCTTCAGTAATTCACTGCTGTCAGAACTGTCAAATATATTGTTATTTTGTAGGTTATAAAACTAAGCACTTTTAACCTGTATTAACAGTGCTGGGATCCCAAACTTGCGCTACGCTAATTTCCCTCTTCCCTTCACCCTAGTATGGACTACGCTGCGCTATTTCGGTAACCTAAGCGTCTGCTAAAACGCTATGCGCTACGATAACATAGCGCTGAGAATACAGTGGCGCTATCGTACTAAGTAGGTACCATAACCTTTTTTTATCTGACAGTTTGTATATTTCTGCCAGGGGGCTGAAACAGTATTGCAATGCGTGAAACCAAATTTCAATCTAGATCTCTTTGAAATGTCGTTAGTAGTACCGTGATAGTTCTATAAAAATCAAAATTGAATAAATTTGAATTTAGTGGTCTATGCTCATTTAGATATTCCTACCTATGTAGTGGTTTGTGGATACCTATACTTATTTAATAATTGAATATTGTGACTTTTGACAGTGTCATAATTTTATTCGTAAACAAGATTAATAATATTGAAGAAAGAAGCACTTAAAATGTATCAAGTAAGTAGTACAGTTTTCATTCAAAATTACCATGTCTTTAAACTGGACTTCAATCTGTTGACCAGATTATATTAAAATAAAAATTTTAATTCAATTTCTTATTGTCATTTTCAGTCAACTAAATTATGTGTGGTATGTCCTAATCCCCATGGACGATTATTTTATTTTCCAAAACAGGAAATATTGAGAAATATCTGGCTGGAGAGACTCAACAGAACGGATTTGGCCAATTTTAGCACAGAACAATTTAAAAACAATTTTAGAGTATGCGAAATACATTTTGAAAATGATCATTTTGTATATATTTAAAGCAAGTATAAATAAAAATATTATAATAACAAATGTTACATTGTTTCATTTAATTTCTGTATATTATTATAATTATGGAAATATACGTTTAAGCATTTATATATGTATTTCCATAATTATAATATTAAGAAATATTTTTTATAAATATAAAATAAAATGTATTTAAAATTCCCGTCATTACCGAGCTTGTCAAATTTAGTTCCCGAAGCCGATCCTAAGGGGCGCTAAAATTTGTTTTCACAGATGATAAGGTAGATATCCAATCTTCTACAAATATATTTCCTTAATCTATGATTTCTGCATTTGTGTAAATACTCGTATGTAGGTACTTGTGTAACAATTGATATATGTAATTGAATTTTTATTTTTATTCAGTTTACGAGTATTATTTACATATTTATTTTTATTTAGAATAATGCAATTTAAAAAACGTTCCAGCCGAACAAATAAGTTACATCAAAAATATATGATCGATTTCTTAGAAAATCATAGAGAAATGGTGAATACTAATTTTACGCAGCCTTATGGCTCGACAATATTACAATAAATTGTGGCAAGAACTAACTATATCATTAAATGCAATGGGTATTGCAGAAAAATCTGCCACACAGTGGCAAAAAGTTTTTAGTGACTGGTGCACCAAAACCAAAAATAAAATAAATACATTGCGAAATTATATGCAAAAAACTGATGGCGGCCCATCCACAGCCCCAATTATTCCTGGAAAACCTGTTCTTTCTATAAATCTTCTTTTTAAATTAAGTTTCTCATCATTTGTATTTGGAAGTTTTATCCAAGTTCCACACATATGATTATATATAAGCTCACTTATTTCTTTAATTGCTCTTCCTGCAGTTTGTTGGCTTATTGACAGTAAATAGGACTGGCCCATTGACCTTTGATAGCTGCCTGTTGCAAAAAAAGAAAGTGCAGCAAATATTCGAAGCTCGGGTGTATATAATAGAATTCCCTTTCGGAGATACCCTCATATATGGTGTTAAAATTTAAAAGAGATATTGCACCATTGCGTGGTTTAATCTGAATAGTTCTTTAAACCGAACCACAGGTACTGAAAAGGGATCACTAGCATCTAGTGTTGTATACGAATATATCTATTACGAAGAGTTTCGTACATCACCATATTTAATGGAATCATGTCTAAAAATTTACAATTATATTTATAAATTGCATTACATAAATCATAAAACATTTACAATCATTTACATACCTTTAAACAAATAATTAGAAATAATAACAATTTGTATCACAAAATTTACAGGTTAGAAATAAGTAAAAAAAGTCAATATTATTGGTTTTGCTAATATTTTTCCGAATAGAGCCGAAGGCAGTAGCGCATTTCACTCAGATTACCGAATCCGTATAGCTAACGTAGCACCCGCTACGCTACAGCTAAAATAGCGCTTTAACGAATGTAACTCAGGATCCCAGCACAGATCTTTCATTCCATGCTAACATATTTATTTCTCTATATATCTATCTCTCTCATTCAACTTTTTCAGTAGTAGTACAGGGTTGCCACATATACTTCACTACTAATTAAAATAAGCTAGTTATGCAATTATGAGCACCAATGTCACTCGTATTAAACTAACCTATTTTAGTAAGTAACTCTTAGTAGTAATAATTAGTAAAAGGTTATGAGCATGGCTCTAAATTTATAAATAACTTTTTGTTAAATTAAAACCCAAAATTCAATAGTTCAAATTCTCACGTTTTCCCATTGTTTTACAAGTATTTAGTCAACTCTACTTACTAGTTAGTGACATTTGAACAGCAGGAGTGGTTCATCATGGACACAGACGGATATAATCCGACAGCACAGAATTCCAGACCTGAACTGTTGACTTGTAGTCCAGAATTGAACTTTTCATAAAACTCATTTTCAACAAATTCTATTGATGTTGCATTTGAAATAATTTGCAAAACATGTCTTAATAAGACACTACCTATTAAAAGAAATAAACTCTCCTTATTTTTAGATATTTCACTATCCACATATTTAGACACATATTCAAAAAAATCCGTTTTTTCTTGTAAATAAGTCGTGAGCAGAATAGAGCTCTAAAAAATATATTTTAGGTTTAAACGAACGCACTTTGACTTTATACAAACCACAATATGAGGAAATATATCTTCTGAAGTCATCTTCTCTGCATTTGACACCAAAGAACAGATATTTTCGTAGTTGTTTGTGAAAAAATCAACATTCTGTGGGTCGGAATTAAAAACATTTTTATAACCACTGACAGATCCTAATGCGAGGATCCTATTGGCTAGAAAGTTTACCCCCACCATTGGCCAGATATCCACACACCAACCAGAGCACTCAAACCGGTGGTACAAGTCAAAAGCGGTACCAAAACATTCGGGAGAACAAAACTTTGTCGAACAATTCACACATCTAAAATATGTTAAACATGTTATATTATACAGGGTGAGTCATCGAAATGCCCGTCTTCGATATCTCCCTTGTTAGAAATACAGCGTAAATTTATTAACAGAATTTATTCGTCCACTCAAGGAGCATAACAGGGTGTTGCATTACGGCTCCCCCAGATTTCTACGCCTTTTTAAATGGAACAGCCTGTATATTTTCATATTTGTTTAATTGTATTTTATTCCCCTATACGGACATATGAATTTTGTTTAAGTTTTTCGCGGCGTTACCAAGTTATTCCGTTTATTCTCTAAAAATTACCAAACACACGCATTGCTTTATAAATACGTACTCAAGTTATTTTAATAGTAAAAATTAAGAATTTTTTTTGTACAACTGTAACTATACTCTATGTTCTCACATATATTTTTTAAATGTAATGGGGTGTTCCAAGCCTACCGCTTTTAAAGAAATTCTTATTGGATATCATTGTTTACCATATATAAGTAGTATTAAAGTGAATATAATCATTACTTTTCTGATTTTTAATACCATAATATCAAAATGAAATTGTAATGCATTTGAATCGAGTACGTAAAATTCAGAATCAGCCTTGTTGTGACGAAGAAGGCACACGCGTCAGCCTATTGGCTCTTGTTCGAACGCGCCACGCCTCTGACTCAGACCTACGAATGTATGTTCTCAGCTGGTTCTCAGTGCCCGTGACGTCACACGCACGGCCGATTTTCTACGGGGTAATTTATTGAAACTTAAAAAAAAATTTCTGGCGTGTTTGAAACCTTTCGGCGAATATAAAAAATACGGGTCTAATATTTTTATGCATAGAATAACATATTAAAAAATGAAAAAAACTTGGAATACCCCATTATACAGGACCATATACCAAATAATAATAGGTATATGTACAGGACGTTCAATAAAGCGAATCAAATTTACTCAATTTCAAATGACCATAACTCGTCATTTTTAAATGGAGCACCCTATATTTTATTATTCAGTTGGGTGTCTTTTTGTATTATCTTCAGATATTATTAAGGGTATCCTATGCGTAAAACCAATAATTTCGTAGTATTTCACCATTTTAAATTTATTTCTAAAAATTAAATTACAAATGGTTTTTAATGTAACCGCCATTCTCACGGAAACATGTTTGCAGACGGTTTATAAATGAGTAATTTACTCTTCGCATATATTTGTATCGACAGTTTCAAAACAGTTACGAATTCTAATCTAGTGTTGTAAGATCCGGAGATCTAGCGGGCCAAGTTCTTGGAACACCTCTTCCGATCCATCTATTAGGAAAATCTTCATTTAAATAATTCCTAACCCGAAGACTGTTGTGAGTTGGTGCACCATCATGTTGGAACCACAATATCCCGATAATATCCATGATAAACTAGATTTAATTGAAAATATTATTTTTAAAAAAATGGTAAAAATCTTCGAAATTATTGGTTTTAGGCATCAGATAACCCTAATAACATATGACGATAATACAAAAAGACACCCAACTAAATTATAAAAAAAATGTTCCATTTAAAAATTACGAGTTATAGTAATTTTAAATTGAGAAAATTTAATTCGCTTGATTGAACACCCTGTATAATTACATTTAAAAAAAATATGTGAGTACATAGAGTATAGTTACAGCTGTGCAGAAAAAAATGTCTTAATTTTTACTATTAAAATAACGTAAAATAAAGTACGTCTTTATTGGCAAGAGCCAACAAAGTGTCTGACATCTGGTGGCAAAATAAAACATCTAAGACGTAGGGAAAACGTTTCACTGTTACATAGGGTTATAAGTAAACAACAACCAACAATGACCAGCAAGTGGAAGAGATATTGTTCTGTATTTGTTTGCAAGTGTTGACATATCCCTTCATTATTTCCCAAAAAGAGAAATATTGAAAAATAAGTGGAAAATCGCATTAAAAATCGGAAAGCATATATCACCGTTCATGGACATTTATACACAATATTTTTTACCTAGCGATTTTATTCCATGTAAGTATTTATAATAATTTATGCTTCAAAACATTATTAGATTGTTTTGTAGTCAATAAAAGAAAACCATAAATTACCGCAAAGAAAATTCAACAGAACATCTGTAGAGAGAAAAAAAAAAGAGATATATCATGTAAGTAGTAATTATTATTTTTTAACATTATATATTTATTTTAAATTGTTTATAGGAAAGATAGAGAAGAAGAAACGATAAAAATACCAAAAATTGAGCCACATCAGAAAAATAACGTGCAAACAAAGAACATGATGTACCTACATGTTTATATTTATGTACTTATCGAATAAAATCTGTAACATTAAAAAATAAGGAATTTATATGTATTATGAAATTATTTTTTTATGGTGTATTTATATTAAAAATAAATAATATAATAACAAAACCACGATTGCTTGCACTATTCTCCATCTGCATTACAGATGCACACATTTCTCCGAAGTGACAATTGTATTTAATGTTATTACGATTAATTTAAATTAGATATTTGAAGACACAGCCCAATTATTTCTATATTATTCCGTTTGTCTGCCTTGTAATCGCATAAAATAATATGTCCAGCTAAAAATAATTAAATAAGTAGTTAACAAGCACCGCAATTGTGAATCTTATTTTTCTTTTATAATATGCTTCTATTTCGACCATAGACCGCACAGCATTATTTAAATAAATGTATATATCTGAAATTACGATAAACAAAGTTGAAAAGAATTAAAAATAACAAAATATCCTCAAAACAAAGTATCAAAATAACAATAGCACTTATGTAAAATACAATGTTTTCCCTATAAGTCAGCCAGTAGTGCTGCCATCTCTAGGATGTGGCTTTCGCGGATAAAGCAATGCGTGTATTCTCTTAATAAATATACGCTGTTTTTATAACGACAAGGGAGATATTGAAAACGGACATTTCGATGACTCAACCTATATAGTAATAAACAATAACAAACATGTGAAATTAAATGATGAAATAAATTGTGTAAGCACCGGAAACAAGTAAAACAATGCTGTTTATCACAGCTCCTGTAGTTTTGAATTTCGCCACCAGATAGAGTATCACTTAACAAAAGTCGTCTATTAGCGTTTTCGATTGGGATGCACTGACTGCACTCAGTGCGCACTGCGGGCAACTGGCGTATTCGATTGGGATTTCCAGTGCAAGGGTGCAACCTTTTCCGTATTCGATTGGGCCAGGCATATTGCCCCCAGTGCGCACTCAGTGCAATAAATACTGCACCGTCTCTAGCCGTAGTTATTTTCGAACACTGAAAGGCGCGATGAATTTGAATCTGGAAGATATCGTTACTTTGCAAACATTACTCGATTCTTGATCTTTAAATAGTGATGACGAAAATATTGAAAATGTGGTGAAGCAATATCGGAAAAGGCCGAAAGTGAAAGATTTTATCACTGAAGAAATAAACGAATATAACAATGATGATATGAGTACTAAATGTTAATATGTACAGTAAAATAGACTTGTTATTTAAAATGAAATGATTATTTTTAATTCGTGTAAGCTTAACTTTAAGGCAAATTTTTGTTTTTAGTTTAAAAGAAATTTACGGTAGTCAAGGCAGACTTGCAATCAATTAATAACAATGTATGAAAATAAACACACTTTTTTCAATGTCATGTTTCTTTTGCTTTCTGTATCACAGCTTGATCCCGCCATTTCTAGTGCACTGAGTGTTTGGTGTATTCGATTTGGGTAGGTTTACCTGCTCGACACTCGGGCAACACGAGTGCGACACCAGTGCCGAGCATGACGTCATACAAAAATTTCCGAGCGCACTCAGTGCACACTCAGTGCATCCCAATCGAAAACGCTATAACATACGTTCAACAAAGCGTAATAGAGACATATCTTGCATCGCACACAGTTCGAATTCTACGATTCTATTGGTTATCAGCGGTAACGGAGATATGAGTGGGATTTGAAAATTTCCTACAAAACAAATGTTTTTAATAGTGAGACTTTTGTTCAGCATTTAAAGGAGCAAACAATTATTGACAACCACCAATTTCAGATTGTGAACATAATTGTGAAAACTCATTTGCAAATAAGAGTACATCATGAAACAAGATTATTGCCTGAAAAAACTGATTATGTACGACATAAATTTCATAGATTAATTTTAAATAAAAATCAACAATAATAATACAACTTTTTACTTTTCCTTTTTTCTTCCTTTCCTTCATAGTGTTTCCAGAGTCTAATGGAGTTTTCTCAGTTCTCACATTTCTCACTTTCTGTAAGAACCGTAATTTATATACATAATAATTTTTAATTTGTGCTAATTTCTTTTATTTTATAATGACAGGTTAAAATAACAAGTTCAATAAAATAAATTCTTATGTCGGGTCAGTTATATTTAGTTTCCTAGTAAATTTATTTTAAATGAAAAAATTCAAACATATTTTATTAATGACACAAATTATATTGCTATTAAAATTTCGATTGTCAATAGAAGGATTACATAATATTAACTGAGGAAATAAATTTCGCTTTATCATATTGTTGCATAGTATACAAAACATATCTTAAAATATTTTAAATTTCGCGCTGTAGTAATTTTATTATCAATAAACAATATTAAATGATTATTACAGTGTTATGTACAATAATTCATTATTTTCTTCAAATTCCTATATTTATTTATTTTATTTTAAATATTAAATGTGAGTTTGAAACACTATGTTGTTGCGTGATGAGCCTGCGCACCAAGTGCACCAACGACAAAATATAACTAGACAAAACATTCCCTATCCGTCTATATTGAATGTTTTGTTTACGGTAAGCCAGAAAGAGAAACATAGATAGATATAGTGAAAGTATTGTTCAAGCGTTTCTCACTAGAGGCACCAGTGTTGTTAATACTGTTTAAGCATTGCTCGCTAGAGGCATCATTGTACTTGTCATTGTTTTCTTTGAATTGTTTTTGTTTTGTTAGTCGCGCGTAAGTTTTCATTATTTTTGAAACTTATAAATTAAATCTGTCTTTATTAGTAAGTACAAGTTACACATTGCTATAAATTATTATAACACATCTTTCTATTTTTTTTTAGGACAATAGTATAATTTTACTGATTATAATCATAAATTGTTAAAAAAGGTTAAGTATGTTGAAACTAAATATTGTTACAAGTAATGTTATTATTTCATTTTTAGGATCCATTTCATCTTAAAAAAAGTTTGTTATTTCAGTTTAGATTTGTTTGTCTATAGCTAGCAGGTATAAAAATTTAAACACAAATAAATTTAAAACTTTAAATAGTAATATGAATGTTAAGAGCACGGGCGCCTCTAGTGAGCAATAGTCGAACAATACTTTCACTATATGTATCTCTATGTTTCTCTTTCTGGCTTACTGAAAACATTACACACCAATAGTATATTCCGAAATTGAACCAGAGTAACCGCGGTTACTTTTTCAGTAACCAGGTTCATTAACGGAACACGGTTGCTGAATATCTGGTTACTTTTTCGTTACCAAACTAACCGCGATAGATTGGCGGTTACAATCTGGTTATTTAAGTTTTGACAGTTGAATGTCTGGCACGCCAACGTGTTGTTTGAATGTTTATGAGCCTGTTTGTGAGCACACGTTCAAAAATGGATAAATGATTTAAAAAAATTCGATTCAAGTATACGCTATTATTAATTACCTGCTCTAATGAATTCATCATCTTCCTCTGAGCTACTATCAGTTAGTATAAAGTTATTAAAAAAATACCATGCCTCCATAATCGACTAAAATGTCAATATAATGTACGATTTCAAACTTTTGACAGCTTTCAAAACGTCAGTCTAGCAGCGCAGTGAGAAGCGTTCCGTTTCTCAACCGTGGTGCCGGTCAAATTGTAACCATATTTCAACCGGAACCGCACCGCGGTTCATTTTCGGAATATACTATAAGTGTAATTTTATAGTTATATTTTGTCGTTGAAGTGCCATGTAACGGCTGTGTGCGATGCAGACATGTCTCTATCACGCTTTGTTGAACGTGTTTCTAGTACATTGGGGAGATACGGGATCAGCGGGATATTATAATAGGTATATGTTGTTTAGAGATACTCCAGTCAGAGTTTGGCCGATGTCGTTGAAAATGTGCGTCAGTTTCTGATTGGCTGCGCCATTAATCTCTACAACTGTCAGTTTAAAAAAACGCGCGAACACGATTTAGTGCAATTTGGTTCCTACCATTATTGACGGCTAAATTAACTTGAAAAATAGTAAGTATATTGTAGAATTAATAGTATTTATACCATTTTATAAAGTATTGTTGTAATTTAGCAGCTATATTATTAACTTCATGATTGACATTTGACATTTGGTTAAAGTTTCAATGCATTTTTGTTTTAGTGTTACATATATCAATATTATTATGGCCTATATAATGTGATTAATATATTACAGAAACTATTAAATAATTTTCTCACTAAATATTATTAAAAAAATATTTCGCTTTTATGCGTATGATTACCGAAAATAATAAATTTGTCAGTAATGCATATTTAAATTTTCCCGCCAGAGAAAAATGCCGGCACATCGGCCAAACTCTTACTTGAGTATCTCTAATGCTGTTATGTATGTAATGCCATCTAGAGGTCATCAATATAATTAATATTATAAGAGGCAAATCAGCCGATATAGTTCACTTACGGATATAAATTATCAGTTACTGTAAAACAATGGTAACAATATTCCAAGTCACACCCAAAAATGGGTACAAAGGAAACTGCTTTTTCTACGAATAAAGTGTCACCCATTTTTATATTTTCAGTACACACAACATGTCTACCCTTTTTTGAGTTATATCTAAAAAAAAAACACATTTGTTTCAAATCTAAATACAATACGTACATCCAAACTTAATACCTTAAACTTAGTTTTTTAGAAGCACTAGAAAACTTTTTATTTTCCTCAATATTTGGAATAATGTTGTTTTCTTCTTTTTCAACACTTATTTCTATGTTTCTTAAATTTTTAATTTCTTGTTCCATTACGGCCATATCTAAAATATAGTTTACATACAGATGTCCGTTTTAAGAGGGTAAGTTTTGGGATGTGGAGAACCGTAAGAGATACGAAGTCGGTTAAATTGGGGCAAAGTTGCCGCTGTAGTCAGTCAGATCATTAGATATGATCAGAAAACTGATTTTGTCAAATTTTCTTTTTGACATAGCTTTCTTGTTTCAATTCATACAAGTTTCTAGTTTGCACAATATACCTATAAATATATATACCGCTGGAGTGCTATCTCTCCCGTGAGAGGAAAGTGTCACCAACATAACAATCTCTGTCCTTGTCACTCAGTATGTAGTCACACTAAAGCGCGTGCGCAAAGTAACCGTGCCTGTTTAAAATATTTGAAATGTATTGAAATATGAATATGTATATTATTTTGAATTATTTAACAGAGTTAAATGAGAATTGTTTTTATTTGCATCTTCAGAAAAATGAATACCACAAAGTTAAAAAATTACATTTCTTAATTTACTATGGCAGGTAAGATTAACGTTATGTTTTTTTCAAAAAAGATTAGATTAACCTTTACTACAGGATTACAGCAATATAATTAAAAATTGAACACTTCCTAAAATTAATAATAAAAATACAAAAACATTTGAAAATCTGAAACTGCGAAATATTAATATAACTGTAGTACATTATTAACGTATCAAAATTTCAATACATACAAAGGGACAGAAAGAGTTAGAAATTTGCAAATAATCACTATACAAAACGATTAGATTCACTATATATCTATATATCTATATATCTATCTATAGATTCATCACGAGCATCGAGTAACTTTTGTAATCGCCTACAGCCTGAACCATGCAAGTGATTGTTATAAATATTTTTTTAATATGTGGGGGCTAATGAGATCTGGTGCCTTTTGGGTGTCTCATATTTTTACTATTAGTAGTTTTCGTGTAAAAAATTAAAACTTTTCACAAATGCTGCCTTGAAACAATGGATCCCAGAGGCCATGTCTAACTTTAAGAAGAATCACGCTGTCATCCGTCACTTTTGACAATCTGCCTATGAACTTTAAATGATTATATCTTTTAATAGAACATTGATATCAAAGATTTAAAAACAGTATCGTGAATAATAGACTTGAGCAAATGTGTTACAACTAATTTAAGTTTAAAACATAACGTATTTAATTAATATAAATTTTGACGTTTCCAATGTCAAAAGTCAATGTTGCCAAATGTGTGATGAAGTAAATAAATTAAAACCAAATATTCCTAAACTAAGTTCACTGAAGACGGTGGCAGTTGTATTAGGGTTGACAATATTAATTTATAAATTTAAAAATTAACTACTATTTTTTAATGCAAACAGTGTTGCCAAATTATAAAGTAACTAAATAAAAATCAAATATTCGTAAATAAAATAAATTGAATACTTTGCTGTGTTTGTTATCAAAAGAAAGGAAACAATAAGGGCCACTTTTAAAATGACAAAAAAAATGTATCATGTCGATCTGCATTTGTTTTCCGTAAAAAGTTGTAAGAAGTAGGTCGTCCTTGGGTTTTAAGGAAACGACACAATACGGACTGGTGTGCACGAATGACAAAAATGTTCCATGTAGATTAGAATTTGTTTTTTGCATAATGTTGTTAGAAAAATGTCGTGTTTGGGTATTTTCAAATTACAAAAGTCAATGTTGCCAAATGTTTAATAAAGTAACTAAACAAAGAACAAATATTCCCAAATGAAAGGTTACTGAAGACAGTGAATGTTATATTAGGCTAGGTCACGATGAGGGCTAGCGTGCAGAATGAACAAAAATGTTCTATATCGAACGGCTTTTGTTTTTTGGAAAATTTTGTGAGTAGTATGTGGTGTTTGGTATCAAATGAAAAGGCTCGATAAGGGCTGGCGTGTAGAATTAAAAAGAAGGTCAATGTTGATCGGCTTTTGTTTTTGCAAAAATTTCTCAAAGATATGTCGAGTTTGGTCTCAAATGAAAGGTCTCGTTGAGGGCTAGCGTGCAGAATTGACAAAAATGTTCCATGTCGATCGGCTTTTGTTTTGTGCAAAAAGTTGTCAGAAGTATGTCGTGTTTGGTATCAAAAGAAAGGTCTCGGAGAGGGCTAGCGTGCAGAATTGACAAAAATGTTCCATGACGATCGGCTTTTGTTTTATGCAAAAAGTTGTCAGATGTATGTCGTGTTTGGTATCAAATGAAAGGTCTCGTTGAGGGCTAGCCTGCAGAATTGACAAAAATGTACAATGTAAATCGGTTTTTGTTTTTTGCAAAAAGTTGTCAGAAGTATATCGTGTTTGATATTAAATGAAAGGTCTCGGAGAGGGCTAGCGTGCAGAATTGATAAAAATGTGCCATGTCGATCGGTATTTATTTTTTGCAAAAAGGTGTCAGAAATGTGTGGTGTCTGGTATCAAATGAAAAGTCTCGTTGAGGGCTAGCGTGCAGAATTGACAAAAATGTTCCATGTCGATCGGCTTTTGTTTTATGCAAAAAGTTGTCAGAAGTATGTCGTGTTTGGTATCAAATGAAAGGTCTCGGAGAGGGCTAGCGTGCAGAATTGACAAAAAATGTGCTATGTCGATCGGCTTTTGTTTTTTGCAAAAGGTTGTCACAAGTATATAGTGTTTGGTATCAAATGAAAAGTCTGGGTGTGGGCTAGCGTGTAGATATGATAAAAATGTTTCATGTCGATCGACTTTTGTTTAATGCAGAAAGTTGTCAGAAGTATGTCGTGTATGGTATCAAATGAAAGGTCTCGGTGAGAGTTGGGGTACATAAATGACAAAAATGTTTCATGTCGACCGGCTTTTGTTTTTTGCAAAATATTCTTAGAAGTATATCGTGTTTGCAATCTAATGAAAGGTCTCGGTGAGGCCTGACGTGCAAATATGAAATAATTGTTTCATGTCGATCGGCATTTGTTTTTGTACTGACAGCGGAGCTCTAGGGAATGCTCGGCGTAGCCGAGAATTCGCTAGTATCTTATATACTAAAACGATAGATTCACTATATATATTTGGATTCATCTCGAGCATCGCAAAAACTTTGCTCACGGGTACAGATCAAACCATTCATGTAATAATTGTAATATTATTTTATTAGATGTGGTTTAATGAGGACCAAGTGCTTTTGGGTGTCTCATATTTTTACCGTGCATAGTTTTTGTGTAAAAAATCGAAAACTAAGCTAAAAAGTATAACTGGAACAAAACTGAAAAAAATATCCTAGATGCCATGTATACATTTAAGAAGAATCACGCAGACATCCGTCACTTTTGACAATCTGTCTATGAACTTTAATCGATTGTATCTTTTAATAGAACATTGATATCAAAGATCTGAAAACAGTGTCATGAATAATAGTCCTGAGCAAAGGTTTTACCAATATTTTAAGTTTATAACACAACACATTTATTTATTTTAAATTTTGACGTTTCGAATTACATAAGTCAATGTTGCCAAATGTGTGATGAAATAACTAAACAAATAACAAATATTCCTAAATGAACTTCACTGAAGACAGTGGCTGTTATATTAGGATTGCCGATGGTAATTTATAAATTTAAAAATTAACTACAATATTTTAATACAAACATTGTTGCCAAATTATGAAGTAACTAAATAAAAAACAAATGTTCCTAATTAAATTAAACACTTTGCTGTGTTTGATATAAAAAGAAAGAAAACCATCAGGGCCGATTTTGAAATGACAAAAAAAAATGTGTCATGTCGATCTGCATTTGTTTTTCGTAAAAAGTTGTTAGAAGATGGTCGTCCTTGGGTTTTAAGAAAATGACACAATGTGGACTGGTGTGCACGAAAGACAAAAATGTTCTAGGTACATTATAACTTGTTTTTTGCCAAATGTTGTCAGAAAAATGTCGTGTTTGGGTATTTTCGAATTACATAAGTCAATGTTGGCAAATGTGTAATGAAGTAACTAAACAAAGAACAAATATGCCCAAATGAACTTTACTGCAGACAGTGTACATTGTATTAGGCTAGGTCTTGATGTGGGCTAGCGTGCAGAATGAACAAAAATGTTCCATATCGAACGGCTTTTGTTTTTTGGAAAAAGTTGTTAGAAGTATGTGGTGTTTAGTATCAAATGAAAGAGCTCGATAAAAGCTGGCGTGTAGAATTAACAAAAATGGTCAATGTCGATCGGTTTTTGTTTTTTGCAAAGAGTTGTCAGAAGTGTGTGGTGTTTGGTATCAAATGAAAGATTTCGATAAGGGCTGATGTGCAGAATTAACAAAAATGGTTAATGTAGATCGGCTTTTGTTTTTTGCAAAAAAATTTTAGAAGTATATCGAGTTTAGTCTCGTATGAAAGGTCTCGTTGAGGCCTAGCGTGCAGAATTGACAAAAATGTTCCATTCCGATCGGCTTTTGTTTTCTGCAAGAAGTTCTCAAAAGTATGTCGAGTTTGGTCTCAAACAAAACGTCTGGTTGAGGGCTAGCGTGCAGAATTGACAAAAATGTGCCATGTCAATCGGCTTTTGTTTTTTGCAAAAAGTTGTCAGAAATGTGTAGTGTTTGGTCTCAAATGAAAGGTGTCGTTGAGGGCTAGCGTGCAGAATTGACAAAAATATGCTATGTCGATCAGTTTTTGTTTTTTGCAAAAAGTTCTCAAAGGTATGTCGAGTTTGGTCTTAAATTAAACGTCTTGTTGAGGGCTAGCGTGCAGAATTAACAAAAATGTGTCATGTCGATCGGTTTTTGTTTTTTGCAAAGAGTTGTCAGAAGTGTGTGGTGTTTGGTATCAAATGAAAGATTTCGATAAGGGCTGATGTACAGAATTAACAAAAATGGTTAATGTAGATCGGCTTTTGTTTTTTGCAAAAATTTTTTAGAAGTATGTCGAGTTCAGTCTCGTATGAAAGGTCTCGTTGAGGCCTAGCGTGCAGAATTGACAAAAATGTTCCATACCGATCGGCGTTTGTTTTCTGCAAGAAGTTCTCAAATGTATGTCGAGTTTGGTCTCAAACAAAACGTCTAGTTGAGGGCTAGCGTGCAGAATTGACAAAAATGTGCCATGTCAATCGGCTTTTGTTTTTTGCAAAAAGTTGTCAGAAATGTGTAGTGTTTGGTCTCAAATGAAAGATTTCGATAAGGGCTGATGTACAGAATTAACAAAAATGGTTAATGTAGATCGGCTTTTGTTTTTTGCAAAAATTTTTTAGAAGTATGTCGAGTTCAGTCTCGTATGAAAGGTCTCGTTGAGGCCTAGCGTGCAGAATTGACAAAAATGTTCCATACCGATCGGCGTTTGTTTTCTGCAAGAAGTTCTCAAATGTATGTCGAGTTTGGTCTCAAACAAAACGTCTAGTTGAGGGCTAGCGTGCAGAATTGACAAAAATGTGCCATGTCAATCGGCTTTTGTTTTTTGCAAAAAGTTGTCAGAAATGTGTAGTGTTTGGTCTCAAATGAAAGGTGTCGTTGAGGGCTAGCGTGCAGAATTGACAAAAATATTCCATGCCGATCGGCTTTTCTTTTTAGAAAAAGTTGTCAGAAGTTCATAGTATTTAGTATCAAATGAAAGATCTCGGTGTCGGTTAGCCTGTAGAAATTGCAAAAAGGTCTCACGTCGATTGACTTTTGTTTTATGGAAAAAGTTATTAGAAGTATATTGTGTTTGGAATGTGCAGATATGAAAAATTGTTTCATGTCGATCGGCATTTGTTTTTTACACTGACAGCGGAGCTCTAGGGAATGCTCGGCGTAGCCGAGAATTCGCTAGTCATATACTATTTTGATAGATTCACTATATATATATCTATATTTGGATTCATCTCGAGCATCGCAAAAATTTTGCTCACGGGTACAGGTCAAACCATTCATGGAATAATTTTAATATTATTTTATTAGATGTGGATTATTGAGGACCAATCGCTTTCGGGTGTCCCATATTTTTACCGTGCATAGTTTTTGTGTAAAAAATCGAAAACTAAGCCAAAAAGGAAAACTGGAACAAAACTGAAAAAAATATCCTAGATGCCAGGTTTAAATTTAAAAAGAATTACTGTGCCATCCGTCATTTTTGACAATTCAATATGAAACTTTTAATTGATTTATTTTGAAAATGAAAAGAGATATTGTGAAGGTAATTACATTTTTATACATTATAATAGTGAGCGAAATATATAAAAATACACTGAATATTAAGTGTGGTGTATTTAAAATATTTAAGTTTATGACGTTTGACGTTTATCATCTGTTGGGTCAGTCAATCAAAAAATTCGTGGCACAAGTTTTATATTTTCAAAGAGAAATATACAGAAATATATAGTAAACTATGTACAATACACTTTGTGATGTAAGTATATTATTTTAAATTTGTTTCGTTGTATTTAAAGATGTATTTTCATTTCAGTTACAATTTTTAATTGGTTATCCAAACAAGAGTATATTTATAGAAGAGAAATAACATAAAATTACTAAAAATAACACTACTGAAGTGTAACTGGTTATCATAAAAGTGCATTGTACATAATGATTTACGGCAAACCTTATTTACAATATTTAAATTTTCATGACATATGACGTGTCCAAACGTCAGCTCTAATCAAAAAATCATCTTGCAAGTCTTATATTTGCTTGGAGAAATATATAGTAAAATTAGTTTAAAAGTAAAATTACACTACATTTTATAATGTAAGTATGTAATTTTATATTTTCTTGAATGTACTTAAATATGTGTTTTCATTTTAGTTATACTCGTAGTTATCCAAACAAGAATATATTCATAGAAAAGAATAACATAAAATTATGGATAATAACACTATTGACAAAAATTTAGTTATGGAAATCAAACAAGGCGCGTCGTATTCAGTCATAAACACATTTATTTAAAAATACTGACAAACCTTTCCTTCATACCCCCTTGGAAGAAATGTTTAATAATTTATTGTACAATAATTATTTTCAATTATGTATCTGGTTTATAGTAAACTGTAAGTAACTGCATTTTATACATTCTTTATGTATTCTTTCATCAAATTTTAGATGAAAGTATTTGATTACAACAACAATTAGATTTTTAAAATTTCTATTGTATTTTGTTATGGAATGAGATGATTTTTTAAATGAAAACGTATACAAAAACAAAGTATCTATCCAATTATTCAATTATCATTGATATTTCAAACAATAAACACTTTCTGAAACCAAATATTTAACGAGAAATGCTTTTGATGACATGTGCTCCCAGGTGAATGGATTACATGAAAATTCATATTTTTACTACGAAATAATGCAAAAAAAATGTTTGAAAATTGTTGGATATTAGTTTAAGGTACGATACAAATATTATTAGGTAATTTTTTTATTTTATCACTTACAGATGTCATATTAGGTAACTGGTTCAAAGTGTAATCAAATTAAATTAAAAGAAGCTATTTTTATCATAAATAATGCTATAAAAAGAGTAAATATAATATATTCTTTCATATACAACCATACAGTTTTTAATAATGGATTATTTATGTCAAAATTTGTGATGATGACAGTTGCGAGCAAGGTTTGCAATTCCTATAGTTAGTTTTAGTTATTTTTCTCTAATTATAAAAATATTTCATTTTACTATATAATATTATTATACTTTTATATTCATTGGAGAGTAAATAAAAATTACTTTATGAACATTATTATTTCATATATTTTACTTATTTTATTCAATTCAAATTTGACAATCTGACATCTAAAATTCATTTTCATAAACGAAGCGTATCTATTAAAATGATAAGATATATTTTAAAATGATTTACTTAGAAATCAAAAATATTTACCGTTTAACAATAAGCCTTTAGATACCCGAAAATTTAAAAGTAAACAGCCAGCTTTGATTGTTAGCTGCTCTTTTTGTAAATTTTCGGGACCCTAAAGGCTCATTGTTATTTGTTAAGGTATATTTATAATATTTTTATTAAAAAAAATTTTGTGTTCTTATTAAATTTATTAACAAGTTTCTTTGAATTTAAAAATTTACACTGGTCACATTCAGTAATCCGACTGTATAACACATGTTTGAACGCATCCGAAATACAGTTGTCAAATTATCTTGTTATTTTGACATTGCTGAAAATATAAGTATTATACTTATAGCGAAATTGAAAGCACATTAAATAGGGTTGGAAGTGCAAAGAAAAAATCAGTAGAAAGAAGAAGTCAAAATATAAAAACCGTAATAAAAATGTCATACGATAGATAAATTCGCAATAATACTACATATTCTGCAATGAACTCTTTCATTGTAGATGTACATATGTACCAATAGAATTAGATTGGTACCGAGAAAATATGACAATGATTATTATAATGAAAATGTTGTTGATAAGAATCAGCTACAATTTTTATTATAATCAAGCTATGTGTTATGGCTTGGAAACCGAAAGTGAAGCGAGATCAGTATTTCAAGTTTCAACTAATATTTTATACACGAAAATGGACTTGTTATGTTGTAATATTATCTAACAAACCATACTTAACATGAAAATAGTAACGTTAAATTCAAGAAGTACGACAAATATTACACACAAGTCCTCTTTTCAAAGCACATGCTTTATATTACCGTTTGCCATTTCATTATTCGTAGAGAGAGATAAGAAATTTCTATCTACATTTATTCCAAAGATTCACAACTTTTTTTTTAAATATTTCATACAGTTTGTTCTAAATAAGATGTAATTGTACATTTATGTTTTCAACGCATATTTATATATATTATTATATTTATTTCGTAACATAATTTTCAATAATAAATATTATAAGAGCCCTCTGTATTTACTCTGGAGATTCAGGTTTTTTTCTTTTCACATCATACTTGTGATTTGGAAATAAATATAACAACACTATCACTACCAGTTAATATAATAATAATATTTTAATTCATATACATATGAATTAAATATAAAAATATTAAATTAATTTAATAATTATATCGATTCCTTCCTTAGCAGATGCAATAAAATTCTTAATTAGTGCCATCTATGTGATTTTTTTAAACTATTAAAATTATTGATTTTCTCAGATGAATACAGAAACAAATTTTACAAATACTGGTTTAAACAGTATTGGTAAACCTATAAAAATTATGTGTATAAAGGTGTTCATTTTATTTTGTCCACTATTGCTATCTCAAGAACTATAAGAGCTACAAGGTCAGTTAAATTAGCAAAAAAATTCTATTTTACAACACTATTATCATGAGACAAACTAATTTTTTTTAAACCAGTGGTTCTCAAAATACGTGTCCCAACTTTTTTATTTTAAATGTGAACCTATTTTTTCATTTGCGTATTCAATAGAGAATATTATTCTGAATTCAATGATATAATATTATCATACCCTAACATAACGATTTTTTTGAGAAAAATGCATCTGAAGTTTTATATTAATTTGATTAAAATATGACAATAATAATACAAGTAATTGTTTTACCTGGAATTAGAGTGCCTTGAATTAAATATGTGAATAAAAGTATAATGAATGAAATAAAACAGTTTATAATTTTTATTTTCATATTTCATTATTTTTTAAATTTTATTTTAATTTCATTTGACAGTTATGATCACTTAACAAAACCAAGTATTCAAAAAATTGCGAATACTCTCTCTCCTGATATATTTGGAGCAAAACTACAAAAGTACAAAGTTGTTCATATTTCAACTCTACATCAGATAAAATCATAACCGATGGAACCGCAGGTCTATTGTATGAAATATATTAAATATAATATTTACCTTTTTCGGCAAAAATTAGACAGTTAGGGAAATAAAAAAAAATTCTATCTGAGAGTTTATTGTTGTTATTATGTCATTCTAATTAATGTTATATTTGATATTAATTATTAATTTTGTAAAATTCTAAAATTATTTTAAAAATGTATGTTTTCTATATAAATGTTTTCTGGCTTGCATAAATGACAAATATATTTTACATCGACCGGTTTTTGTTTTTCAAATAATTGTTAGAAATATGTCATGTTTGGTATCAAATGAAAGGTCTTGTTGTGGGCTAGCGTACAGAAATGACAAAAATGTTCAATGTTAATCGACTTTTGTTTTATGCAAAAAGTTGTCAGAAGTATGTCGTGTTTGGTATCAAATGAAAGGTCTCGGTTAAGGCTGGTGTGTATAAATGACAAAAATGTTTCATGTCGAACGGCTTTTGTTTTATGCAAAAAGTTGTCAGAAGTATGACGTGTTTGGTATCAAATGAAAGGTCTCGGAGAGGGCTAGCGTGCAGAATTGACAAAAATGTGCTATGTCGATCGGTATTTGTTTTATGCAAAAAGTTGTCAGAAGTATGTCGTGTTTGGTATCAAATAAAAGGTCTCAGAGAGGGCTAGCGTACAGAATTGGCAAAAATGTCCTATGTCGATCGGTATTTGTTTTTTGCAAAAAGTTGTCTGAAGTGTGTGGTGTTTGGTATCAAATGAAAGGTTTCAATGAAGGCTGGTGTGCAGAATTAACGAAAATGATCAATGTCGATCGGCTTTTGTTTTTTGTAAAAGGTTGTCGCAAGTATATAGTGTTTGGTATCAAATAAAAAGTCTCGGTGTGGGCTAGCGTGTAGGTATGATAAAAATGTTTCATGTCGATCGACTTTTGTTTTATGCAGAAAGTTGTCAGAAGTATGTTGTGTATGGTACCAAATGAAAGGTCTCGGTGAGAGTTGGGGTACATAAATGACAAAAATGTTTCATGTCGACCGGCTTTTGTTTTTTGCAAAAAAAATATTAGAAGTATAACGTGTTTGCAATCAAATGAAAGGTCTCGGTGAGGCCTGACATAGAAATATTAAAAATGATTTAATATTTCCACGTCAGGCCTTTTATGTCAATCGGCATTTGTTTTTTGTACTGACAGCGGAGCTCTAGGGAATGCTCGGCGTAGCCGAGAATTCGCTAGTCATATACTATTTTGATAGATTCACTATCTATATATCTATCTATCTATATTTGGATTCATCTCGAGCATCGCAAAAATTTTGCTCACGGGTACAGGTCAAACCATTCATTGAATAATTTTAATATTATTTTATTAGATGTGGTTTAAAGTGAAATAGGGCCTTTTTGGGGTCTCATATTTTTACTGTGAGTGGTTTTCGTGTAAAAAATCAAAAACTGTGCATAATTGGTTCCTTGAAACAATGGATCCCAGAGGCCATGTTTGTCTTTAAGAAGAATCACGCAGTTATCCGTCACTTTTGACAATATGTCTATGTACTTTAAATGATTGTATCTTTTAATAGAACATTGATATCAAAGATTTGAAAACAGTGTCATGAATAATAGTCCTGAGCAAAGGTTTTACCAATATTTTAAGTTTATTACACAACACATTTAATTATTTTAAATTTTGACGTTTCCAATTACATAAGTCAATGTTGCCAAATGTGTGATGAAATTACTAAACAAAAAACAAATATTCCTAAATGAATGAAGAAATGGTAATTTATAAATTTAAAAATTAACTACATTATTTTAATACAAACAGTGTTGCCAAATTATTAAGTAACTAAATAAAAATTAAATGTTCGTAATTAAATTAAAACACTTTGCTTTGTTTGATATCAAAAGAAAGAAAACCATAAGGGCCGGTTTTGAAATGACAAAAAAAATGTGTCATGTCGATTTGCATTTGTTTTTCGTAAAAAGTTCTTAAAAGTAGGTCGTCCTTGGGTTTTAAGGAAACGACACAATGTAGAAGGGTGTGCATGAATGACAAAAATGTTCTACGTAGATTAGAATTTGTTTTTTGCAAAATGTTGTCAGAAATATTTTGTGTTTGGAAAAAGTTGTGAGAAGTATGTGGTGTTTAGTATCAAATGAAAGGGCTCGATAAGGGCTGGCATGTAAAATTAACAAAAATGATCAATGTTAATCGGCTTTTGTTTTTTGCAAAACTATCTCAAAGGTACGTCGAGTTTGGTTTCAAATGAAACGTCTCGTTGAGGGCTAGCGTGCAGAATTGACAAAAATGTGCTATGTCGATTGGTTTTTGTTATTTGCAAAAAGTTGTCACAAGTGTGTGGTGTTTGGTATCAAATGAAAGGTTTCGATAACGGCTGGTGTGAAGAATTAACAAAAATGGTTAATGTTGATCGGCTTTTGTTTTTTGCACAAAGTTTTTTGAAGTATGTCGAGTTTAGCCTCAAATGAAAGGTCTCGTTGAGGGCTAGCGTGCAGAATTGACAAAAATGTACTACGTCGATCGGTTTTTGTTTTTTGCGAGAAATTCTCAAAAGTATGTCGAGTTTAGTATCAAACAAAACGCCTGGTTGAGGGCTAGCGTGCAGAATTGACAAAAATGTTCCATGCCGATAGGCTTTTGTTTTTCGCAAATAGTTGTCAGAAATATGTGGTGTTTGATATCAAATGAAAGGGCTAGCCTGTAGGAATTGCAAAAATGTTCCATGTTCATCGACTTTTGTTTTATGTAAAAAAAATGTCAGAAGTATGTTGTGTTTGGTGTCAAATAAAAGGTCTCGGTGAGGGCTGACGTGCAGATATGAAAAAACTGTTTTATGTCGATTGGCATTTGTTTTTTGTACTGACAGCGGAGCTCTAGGGAATGCTCGGCGTAGCCGAGAATTCGCTAGTCATATACTATTTTGATAGATTCACTATATATCTATATTTGGATTCATCTCGAGCATCGCAAAAATTTTGCTCACGGGTACAGGTCAAACCATTCATGGAATAATTTTAATATTATTTTATTAGATGTGGTTTAAAGTGGAATAGGGCCTTTTTGGGGTCTCATATTTTTACTGTGAGTGGTTTTCGTGTAAAAAATCAAAAACTAAGCGAAAAAGGAAAACTGGAACAAAACTGAAAAAAATATCCTAGATGCCAGGTTTAAATTTAAAAAGAATTACTGTGCCATCCGTCATTTTTGACAATTCAATATGAAACTTTTAATTGATATATTTTGAAAATGAAAAGAGATATTGTAAAGGTAATTATATTTTTACACATTATAATAGTGAGCGAAACATATACAAATACACTGAATGTTAAGTATGGTGTATTTAAAATATTTAATTTTATGACATTTGACGTTTGGTCAGTCAATCAAAAAATTCGTGGCACAAGTTTTATATTTTTAAAAAGAAATATACAGTAATATAAAGTAAACTATATTTAAAAGAATATGTACAATACACTTTGTGATGTAAGTATATCATTTTAAATTTATTTTGCTGTATTTAAATATGTATTTTTATTTCAGTTATAATTTTTAATTGGTTACCCAAACAAGAGTATATTTATAGAAGAGAAATAACATAAAATTACTGATAATAGCACTACTGAAGTGTAACTGTTTATCATAAAAGTGCATTGTACACATTATTTAAATATTCATGTCATATGACGTTTGTCAAAACGTCAGCTCTAATCAAACACTGATCATGCAAGTCTTGTATTTTCCTGGACAAATATAGAGTAAAATTAGTTTAAAAGTAAAATTACACTACATTTTGTAATGTAAGTATGTAATTTTATATTTTCTTGGCTGTATTTAGATATGTATTTTCATTTTAGTTATAGTTTTTAATTGGTTTAATTTACAGAAAAGAAATAACATAAAAATACGGATAATAACACTATTTACAAAAATTTAATTATGGAAATCAAACAAGGCGCGTCTTATTCAGTCATAAACACATTTATTTAAAAATACTGACAAATCTTCCCTTCATACCCTCTTGGAAGAAATGTTTAACAATTTATTGTACAATAATTATTTTGAATTATGTATCTGGATTATATTAAACTGTAAGTAACTGCATTTTATACATTCTTTATGTATTCTTTCATCAAATTTCAGATGAAAGTAGTTGATTACTACAACTATTAGATTTTTAAAAATTCTATTATACTTTGTTAGAGAATGAGATGATTTTTTAAATAAAAACGTTTACAATTACAAAGTATCTATCCAATTATTTAATTATCATTGATATTTCAAACAATAAACACTTTCTGAAACCAAATATTAATCAAAAAATGCGTTTGTTGACATATGCTCTCAGGTGTATGGATTGCATGAAAAATCATATTTTTACTACTAATTAATGCAAAAGTATATTTGAAAATTATTGTATATTAGTTTAAGGTATGATATAAATATTTTTAAGTACATTTTTAATTTTTATCACTTTTATCAAATTCTTTTTCATAAACGAAGTGTACCTATTGCAATGATAAGATATATTCTAAAGTGATTTATTTACAAACTAAAAATATTTAACATTTAAAAATGAGCCTTTAGATTCTCGAAAATTTAAAAGAAAATGGCCGGCTTTGATTGTTGGCTGCCCTGTATGTAAATTTTCGGGACCTAAAGGCCCATTGGTAATTGTTAAGTTATATTTATAATATTTGTATTAAAAAAATATTGTGATCTAATTAAATTTATTAACAAGTGTCATTGAATTTTAAAATTTACACTTAACACAAGTTTGAACGCATCCAAAATAAAGTTGTCAAATTATCTTGTCATTTTGACATTGCTGAAAATATAAGTATTAGACTATATAATGAATTTAAAATCAATAAGATTAGATATTCATTTTGCTGTGTTATTTTATTAAAGAAAATATTGTGTTCTAATTAAATTTATTAACAAGTTTCTTTGAATTTTAAAATTTACATTTAATGGTCCCATTCAGTAATCCGAATGTATAACACATGTTTGAATGCATCCAAAATAAAGTTGTCAAATTATCTTGTCATTTTGACAATGGTGAAAATATAAGTATTAGACTTTATTATGCATTTAAATTCAATAAGACTAGATCATAGATTAAGGAAATATATTTGTAGATGATTGGATATCTACCTTATCATCTGTGAAAACAAATTTTAGCGCCCCTTAGGGTCGGTTTCGGGAACTAAATTTGACATGTGCGTTAACGGTCGGTAATGTCAAACCCCATAATTCTAATTATTTTGTTTTCTGTTTGATATTTATTTCTTCATATTGTATTTCATACAATATTTATCATGAAGAGATATTTCTAGTAATGTCAATATTAAGGATTAACTATATTGTAAAATATTTATTTTTATGACCATAATAAATAATATTTTAAAACTTTTTTTTAAAATATATGTTATTGTGAGATATTTAGTAATTATATACTTTTTTTCTTATTTTCTGGTATATTTATAATTTTAACTAAAAACAAGTTACAAATCAGATTTAAATATTTGAATTAATATTTACTAAATATTCAAAATTTGTAGAAAAAAAATCTTACTTTGTATATTTTAGTATTACCGTTGATAGAGGAATCAATTAATTTTTCAATCAACAATATACCTATAAAATTCCTACAAAAAATAATACTGTTCTTACCAATGATAATCAAATATTTTACATTGATTTCAAATCAAAATATTTGTAAAATGTCAAAGAAAATAGAAAATAAAAGAATTTCATGTGATACTTGATGAGAAAACATTCATTTTTAAATAAATGTCACCAAAGAACTTAATAATATAATATTACTAAAAAAAAAATACTAAAATTTGGAACTAGTAGTGACATCTCTGATCGGCTTCGGAAAAGATTTTCAAAGAGATCTAGATTGAAACTTTGTTTCACGCATCGCAATACTGTTTCAGCCCCCTGGACTAGATATTCTTTTTGCTGTATTATCATAAAGAGACTTCATTTTATTAAGAAATGTAAAGGAGTTAGCAATTTATTGTGTATCACAACTTGTACAAATGAAACTACTCCAAGAAACAAAGTGTTTGTTTGCATATGTGTTAATTCTATAATTTTACCTTTAATTATAACTGTGTCGTGAAGAAACATTTAAATAAGAATTCTAAAATATAGTCCAAAACTGATCAGTCTATCATTTGGAACAAGCCTTCACAAGCGCAGTTTGAAAAATAACACAAAGATTCAATAAAACCATTCTACATAAACACTTCTGGAAATTGTCCTGGTACTCTTTTTGCATTTTCATAACGTAAGCAAAGAAATTTTGCCTGAAACGAGTGCATAAAGTATTATACTTATAGTGAAATTGAAACCACTTTAAATAGGGCTGAAAGTGTAAAGAAAGAATGAGTAGAAAGTAGAAGCCAAGAAATAAAAACTGTAATAAAAATTTCAGACGATAGAGATATCGCAATAATACTACATATTCTACAATGAACTCTTTCATTGTAGATGTACATATGTACCAAAAGAATTAGATTGGTACAGAGAAAATATGACAATGATTATTATAATGAAAATGTTGTTGATAAGAATCAATGGCTATAATTTTTATTGTAATCAAGCTATGCGTTATGGCTTGAAAATCGAAAGTGAAGCGAGATCAGTATTTCAAGCTTAATATTATCAAACCAACCATACTTAGCATGTAGTGATGATGGTTTTATGAAAACAGAAAACGGATTTGAACTTTTGGAAATAAAATGTCCTTATTCCTGTCAAAACAAATTCATTCTAGATTTACAAAATAAGAAGTCAGCTGTAAATGATTTTTTTTCTTTTCACATCACACTGGTGATTTGGAAATAAGTAAAACAACACTAGCGCCACCAGTTAGTTTGATATGTCACAAAGTATTCAAAATATTATTATGTTCTTGTTTTTGCTTAGAATTATAAATTTCATTTATACCTAAAAATAATATTTTTATTCATATACATATAAAATTAAATATAAAAATATTTAATTGTTGAATAATTATATCGATTCCTTCCTTAGCAGATGCAATGAAATTCATAATTAGTACCATCTATGTGATTTTTTTTTAACTATTAAAATATTGATTTTTTCTGATGTACACAGAAACAAATTTTACAAAGACTGGTTTAAACGGTATTGTTAAACCTATAAAAATTATGTGTATATATTATTTAAAAATATAGATTTATTAATTCAAAAATATTATTGTATAGTAATTAAATTTATAAACAAAGTTATAGTTATTTTTAATACAAGAATACAATAATTTAAAATAAAATAATAAATTATCGATGAGCGGAAAGTGTTAATAGATAATTTATTCAAAAATTTGTTTCATCTATCAAGGCAATCTTAATTCATTTTCTAAAACACGTTAAATTTTATTTAATTAATATATCATTAAATATGAATAATTATGAAAGTTGAATTTATAGGATGCCTACTTAATTTTTGAACAAATTATTTCTGTTCATTATTAGCGCTAAAATGAATAGGTAAAGAGATAAAGAAGTATGAAAAAAATAACATTGAAATCTACACATCTACACGCAATAAAACAAGAAACATAGGATAAAATGGGATTTCAAAAAATTTTGAAAACTCTCTCTCCTGATATATTTAGAGCAAAAGTACAAAGTTGTTTAAATTTCCGATTGTACTGCACGTCTGAAATATATTAAATATAAAATGTAACTCTTTCGCTAAAAATCAGACAGTTACGGAAATAAAAACAATATTTATCTGAGAGTTTATTATTGTTATTATATCATTCTAGTAAATGTTATAATTAATATTAATTATTAATTTTTGTTAAAGTCTAAAATTATTTTAAAAATGGATGTTTTCTATGTAAATGTTTTCTGGCTTGCATAAATGACAAATATATTTTACGTCGACCGGCTTTTGTTTTTTTGTTAAAAATTGTTAGAAATATGTCATATTTGGTATCAAATGAAACGTCTCGTTGTAGGCTAGCGTGCAGAAATGACAAAAATGATCCATGTCGATCGACTTTTATTTTATGCAAAAAGTTGTCAGAAGTATGTCGTGTTTGGTATCAAATGAAAGGTCTCGGTTAAGGCTGGTGTGCATAAATGACAAAAATGTTTCATGTCGACCGGCATTTGTTTTTTGCAAAAAGTTATTGGAAACATATCGTGTTTGGAATCTAATGAAAGGTCTCAGTAAGGGCTAACGAGCAGATATGAAAAAATTGTTTCATGTCGATTGGCATTTGTTTTTTGTGTTGACAGCGGAGCTCTAGGGAATGCTCGGCGTAGCCGAGAATTCGCTAGTCATATACTATTTTGGTAGATTCACTATATATATATCTATATTTGGATTCATCTCGAGCATCGCAAAAACTTTGCTCACGGGTACAGGTCAAACCATTCATGTAATAATTTTAATATTATTTTATTAGATGTGGTTTAAAGTGGAATAGGGCCTTTTTGGGGTCTCATATTTTTACTGTGCATAGTTTTTGTGTAAAAAATCGAAAACTAAGCTAAAACGGAAAAGTGGAACAAAACTGAAAAAAATATCCTAGATGCCAGGTTTAAATTTAAAAAGAATTACTGTGTCATCCGTCATTTTTGACAATTCAATATGAAACTTTTAATTGATTTATTTTGAAAATGAAAAGAGATATTGTAATGGTAATTATATTTTTACACATTATAATAGTGAGCGAAATATATACAAACACACTGAATGTTAAGTGTAGTGTATTTAAAATATTTAATTTTATGACGTTTGACGTTTATCATCTGTTGGGTCAGTCAATCAAAAAATTCGTGGCACAAATTTTATATTTTCAAAGAGAAATATACAGAAATATAAAGTAAACTATGTACAATACACTTTGTGATGTAGGTATATTATTTTAAATTTGTTTCGTTGTATTTAAAGATGTATTTTCATTTCAGTTACAATTTTTAATTGGTTATCCAAACAAGAGTACATTTATAGAAGAGAAATAACATAAAAGTACTGATAATAACACTACTGAAGTGTAATTGATTATCATAAAAGTGCATTGTACATAATAATTTACGGCAAACCTTATTTACAATATTTAAATTTTCATGACATATGACGTTTGTCAAAACGTCAGCTCTAATCAAAAAATCATCTTGCAAGTCTTGTATTTGCTTGGAAAAATATATAGTAAAATTAGTTTAAAAGTAAAATTACACTACATTTTATAATGTAAATATGTAATTTTATATTTTCTTGAATGTATTTAAATATGTGTTTTCATTTCAGTTATACTCGTAATTATCCAAACAAGAATATATTCATAGAAAAGAGTAACATAAAATTACGGATAATAAAACTATTGACAAAAATTTAATTCTGGAAATCAAACAAGGCGCGTCGTATTCAGTCATAAATACATTTATTTAAAAATACTGACAAACCTTTCCTTCATACCCCCGTGGAAGAAATGTTTAATAATTTATTGTACAATAATTATTTTCAATTATGTATCTGGATTATATTAAACTGTAAGTAACTGCATTTTATACATTCTTTATGTATTCTTTCATCAAATTTCAGGTGAAAGTAGTTGATTACAACAACAATTAGATTTTTAAAATTTCTATTGTATTTTGTTATGGAATGAGATGATTTTTTAAATGAAAACGTATACAAAAACAAAGTATCTATCCAATTATTCAATTATCATTGATATTTCAAACAATAAACACTTTCTGAAACCAAATATTTAACGAGAAATGCTTTTGATGACATGTGCTCCCAGGTGAATGGATTACATGAAAATTCATATTTTTACTAAGAAATAATGCAAAAAAAAATGTTTGAAAATTGTTGGATATTAGTTTAAGGTACGATATAAATATTATTAGGTACATTTTTAATTTTTATCACTTACAGATGTCATATTAGGTTACTGGTTCAAAGTGTAATCAAATTAAATTAAAAGAAGCTATTTTTATCATAAATAATGCTATAAAAAGAGTAAATATAATATATTCTTTCATATACAACCATAAAGTTTTTAAATAATGGATTATTTATGTCAAAATTTGTGTTGATGAAATTGCGAGCAAGGATTGCAATTCCTACAGTAAGTTTTAGTTATTATTCTCTAATTATAAAAATATGTCATTTTACTATATATATTATTATACTTTTATATTCATTGGAGAGTAAATAAAAATTACTTTATGAACATTATTATTTCATATATTTTACTTATTTTATTCAATTAAAATTTGACAATCTGACATCTAAAATTCATTTTCATAAACGAAGTGTATCTATTAAAATGACAAGATATATTTTAAAATGATTTATTTAGAAATCAAAAATATTTAACGTTTAACAATGGGCCTTTAGATTCCCGAAAATTTAAAAGAAAACGGCCGGCTTTGATTGTTAGCTGCTCTTTTTGTAAATTTTCGGGACCCTAAAGGCTCATTGTTATTTGTTAAGGTATATTTATAATATTTTTATTAAAAAAAATTTTGTGTTCTTATTAAATTTATTAACAAGTTTCTTTGAATTTAAAAATTTACACTGGTCACATTCAGTAATCCGACTGTATAACACATGTTTGAACGCATCCAAAATACAGTTGTCAAATTATCTTGTCATTTTGACATTGCTGAAAATATAAGTATTATACTTATAGCGAAATTAAAAGCACATTAAATAGAGTTGGAAGTGCAAAGAAAAAATCAGTAGAAAGAAGAAGTCAAAATATAAAAACCGTAATAAAAATGTCATACGATAGATAAATTCGCAATAATACTACATATTCTGCAATGAACTCTTTCATTGTAGATGTACATATGTACCAATAGAATTAGATTGGTAACGAGAAAATATGACAATGATTATTATAATGAAAATGTTGTTGATAAGAATCAATGGCTACAATTTTTATTGTAATCAAGCTATGTGTTATGGCTTGGAAACCGAAAGTGAAGCGAGATCAGTATTTCAAGTTTCAACTTATATTTTATACACGAAAATGGACTTGTTATGTTGTAATATTATCTAACCAACCATACTTAACATGAAAATAGTAACGTTAAATTCAAGAAGTACGACAAATATTACACAAATGTCCACTTTTCAAAGCACATGCTTTATATTACCGTTTGCCATTTCATTATTCGTAGAGAGAGATAAGAATTTTCTATCTACATTTATTCCAAAGATATACGACTTTTTTTTTAAAAATTTCATACAGATTGATCTAAATAAGATGTAATTGTACATTTATGTTACCAACGCATATTATATATATATATATATATATATATATATATATATATATATATATATATATATATATATTATATTTATTTCATAACATAATTTTCAATAATAAATATTATAAGAGCCCTTTGTATTTACTGTGGAGATTCAGGTTTTTTTTCTTTTCACATCATACTTGTGATTTGGAAATAAATATAACAACACTATCACTACCAGTTAATATAATAATAATATTTTAATTCATATACATATGGAATTAAATATAAAAATATTAAATTAATTTAATAATTATATCGATTCCTTCCTCAGCGGATGCAATAAAATTCTTAATTAGTGCCATCTATGTGATTTTTTTAAACTATTAAAATTATTGATTTTCTCAGATGTATACAGAAACAAATTTTACAAATACTGGTTTAAACGGTATTGTTAAACCTATAAAAATTATGTGTATAAAGGTGTTCATTTTATTTTGTCCACTATTGCTATCTCGAGAACTATAAGAGCTACAAGGTCAGTTAAATTAGCAAAAAAAATTCTATTTTACAACACTATTAACATGAGACAAACTAATTTTTTTTTTAAACCAGTGGTTCTCAAAATTCGTGTCCCAACTTTTTTATTTTAAATGTGAACCTATTTTTTCATTTGCTTCTACAATAGAGAATATTATTCTGAATTCAATGATATAATATTATCATACCCTAACATAACGATTTTTTTGAGAAAAATGCATCTGAAGTTTTATATTAATCTGATTAAAATATGACAATAATAACAGTGTCATGACGGAAAAACACAAAATACAAGTAATTGTTTTACCTGGAATTAGAGTGCCTTGAATTAAATATGTGAATAAAAGTATAATGAATGAAATAAAACAGTTTATAATTTTTATTTTCATATTTCATTATTTTTTAAATTTTATTTTAATTTCATTTGACAGTTATGATCACTTAACAAAACCAAGTATTCAAAAAATTGCGAATACTCTCTCTCCTGATATATTTGGAGCAAAACTACAAAAGTACAAAGTTGTTCATATTTCAACTCTACATCAGATAAAATCATAACCGATGGAACCGCAGGTCTATTGTATGAAATATATTAAATATAATATTTACCTTTTTCGGCAAAAATTAGACAGTTACGGAAATAAAAAAAAATTCTATCTGAGAGTTTATTATTGTTATTATGTCATTCTAATTAATGTTATATTTGATAATAATTATTAATTTTGTAAAATTCTAAAATTATTTTAAAAATGTATGTTTTCTATATAAATGTTTTCTGGCTTGCATAAATGACAAATATATTTTACATCGACCGGTTTTTGTATTTCAAATAATTGCTAGAAATATGTCATGTTTGGTATCAAATGAAAGGTCTTGTTGTGGGCTAGCGTACAGAAATGACAAAAATGTTCCATGTTAATCGACTTTTGTTTTATACAAAAAGTTGTCAGAAGTATGTCGTGTTTGGTATCAAATGAAAGGTCTCGGTTAAGGCTGGTGTGTATAAATGACAAAAATGTTTCATGTCGAACGGCTTTTTTTTTATGCAAAAAGTTGTCAGAAGTATGTCGTGTTTGGTATCAAATGAAAGGTCTCGGAGAGGGCTAGCGTGCAGAATTGACAAAAATGTGCTATGTCGATCGGTATTTGTTTTATGCAAAAAGTTGTCAGAAGTATGTCGTGTTTGGTATCAAAAAAAAGGTCTCAGAGAGGGCTAGCGTACAGAATTGGCAAAAATGTCCTATGTCGATCGGTATTTGTTTTTTGCAAAAAGTTGTCAGAAGTGTGTGGTGTTTGGTATCAAATGAAAGGTTTCAATGAAGGCTGGTGTGCAAAATTAACGAAAATGATCAATGTCGATCGGCTTTTGTTTTTTGCAAAAGGTTGACACAAGTATATAGTGTTTGGTATCAAATAAAAAGTCTCGGTGTGGGCTAGCGTGTAGATATGATAAAAATGTTTCATGTCGATCGACTTTTGTTTTATGCAGAAAGTTGTCAGAAGTATGTTGTGTATGGTATCAAATGAAAGGTCTCGGTGAGAGTTGGGGTACATAAATGACAAAAATGTTTAATGTCGACCGGCTTTTGTTTTTTGCAAAAAAAATATTAGAAGTATAACGTGTTTGCAATCAAATGAAAGGTCTCGGTGAGGCCTGACATAGAAATATTAAAAATGATTTAATATTTCCACGTCAGGCCTTTTATGTCAATCGGCATTTGTTTTTTGTACTGACAGCGGAGCTCTAGGGAATGCTCGGCGTAGCCGAGAATTCGCTAGTCCTATATACTAAAAAGGCATGTGTTGTGATGTTTATTTATTTTCATCATGACGATCGCCAAAGTTTGTCACAAGCCTAACTGCCTGAACCATGAAAGGGATTGTTGTAATTTTTTTTTTAGATTGCAGGGAATAATGTGTAGTTGTGCCTTTTGGGGGTCTCATATTTTTACTGTAAGTGGTTCTTGTGTAAAAAAATAAAAACTGTGCAAAATTAATAACTTGAAACAATGGATCCTAGTAGCCATGTCTAAATTTAAAAAGAGTCACGAGGTCATCTGTCACTTTTGACAATCTGTCTATGAACTTTAAACGATTATAACTTTTTATAGAACATTGATATTAAAGAAGTAAATACAGTATCATGTATAATAGTCTCGAGCAAAGGTGTTACAATTAATTTAAGTTTAAAACATAACGTATTTAATTAATATAAATTTTGACGTTTCCATTGTCAAAAGTCAATGTTGCCAAATGTGTGATGAAGTAACTAAATGAAAACCAAATATTCCTAACCTAACTTTACTGAAGACGGTGGCAGTTGTATTAGGGTTGACAATATTAATTTATAAATTTAAAAATTAACTACTATTTTTTAATACAAACAGTGTTGCCAAATTATGTAGTAACTAAATAAAAATCAAATGTACCTAATTATATGGAACACTTTGCTGTGTTTGATATCAAAAGAAAGAAAACCATAATGGCCGGTTTTGAAATGACAAAAAAAATGTGTCATGTCGATCTGCATTTGTTTTTCGGAAAAAGTTGTTAGAAGTAGGTTGTCTTTGGGTTTTAAGGAAACTACACAATGTGGACGGGTGTGCACGAATGACAAAAATGTTCTACGTAAATTAGAATTTATTTTTTGCAAAATGTTGTCAGAAAAATGTTGTTTGGAAAAAATATGTGGTGTTTAGTATCAAATGAAAGGGCTCGATAAGGGCTGGAGTTTAAAATTAACAAAAATGATCAATGTTGATCGGCTTTTGTTTTTTGCAAAACTTTCTCAAAGGTACGTCGAGTTTGATTTCAAATGAAAGGTCTCGTTGAGGGCTAGCGAGCAGAATTGACAAAAATGTTCCATTCCGATCGGCTTTTGTTTTCTGCAAAAAGTTCTCAAAGGTATGTCGAGTTTGGTCTCAAAAGAAAGGTCTCGTTGAGGGCTAGCGTGCAGAGTTGACAAAAATGTGCCATGTCAATCGCCTTTTGTTTTTTGCAAAAAGTTGTCAGAAGTGTGTGGTGTTTGATCTCAAATGAAAGGTTTCGTTGAGGGCTAGCGTGCAGAATTGACAAAAATGTTCCATGTCATTCGGCTTTTGTTTTTCGCCAATAGTTGTCAGAAGTATGTAGTGGTTAGTATCAAAATAAAGGTCTCGATGAGGGTTAGCGTGAAAAATTAACAAAATTGCTCAATCTTGATCGGCTTTTGTTTTTTTGCGAAAAGATCTCAGAAATATGTCGAGTATAGTGTCAAAATAAAGGTCTCGTTGAGGGCTAGCATGCAGAATTGACAAAAATAATCCATTACGATCTGCTTTTCTTTTTACAAAAAGTTTTCAGAAGTTTATAGTGTTTGGTATTAAATGAAAGTTCTCGGTGTGGGCTAGCCTGTAGAAATTTCAAAAATATTCCATGTCGATTGACTTTTGTTTTATGCAAAAAGATATCAGAAGTATGTTGTGTTTGGTCTCAAATGAAAAGGCTCGATAAGGGCTCGCGTAGAGAATTGACAAAAATGGTCTATGTCGATCGGCTTTTGTTTTATGCAACAAGTCAGAAATATGTCGTGTTTCGTATCGAATAAAAGGTCTCGTTAAGGGCTAGCGTGCAGAATTGACAGAAATGTTCTATTCCGATCGGCTTTTGTTTTCTGCAAAAAGTTCTCAAAAGTATGTCGAGTTTGGTCTCAAATGAAACATCTTGTTGAGAACTAGCGTGCAGAATTGACAAAAATGTGCTATGTCGATCGGTTTTTGTTTTTTGCAAAAAGTTGTCAGAAGTGTATGGTGTTTGGTATCAAATGAAAGGTTTCAATGAGGGCTTGTGGGCAGAATTAACAAAAATTGTCAATGTTGATCGGCTTTTGTTTTTTGCAAAAGGTTGTCACAAGTATATAGTGTTTGGTATCGAATGAAAAGTCTTGGTGTGGGCTAGCGTGCAGATATGATAAAAATATTTCATGTCGATCGACTTTTGTTTTACGCAGAAAGTTGTCAAAAGTATGTCGTGTTTGGTCTCAAATGAAAGGTCTCGTTGAAGGCTAGCGTGCAGAATTGACAAAAATGTTCCATTCCGATCGGCTTTTGTTTTCTACAAAAAGTTCTCAAAGGTATGTCGAGTTTGGTCTCAAATGAAACGTCTCGTTGAGAGCTAGCGTGCAGAGTTGACAAAAATGTGCCAAATGAAAAGGCTTGATAAGGGCTGGCGTGTAGAATTAACAAAAAAGGTCAATGTTGATCGGCTTTTGTTTTTTGCAAAAATTTCTCAAATGTATGTCGAGTTTGGTCTCAAATGAAAGGTCTCGTTGAGGGCTGGCGTGCAGAATTGACAAAAATGTTCCATGTCGATCGGCTTTTGTTTTATGCAAAAAGTTGTCAGAAGTATGTCGTGTTTGGTATCAAATGAAAGGTCTCGGAGAGGGCTAGCGTGCAGAATTGACAAAAATGTGCCATGTCGATCGGTAGTTGTTTTTTGCAAAAAGTTGTCTGAAGTGTGTGGTTTTTAGTATCAAATGAAAGGTTTCAATGAAGGCTGGTGTGCAGAATTAACGAAAATGGTCAATGTCGATCGGCTTTTTTTTTTGCAAAAAGTTGTCACAAGTATATAGTGTTTGGTATCAAATTAAAAGTCTCGGTGTGGGCTAGCGTGTAGATATGATAAAAATGTTTTATGTCGATCGACTTTTGTTTTATGCAGAAAGTTGTCAAAAGGTCTCGGTGAGAGTTGGGGTACATAAATGACAAAAATGTTTCATGCAGACCGGCTTTTGTTTTTTGCAAAAAATTATTGGAAGTATATCGTGTTTGCAATCTAATGAAAGGTCTTGGAGAGGCCTGAAGTGCAAATATGAAATAATTGTTTCATGTCGATCGGCATTTGTTTTTTGCACTGACAGCGGAGCTCTAGGGAATGCTCGGCGTAGCCGAGAATTCGCTAGTCCTATATACTAAAAGGCATGTGTCCCAATCTATATTTATTTTCATCACGACGATCGCCAAATTTTCGGACAAACCTACAGCCTTAACCATTTATGAAATTGATATGTATAATAATATCAAATTGTAGAGAATGATGCGTAGGTGTGCCTTTTTGGTGTTTCATATTTTTACGTCAAGCAGTTTTTGCGTAAATTAATAAAAACCACACATTTTTTTCATTTTGAAACAAAAAATTGTTTAAGGATCCTAGTAGCCATGTCTAAATTTAAAAAGAAACAAGCTGTTATCTGTCACTTATGACAATCAGTCTATGAACTTTAAATGATTGTATTTTCAAATAGAACATTGATATTAAAGAAGTGAATACAGTATCATGAATAATAATCTTGAGCAAAGGTGTTACAATTAATTTAAGTTTAAAACATAACGTATTTATGTGTCGTGATGTTTATTTTCATCACGACGATCGCCAAATTTTGTCACAAGCCAAACTGCCTGAACCATCAAAGGGATTGTTATAATTTTTTTTTTTAGATTGCAGGGAATAATGTGTAGTTGTGCCTTTTGGGGGTCTCATATTTTTACTGTGAGTGGTTCTTGTGTAAAAAAATAAAAACTGTGCAAAATTAATAACTTGAAACAATGGATCCTAGTAGCCATGTCTAAATTTAAAAAGAGTCACGAGGTCATTTGTCACTTTTGACAATCTGTCTATGAACTTTAAACGATTATAACTTTTTTTAGAACATTGATATTAAAGAAGTAAATACAGTATCAAGTATATTAGTCTTGAGCAAAGGTGTTACAACTAATTTAAGTTTAAAACATAACGTATTTAATTAATATAAATTTTGACGTTTCCAATGTCAAAAGTCAATGTTGCCAAATGTGTGATGAAGTAACTAAATTTAAACCGAATATTCCTAAACACTCTGCTGTGTTTGATATCAAAAGAAAAAAAACCATAAGGGCTGGTTTTGCAATGACAAAAAAAAATATGTCACGTCGATCTGCATTTGTTTTGCACAAAAAGTTGTTACAAGTAGGTCGTCCTTGGATTTTAATGAAACGACACAATGTGGATTGGAGTGCACGAATGACAAAAATATTCTACGTCGATTAGAATTTGTTTTTTGCAAAATGTTATCAGAAATATGTGTTTTGTATCGAATGAAATGTCTCAATGAGGGCTGGTGTACAAAAAAGAAAATTTTCCTTGTTGATCGGCTTTTGTTTTATGCAAAAAGATAATAGAAGTATGTCGTGTTTGGTATCTAATGAAAGGTTTCGTAGAGGGCTGAAATGCAAAATTGACCAAATTGTTCCATGTCGACCGGCTTTTGTTTTTTTGCAAAAATTTGTCAGAAATATGTCGTGTTCGGTATCGAATGAAAGGTCTTGGCGAGGGCTCGCGTAGAGAATTGACAAAAATGATCTATGTCGATCTGCTTTTGTTTTATGCAAAAAATTCTCAAAAGTATGTCGAGTTTGGTCTCAAATGAAAGGTCTCGTTGAGGGCTAGCGTGAGGAATTGACAGAAATGTTCTATTTCGATCGGCTTTTGTTTTCTGCAAAAAGTTCTTAAAAGTATGTCGAGTTTAGTCTCAAATGAAACGTCCTATTGAAGGATAGCGTGCAGAATTGACAAAAATGTTCCATGTCGATCGGCTTTTGTTTTTCGCAAAAAGTTGTCAGAAATATGTCGTGTTTGGTATCGAATGAAAGGTCTTGGCGAGGGCTCGCGTAGAGAATTGACAAAAATGATCTATGTCGATCTGCTTTTGTTTGATGCAAAAAATTCTCAAAAGTATGTCGAGTTTGGTCTCAAATGAAAGGTCTCGTTGAAGGCCAGCGTGCAGAATTTAAAGAAATGTTCTATTTCGATCGGCTTTTGTTTTCTGCAAAAAGTTCTTAAAAGTATGTCGAGTTTGGTCTCAAATGAAACGTCTTGTTGAAGGATAGCGTGCAGAATTGACAAAAATGTTCCATGTCGATCGGCTTTTGTTTTTTGCAAAAAGTTGTCAGAAATATGTCGTGTTTGGTATCGAATGAAAGGTCTTGGCGAGAGCTCGCGTAGAGAATTAACAAAAATGATCTATGTCGATCTGCTTTTGTTTTATGCAAAAAATTCTCAAAAGTATGTCGAGTTTGGTCTCAAATGAAAGGTCTCGTTGAGGGCTAGCGTGTGGAATTGACAGAAATGTTCTATTTCGATCGGCTTTTGTTTTCTGCAAAAAGTTCTTAAAAATATGTCGAGTTTGGTCTCAAATGAAACGTCTTGTAGAGGGATAGCGTGCAGAATTGACAAAAATGTTCCATGTCGATCGGCTTTTGTTTTTGGCAAAAAGTTGTCAGAAATATGTCGTGTTTGGTATCGAATGAAAGGTCTTGGCGAGAGCTCGCGTAGAGAATTAACAAAAATGATCTATGTCGATCTGCTTTTGTTTTATGCAAAAAATTCTCAAAAGTATGTCGAGTTTGGTCTCAAATGAAAGGTCTCGTTGAGGGCTAGCGTGTGGAATTGACAGAAATGTTCTATTTCGATCGGCTTTTGTTTTCTGCAAAAAGTTCTTAAAAGTATGTCGAGTTTGGTCTCAAATGAAACGTCTTGTAGAGGGATAGCGTGCAGAATTGACAAAAATGTTCCATGTCGATCGGCTTTTGTTTTTTGCAAAAAGTTGTCAGAAATATGTCGTGTTTGGTATCGAATGAAAGGTCTTGGCAAGGGCTCGCGTAGAGAATTGACAAAAATGATCTATGTCGATCGGCTTTTGTTTTATGCAAAAATTTCTCAAAAGTATGCCGAGTTTGGTCTTAAATGAAACGTCTTGTTGAGGGCTAGCGTGCAGAATTGACAAAAATGTTCCATTCTGATCGACTTTTGTTTTCTGCAAAAAGTTCTCAAAGGTATGTCGAGTTTGGTCTCAAATAAAACGTCTTGTTGAGGGCTAGCGTGCAGAATTGACAAAAATGTGCTATGTCGATCGGTTTTTGTTTTTTGCAAAAAGTTGTCAGAAGTGTATGGTGTTTGGTATCAAATGAAAGGTTTCAATGAGGGCTGGTGTGCAGAATTAACAAAAATTGTCAATGTCGATCGGCTATTGTTGTTTTGCAAAACGTTGTCAGAAGTATAGAGTGTTTGGTATCAAATAAAAAGTCTAAAAATAAAAATAAAAACTGTTCAAAATTAATAACTTGAAACAATGGATCCTAGTAGCCATGTCTAAATTTAAGAAAAGTCACGAGGTCATCCGTCACTTTTGACAATCTGTCTATGAACTTTAAACGATTATAACTTTTTATAGAACATTGATATTAAAGAAGTAAATACAGTATCATGTATAATAGTCTTGAGCAAAGGTGTTACAATTAATTTAAGTTTGAAACATAACGTATTTAATTAATATAAATTTTGACGTTTCCAATGTCAAAAGTCAATGTTGCCAAATGTGTGATGAAGTAACTAAATTAAAACCGAATATTCCTAAACTAACTTCAGTGAAGACGGTGGCAGTTGTATTAGGATTGACAATATTAATTTATAAATTTAAGAATTAACTACTACTTTTTAACACAAACAGTGTTGCCAAATTATGAAGTAGATAACTAAATAAAAATAAAATATTCGTAAATAAAATAAATTGTACACTTTGCTGTGTTTGATATCAAAAGAAAAAAAACCATATGGGCCGGTTTTGAAATGACAAAAAAAATATGTCACGTCGATCTGCATTTGTTTTGCGCAAAAAGTTGTTACAAGTAGGTCGTCCTTGGATTTTAATGAAACGACACAATGTGGATTGGTGTGCACGAATGACAAAAATATTCTACGTCGATTAGAATTTGTTTTTTGCAAAATGTTATCAGAAATATGTTGTGTCTTGTATCGAATGAAAAGTCTCGGTGAGGGCTGGTGTACAAAAAAGAAAATTTTCCATGTTGATCGGCTTTTGTTTTATGCAAAAAGTTAATAGACATATGTCGTGTTTGGTATCTAATGAAAGGTCTCGGCGAGGGTTCGCGTAGAAATTTGACAAAAATGATCTATGTCGATCGGCTTTTGTTTTTTGCAAAAAGTTGTATAAAGTATATCATGTTTGGTCTCAAATAAAAGATCTTGTTGAGGGCTCGCGTGCAGAACTGACAAAATCGGTCTATGTTGATCGGCTTTTGTTTTATGCAAAAAGTTAATCGAAGTATGTCGTGTTTGGTATCTAATGAAAGGTCTCATTGAGTGCTGATGTCGAGAATTAACAAAAATGTTTCATGTCGATCGGCTTTTCTTTTTTGCAGAAAGTTGTCAGAAGTATATCGTGTTTGGTATAAAATGAAAGGTCTTGATGAGAGCTGACATGTAAAATGAACAGAAATGGTTCATGTTGACCCGTTTTTGTTTTTTGGAAAAAGCTGTTAGAAATATGTCGTGTTTGGTATCAAATTAAATGTCTTGATGAGGGCTGATGTGCAGAAGTGACAAAAAATTGCCAAGTTGTTCTGCATTTGTTTTTTTACAATTACTTGCCGGAAGTATACCGTATTTGATATTAAATGAAAGCATTCGACAAGACCTGCCTTGCAGAAATAAAATTAGCTTTCAAATGTTAATATTTCACTGACGCCGGAGGCCTAGGGAACGCTCAGCGTAGCTGAGCATTCGCTAGTCCTATATACTAAAAGGCATGTGTCCGTGATGTTTATTTATTTTCATCACGACGATCGCCAAATTTTGTGGACAGCCTAACTACCTTAACCATGAAAGGGATTGTTGTAAATTTTTTTTTAGATTGCAGGGAATAATGTGTAGTTGTGCCTTTTGGGGGTCTCATATTTTTAATGTAAGTGGTTCTTGTGTAAAAAAATTAAAACTGTGCAAAATTAATAACTTAAAACAATGGATCCTAGTAGCCATGTCTAAATTTAAAAAGAGTCACGAGGTCATCTGTCACTTTGGACAATCTGTCTATGAACTTTAAACGATTGTAACTTCTTATAGAACATTGATATTAAAGAAGTAAATACAGTACCATGTATAATAGTCTTGAGCAAAGGTGTTACAACTAATTTAAGTTTAAAACATAACGTATTTAATTAATATTAATTTTGACGTTTCCAATGTCAAAAGTCAATGTTGCCAAATGTATGATGAAGTAACTAAATTAAAACCAAATATTCCTAAACTAACTTCACTGAAGACGGTGGCAGTTGTATTAGTGTTGACAATATTAATTTATAAATTTAAAAATTAACTACTATTTTTTAATACAAACAGTGTTGCCAAATTATGAAGTAACTAAATAAAAATCAAATGTACCTAATTAAATGGAACACTTTGCTGTGTTTGATATCAAAAGAAAGAAAACCATAAAGGCCGGTTTTGAAATGACAAAAAAAATGTGTCATGTCGATCTGCATATGTTTTTCGGAAAAAGTTGTTAGAAGTAGGTTGTCTTTGGGTTTTAAGGAAACGACATAATGTGGACGGGTGTGCACGAATGACAAAAATGTTCTACGTAAATTTGAATTTGTTTTTTGCAAAATATTGTCAGAAAAATGTTGTTTGGAAAAAGTTGTGAGAAGTATGTGGTGTTTAGTATCAAATGAAAGGGCTCGATAAGGGCTGGCGTGTAGAATGAACAATAAAGGTCAAAGTTAATCGGCTTTTGTTTTATGCAAAAAGTTGTCAGAAGTATGTCGTGTTTGGTATCAAATGAAAGGTCTCGTTGAGGGCTAGCAAGCAGAATTGACAAAAATGTTCCATTCCGATCGGGTTTTGTTTTCTGCAAAAAGTTCTCAAAGGTATGTCGAGTTTGGTCTTAAACAAAACGTCTGGTTGAGGGCTAGCGTACAGAGTTGACAAAAATATGCCATGTCAATCGGCTTTTGTTTCTCGCAAATAGTTGTCAGAAGTATGTGGTGGTTAGTATCAAAATGAAGGTCTCGATGAGGGTTTGCGTGAAAAATTAACAAAATTGCTCATCTTGATCGGCTTTTGTTTCCTGCGAAAAGTTCTCAGAAATATATCCAGTATAGTCTCAAAAGAAAGGTCTCGTTGAGGGCTAGCATGCAGAATTGACAAAAATGATCCATTTCGATCTGCTTTTCTTTTTGCAAAAAGTTTTTAGAAGATTATAGTGTTTGGTATCAAATGAAAGTTCTCGGTGTGGGCTAGCCTGTAAAAATGTCAAAAATATTCCATGTCGATTGACTTTTGTTTTATGCAAAAAGATATCAGAAAGTTCTTAAAAGTATGTCGAGTTTAATCTCAAATGAAACGTCTTGTAGAGGGATAGCGTGCAGAATTGACAAAAATGTTCCATGTCGATCGGCTTTTGTTTTTTGCAAAAAGTTGTCAGAAATATGTCGTGTTTGGTATAGAATGAAAGGTCTTGGCGAGAGCTCGCGTAGAGAATTGACAAAAATGATCTATGTTGATCTGCTTTTGTTTTATGCAAAAAAATCTCAAAAGTATGTCGAGTTTGGTCTCAAATGAAAGGTCTCGTTGAGGGCTAGCGTGCAGAATTGACAGAAATGTTCCATTTCGATCGGCTTTTGTTTTCTGCAAAAAGTTCTTAAAAGTATGTCGAGTTTGGTCTCAAATGAAACGTCTTGTAGTGGGATAGCGTGCAGAATTGACAAAAATGTTCCATGTCGATCGGTTTTTGTTTTTTGCAAAAAGTTGTCAGAAATATGTCGTGTTTGGTATCGAATAAAAGGTCTCGTTGAGGGCTAGCGTGCAGAATTGGCAGAAATGTTCCATTCCGATCGGCTTTTGTTTTCTGCAAAAAGTTCTCAAAAGTATGTCGAGTTTGGTCTCAAATGAAACGTCTTGTTGAGAACTAGCGTGCAGAATTGACAAAAATGTGCTATGTCGATCGGTTTTTGTTTTTTGCAAAAAGTTGTCAGAAGTGTATGGTGTTTGGTATCAAATGAAAGGTTTCAATGAGGACTGGGGGGCAGAATTAACAAAAATTGTCAATGTTGATCCGCTTTTGTTTTTTGCAAAAGGTTGTCACAAGTATATAGTGTTTGGTATCAAATGAAAAGTCTTGATGTGGGCTAGCGTACAGATATGATAAAAATGTTTCATGTCGATCGACTTTTGTTTTATGTAGAAAGTTGTCAGAAGTATGTCGTGTTTGGTATCAAATGAAAGGTCTCGGTGAGGGCTGGGGTACATAAATGACAAAACTGTTTCATGCCGACCGGCTTTTGTTTTTTGCAAAAAAATATTGGAAGTATATCATGTTTGCAATTTAATGAAAGGTCTTGGAGAGGCCTGAAGTGCAAATATGAAATAATTGTTTCATGTCGATCGGCATTTGTTTTTTGCACTGACAGCGGAGCTCTAGGGAATGCTCGGCGTAGCCGAGAATTCGCTAGTCCTATATACTAAAAAGGCATGTGTCCGTGATGTTCATTTATTTTCATCATGACGATCGCCAAACTTTGTCACAAGCCAAACTGCCTGAACCATGAAAGGTATTGTTGTAATTTTTTTTTTAGGTTGCAGGGAATAATGTGTAGTTGTGCCTTTTGGGGGTCTCATATTTTTACTGTGAGTGGTTCTTGTGTAAAAAAATAAAAACTGTGCAAAATTAATAACTTGAAACAATGGATCCTAGTAGCCATGTCTAAATTTAAAAAGAGTTACGAGGTCATCTGTCACTTTTGACAATCTGTCTATGAACTTTAAACGATTATAACTTTTTATAGAACATTAATATTAAAGAAGTAAATACAGTATCATGTATTATAGTCTCGAGCAAAGGTGTTACAATTAATTTAAGTTTAAAACATAACGTATTTCCTATATACTAAAAAGGCATGTGTCCTGATGTTTATTTATTTTCATCATGACGATCGCCAAATTTTGTCACAAGCCTAACTGCCTGAACCATGAAAGGGATTGTTGTAAATTTTTTTTTAGATTGCAGGGAATAATGTGTAGTTGTGCCTTTTGGGGGTCTCATATTTTTACTGTGAGTGGTTCTTGTGTAAAAAAATAAAAACTGTGCAAAATTAATAACTTGAAATAATGGATCCTAGTAGCCATGTCTAAATTTAAAAAGAGTCACGAGGTCATCTGTCGCTTTTGACAATCTGTCTATGAACTTTAAACGATTATAACTTTTTATAGAACATTGATATTAAAGAAGTAAATACAGTATCATGTATAATAGTCTTGAGCAAAGGTGTTACAACTAATTTAAGTTTAAAACATAACGTATTTAAATAATAATAATTTTGACGTTTCCATTGTCAAAAGTCAATGTTGCCAAATGTGTGATGAAGTAACTAAATGAAAACCAAATATTCCTAACCTAACTTTACTGACAACGGTGGCAGTTGTATTAGGGTTGACAATATTAATTTATAAATTTAAAAATTAACTACTATTTTTTAATACAAACAGTGTTGCCAAATTATGAAGTAACTAAAAATCAAATATACCTAATTAAATGGAACACTTTGCTGTGTTTGATATCAAAACGAAGAAAACCATAATGGCCGGTTTTGAAATGACAAAAAAATGTGTCATGTCGATCTGTGTTTGTTTTTCGGAAAAAGTTGTTAGAAGTAGGTTGTCCTTGGGTTTTAAGGAAACGAATGACAAAAATGTTCTACGTAAATTAGAATTTGTTTTTTGCAAAATGTTGTCAGAAAAATGTTGTTTGGAAAAAGTTGTGAGAAGTATGTGGTGTTTAGTATCAAATGAAAGGGCTCGATAAGGGCTGGCGTGTAGAATGAACAATAAAGGTCAAAGTTGACCGGCTTTTGTTTTTTGCAAAAATTTCCTAAAGGTATGTCGAGTTTGGTCTCAAATGAAAGGTCTCGTTGAGGGCTAGCCTGCAGAATTGACAAAAATGTTCCATGTCGATCGGCTTTTGTTTTATGCAAAAAGTTGTCAGAAGTATGTCGTGTTTGGTATCAAATGAAAGGTTTCGTTGAGGGCTAGCAAGCAGAATTGACAAAAATGTTCCATTCCGATCGGCTTTTGTTTTCTGCAAAAAGTTCTCAAAGGTATGTCGAGTTTGGTCTCAAATGAAAGGTCTCGTTGAGGGCTAACGTGCAGAGTTGACAAAAATGTGCCATGTCAATCGCCTTTTGTTATTTGCAAAAAGTTGTCAGAAGTGTGTGGTGTTTGATGTCAAATGAAAGGTTTCGTTGAGGGCTAGCGTGCAGAATTGACAAAAATGTTCCATGCCAATCGGCTTTTGTTTTTCACAAATAGTTGTCAGAAGTACGTGGTGGTTAGTATCAAAATAAAGGTCTCGATGAGGGTTAGCGTGAAAAATTAACAAAATTGCTAAATCTTGATCGGCTTTTGTTTTTTGCGAAAAGTTCTCAGAAATATGACGAGTATAGTCTCAAAAGAAAGGTCTCGTTGAGGGCTAGCATGCAGAATTGACAAAAATGATCCATTACGGTCTGCTTTTCTTTTTACACAAAGTTTTCAAAAGTTTATAATGTTTGGTATCAAATGAAAGTTCTCGGTGTGGGCTAGCCTGTAGAAATTTCAAAAATATTCCATGTCGATTGACTTTTGTTTTATGCAAAAAGATATCAGAAGTATGTTGTGTTTGGTATCAAATGAAAGGGCTCGATAAGGGCTCGAGTAGAGAATTGACAAAAATGATCTATGTCGATCGGCTTTTGTTTTATGCAACAAGTTGTCAGAAATATGTCGTGTTTGGTATCGAATAAAAGATCTCATTGAGGGCTAGCGTGCAGAATTGGCAGAAATGTTCCATTCCGATCGGCTTTTGTTTTCTGCAAACAGTTCTCAAAAGTATGTGGAGTTTGGTCTCAAATGAAACGTCTTGTTGAGAACTAGCGTGCAGAATAGACAAAAATGTGCTGTTTCGATTGGTTTTTGTTTTTTGCAAAAAGTTGTCAGAAGTGTATGGTGTTTGGTATCAAATGAAAGGTCTCGGTGAGGGCTGACGTGGATATATTAAATAATTGTTTCATGTCGATCGGCATTTGTTTTTTGCACTGACAGCGGAGCTCTAGGGAATGCTCGGCGTAGCCGAGAATTCGCTAGTACTTATCTAAAAATACATCCGTAATACTGAAAAACGAAACAATAAAAATTCAGTTCATAGATATATTCATATTCAAAATTCGAAGAAGCAATTCTTGACCAATAGAATCACAGATAATCGGCGCATACTCAAAGCACACAAACTTGACAACGGTGCAAACATATATATGTCTGCACTGTGATGTTTGGGCCATCTCTCTGTCCTTTCCAGCGGTATATATATTTATAGGTATATTGTTTGCACATACTACAAGACACTTTTTTACGAGGAATTGACATCAGCCCACAAATTTTTTGTAGCCCGAACACTTTTTGAGAAATTCATACTAACTTTCAATTTTTATATGAGGCTTAAAATTGTCTTTGTACAGTTAAATATATTTTTCTACGACCACCATGAAAAGGAGATATTTATGCTCTCTTTTGTCATCGTAATGTCAATGATTACTGAGGAACAAGCAAATAAATACTTTACCGCGCGTCTCCATAGCAACGAGCGGTAAAGTACTTAATTTGCTCGCTTAGATTATTTATTTACTCATATCGTCATGGTTACAGCAACACAAAACAGGAAATTGGTTAAGATTGAATTGAATTTTTATTTCGTTAGTAAAGTCGTAGAAAAAATTATGTGTGCATCTCTAGCATAAAGTATCTTTATTGCTCTAGCTCGATTGTAGCGCTCGCTACGCTCGCGTTTCAATTTACGAGCACAAGCAATAAAGATTCACTTTACGCTCTTGATACACAAATAACTATTTTTTCTCTTTCCAAAGATATAAAACATATACATTAGAATAAAAATAAACTAACAAATTAGAGAATGGAGGATTCTACCTCAATCGAATAGATAGAATATGCATAATAATGAGTATTAATAAAGAAATAAAATCATATAATTAAAATACTTCGGAAATATGAGGGCTTTATGTTCTAGCATAACGTCACCTATATGAATTACATCAATAATTTGATTGGAGACTTTAAACCGCGAATGTTTTGTTTGGGAAGTAAAAAATCCCGCCTCAAGTCTGACGAATGAGCTTGAAGAACCCAAGGGGCGTGACCTTGACTACACTAAACTTCACACGTGGACTTTTAAACTGTTATTACTTGAATGCGTGTCTTATATAGTCTCCTTTATTATTTCTTTTACATCTGTGACAGTTTTATTTATGAGATTAGTGCATAAATTACCTGTTTACGTGTAATTTGTTAAAAGTTTGCATCACTAGCGCCACTGCTATTCTCAAACAGTTTTTATTTGAGTATAAATATCATTTTTAAACTTATACAATTTAAATACACGTGCAATTTTTAAGAATGTAGTCTTATGCTGTATTGTAATATTAATTATATTTTTTATAAATATAATGCAGAAACAGCATAAACTTCAACAACATTTTACGAAGAAAAAAGTTTGACAAGAAAATCCATATTCGTGACGTCACATGATTATTTCAAACTTTGGAAGTCTGTAACTCGCTTATTAATATAAACATTTTCATCGTATTTTCACCAATAGTCTTAGAGTCCCTCTTACTTTAAAATGAAATTATAAAAAAATGGCAGACATCCCCATTATTAATATTAATCAATTTTGGTCAAGTGTGCTTTCGAAAAAAATCAAAAATTTATTGTTTCAAACAAATTTTTCATATTTCAATTCAATATTCATCTAAATTTGTACAAAACTGAAGCAAATACGTCGGTTGCGGTTGTACCCTTTCTGGATAATGCTGAAGATAGGTTTCTAAAGTAATCTACTTATTTTGATGAACAGCATATTCAACTCCTAACTAATTGAATTGATTAGTCAAAATTTTGTTTGAAACAAAAGATTTTCGATTTTTGTTTCCAAAGAACACTTGACTGAAATGAAAAAAAAAAGTGTCTGTAGAATGTACAAACTAAAAACTTGTATGAATTGAAACAAGAAAGTTATGTCAAAAAGTAAATTGGCCAAAATCAGTGTTTTGCTCATATCTAGTGAGCTAGGCATGTTTTAGGGAAAACAAATACATGATTGAAATGGGCAACTAATGTGGCAACTTTGCCCAAATTTAACCGACTTCGTATCTATTCCGGTTCTCGAGATCCTAATGGTTACTCTCTTAAAACGGACAATGGAAGTTCTTGCACTTTACGGCAATAATTATAGGAAGGTATGAAGTATATCTGCACAATATTTTATTAAAATCAAATAAGGGGTTCGGAAATTATAAGACCTAATGTGGCACATTATCACAGACCGACATTTTTCCAATGGGGTATTTTACTATATATTTTTATATTTGTTTAATTGTATTTTATTCTCCTATACGGACATATTAATTTAGTTTTAGTTTTCCACGGCGTAGCCAAGTTATTCCGTTTATTCTCTAAAAAAAAGACCAAATACACGCATTGCTTTATAAAGACGTACTCAAGTTATTTTAATAGTAAAAATTAAGAATTTTTTCTGTACAACTGTAGCTATACTCTATGTTCTCACATAATTTTTTTAAATATAATTATACAGGGTGTTCAATAAAGCGAAATCAAATTTATGCAATTTTAAATGGCTATAACTCGTCATTTTCAAATGGAACAACCTATATTTTATAATTCAGTTGTGTATCTTTTAAAATTGAGTAAATTTAATTCGCTTTATTGAACACCCTGTATAATTACATTTAAAAAAATTATGTGAGAACATAGAGTATACTTAGAGTTGTACAGAAAAAAAATTCTTAATTTTTACTATACTATTTTATTTCCATGGCTGTCTGATTTTGAACGAAAATATTACATTTTAAATTTAATAAATCTCGCCCTGCAGACGAAATTGCATATTTCAAATAAGTGTGATCCATAGAATTAATATTATCTTATAAGTATACAAAATTTCAAGTTAATATCTTGCACTGGGGAGATACTATTCATAATTTACTGATTTCCCATGTAAAACTCCCATGTGTCGGTCGAGCTGGGACACCCGGTATATTTAAAAGGCGTAGAATTCTGGGTGAGCCGTAATGCAACACCCTGTTATGCTCCTTGAGTGGACGAATAAATTATGTTAATAAATTTGTGCTATATTTCTAACAAGCAGATATCGATACTTGTTTTTTTGTTCTGTAATTGGCGCTATTTACTAGTGATGAGTAAATTATTTCAATGTATTGTGTGATGGTGGTGTGATCGAAAACAGTCAAATAGTAGTCGTAGAAAAAGTATAGCACATCATTCAAGTTGTAAAAGAAATTTTTCCACTTCGTACGTAATATGCATCTTACAATTCTTAGTTTGTAATATACTATTATTAATTGTAGTTGACTTTTCTTAGATTTTTTTCAAATAAAAACCCAACTACTCAACTGTAACTGTAACACTGAGTACAATGTTGCCAAAACTACCCTCCAGAATGTTCACCCAAAGTTGCATATTTTTACCGCGACTTGTTTGGGTTTTACGGGAGAATTTGGGATAATGTTATCAAAACTACTTTCCACCACATTGAAAGCTCTCGTAAAATTTTATTAATTTATTTCACAACTGCGCGGGGAATTTTAATAAAAATAAGCAAAAGGAGTGTAAAACCTATGGGGGTTGAGAATTTTAAGGTCTCGAGTCTATATTTTTAACCGTTTAGGAGCTACAGCCCTCCAAACGTGCGAAACAATTACAGTTTAACAATTATAAAGTATTAGTTTAATAATTTTAAATTACCTATTTTGTGTTGTACTTTTGAATTATTTCGCAAATAATTTTTAAGCATATCTAAACTATGTTGTGCATTTTCATAGTCGCCTAATTCTTTATAGCAATTTATAAGTCTGATAAATAACTTATGCTTTAAATTTTCAGGGTATGTATTGTTTAAACACACCTTTACATCTGTAATTGCACTCTAAAACAAAAACATTGTTGAACAAACAAAAAAGTTTGTTTTGTTTATCATTTTGACATTTAACATAACCTAAAAATATACAACCAAGTTTATGAGACAAATAAAACTTACTCTGTATTTTTTTTGTTGATAAAAAACAGCAGAGCGATTAGCTAATGCTAAATAATAATTTTCTGAATTTTTGCCTGCATGATTTATACTTTTATTGTATAAATTTAAAGCGTCATTAAATTGGTGTTGGATAAAATCTTTATTTCCAAGTTCTCGAAAATAATTAGATATTTTTTCATTTTTATTTGTTGTTAATTTAAACGTGTTTTGTACCCAATTGTTGATATACCGTCTAAAATAATTAAATTAATATTTTGAAACATTTTACCTTTTTATTTACTTGTCAATATTTCTGTAAAATGATTCAAATTTCTCTTTTTCTGTATTTCCTTTTATTTTATTGATATCATCCTTGTATTTTTCGATGATTTCTGTTATATTTAATTCCATTTTGTCTTGACAAATATCATACTTGTGTACTTCTAACCTATAATTTTATTCCATGCGCACTACCAGATAGATATGACGATATGAGAATATTTGTTTGTGACTATATTCATGCTGCTTTTGACATGTACAAATTTTGGTTAAATATTATTGTATAAAAATATTTCTACGTATTTTACAAAGTTTTAAAATGACTGAAGCAAATTTTAAACTTAAAGAAATATGTAGAGTTTGTTTAATACGCACAAAATGCTTCGTAACATTATTAATGACAGATTCTGAGAACATAACCTACAAAGAAAAATTAAGAACTGTCAACAACGGACAAGTAAGTGTTTTTAAAACAATAGTTGTTTATTATTACAGTATTATGTTTTTACAAATGTTTTCTTAAACATATAATTTAACCTAAAAACTGGTAGAAAAAAAGGACAAAATGACGTCTTTAAGAATATTTTTTAATTGTAGGAACCGGATTCCGATATTGTTCCCAACTGCATTTGTCTTCGATGTTCAGAAAAATTGAATTTTTGTTATAAATTTCACAAAAAATGCCAAAAAGCTTATATAATTTTTACTAACCGTTTAAAGCAAGTAAAAAATAAAAATAATAGCAATAACAAAATTTATATAACAGATATACAGAAATTAGACCAAACTAACATATTAATTGATAATCTACCACAGTTAAATCACTCTGATCTAAATGTACGTAACGAATTTAACTTTGAGATTAGAATAAAAGAAGAACCAAAATTAGAGCCGGAAAAATTAGATCAAAGTGTCTTAGAGCCACAAAATACAGTTCAAAAAAGATCTAGTGACATTTCTTTAGACTCACAATTAATAACACTTCCTCCTAAAAGGATAAGAAAGCCACCTATTAAATTAGATCCAACTCCAGAAATAAAACGTCGAGGTAAAAATAAACCTAAAAAGAAAAATTCTAAAATTTTAGAACCAGTTAAAATGTTAGACCCAGTAGAAATAGACCAAAGGAACGTTGTCATGGCAACACATACAACAGGTACAAGATACATTAAAACAATATCTCCTGGTATTAAAATTAACACAACAAATTGCTTCAAAAATACATCTAAAATTTTAAAGCCTGTGAAAATGTTAGACCCATTAGAATTAGATCAAAAGAACGAATCCATAGATGTTGCTATGGAAACACTCCTAACAGATACAACACATACAAAAACAAAATTTCGTTCTGTCAAAATAGATAAAAGTAAATTATTCTACACTTGTAAAATTTGTTTTAAGTCTTTTAAAGATGAAAATGCCCTAAAAATACATACACCGGAACATGTAACAGAGTGTAAGATTTGTAAACAAGTACTACATGATACAAAAGCTTTAAAAATTCATTATAACGAACACGCTAATGAAGACAAGAAAAATCAAGAACTACCTCCCACAGAAGAAAGGTTGGAGTACAACAGTCGAAATATTATAGAATGTAATATTTGCAACGAAAAGTTCACAGAGAAAAAGTTACTAATCCTACATATGCGCCAACATTTTGAATAATGTATTTAAATGTTAATAAAATATATGTAACATATATATATTGTTGTTATTTTCAATCTTCAAACAATAAAACTGCATACCATGCATATTGCAATATAGGGCACGAGGGCAGCACCGTCGACTTGTGCCCAAGCCTCTCAGCTCATTTCACACCATTCTATGATTGTCTCAGTTCACACTATTCCAGGCGGAAGAGAAGAAGTGGCGGAAATTTAAATCGACGACATTGACGGGTTTTGTATTTATTCCATTCTGCCCCTGCGATCTCTATATGTGGTTTATCCATTGCGCCCTTTAAGTGTTTCTCGTGTCAGTATTTGTTGTTGTTGATTTTGTAATTGGTGTTAGTTTGTTATTGTTGTTGAGTTTATTATTTTATTTATTGTTAAAAGTAGCAAAGTTACGGAGTAGTAGAACATCTGTTTGCTGGACGTTGTATTGTTTACACTTCGTGGAAATATGAATATGTCCGTTTATTTTGCAAGTTTGACTGGCGAGGTTCGTGATCGTTATTTGGACAAAATTAGCTTGATTAATAATGTTGATCCATATAACAAACTCAACAACAATAACAAAATCGACAACAACAAATACTGACACGAGAAACACTAAAAGAGCGCAATGGATAAACCACACATAGAGATCGCAGAATGGAATGAATACAAAACCCGCCAATGCCGTCGATTTAAATTTCTGCCGCCATTTTTTCTCTTCCGCCTGGATTGGTGTGAAATAAGGCAACCATGGAATGATGTGAAATGAGACAATCATAGAATAGTCTGAAGTGAGATAAGATGGACAAGATCGACATTCAAAAACAAATTTTATTAGTAAGTTTTAAATGATTTATTAGACGTAAAATAGTATTACAATGTCAGTGACCATTAAATCTGTATAAATACAACTTGTTTTCGCTGGAAGAGTATATTTTGACTTTTATTTAAATTTCCGCCACTGGAATGGTGTGAAATGAGATGAGATGATTGGACAAAGTCGACGGTCCTATCTCCTGCCCTATATAACTATTTTAAAACACCATACTATAGCCAATACATATTTTCCTTTATTAAATTTGTCGCCATCTCTATTCATGACGTCATTTTAAAGTTCCCGCTCTTTTTTGGACCACGGCCACTGAGGTGATTGGGCCCAAATCAAAGGAGCGCGCTCTTGCCCTATAAAAATGATATTTTAGTTGGCTTTTAATTTTTATACAAGATATTTGATTTTTGTAATACGACTGACAAAATAGATAACTGTCAGAATATATTTCGTGAGAAGTAGATATAATTAATAGCAAATAAGTCAAAACAAGTACCTATCTCTTTATAAGTTGCGATTGAAATAATTTGTGAATAAGGAACAATGTTAAACATTTTAATAAAATTATGCAAAAGATAATACAATTGGAAGGGAATTTGGAATGGTTGGAATATGTGAAACGAATGGTATTTAGTTAAAGTAATGAAACATCTCGCTTAAAGTTTTATTTGTGTAATAATGGTTTAAAACCGAACAGTTATATATTTTTAGATGAAGAATACGAAGGATAAAGACCGAAAATTTGTAGAAATTGTATACGCATGGAATGTAATGTTTTAAATTTGTTAAATTTGTACCTATTTACCATTGTACATTAACATTAATATTTTAAAAACATTTCACACCTTGTTTTTAAATATTAATAAATTAGCGAGTATTACCTATGATCGCTTAAATATTTTGTAACATAATAAGATTTTAATACCAATGTCTTCAAAAACGTTTAACTACGTCGATTAATATAAACAATGTGTTACATTATAGACCCGATTTTAATTTCCAACTAAAGAATGATCTTTACAGAAAAAATATTTAAAATCAGTTGTTTTGAATTACTCTATTATTATTATTATTATTATTATATATTTTTATTCTGTACATTGAGAATTAAAATAAAACAGTACAATACTTTCTAAGTGTTATAAATAAATAAATAAATAAAGTTAAAAATTAAACAACATATTTTATGCAACTAAAGATTTCGTTGTGTGAACGCACCCAAAACATATATACTCATTTCTAACCTAAAATTCGTACAAAATGTCGTCGTTGTGGTCGTCTTCAAATTCAGACAGCGGTATTCTTCGTAAAAATGACACAAAAGAAAAAGCTGAGGAGCTTTTGGTGTTCGGCTACGCTTGCAAGCTTTTCCGAGATGATACCAAAGCTTTGGAAATCGACCAGGGAAAGCATCTGATTCCATGGATGGGAGACAATAGCTTAAAGATCGACAGGTATTTATTGTAAACTAACCTTACAGAATATATAAAACCTATTCTGGGTGCTCAATATACAGCAAAATTGAAACTGGAATCTTATAACCTAACTATATATTCAGATATGATTACAACTTATTTTTCAATTGTATTTCCGAACCCCTTATATTTCTACATTAATTTATTCTGACATTTGAAAGGTAAATATTTAGACCCGTGCAGAATTTATTCTTTCATATTTTTCTTCCAATTTTTCTTAGAAATTTAGAATACATTGTTTAAAACCTTTGTAGAATCTAAAAATCGTATCCTTATGCCAATTTTGTTTATATGTTTCTAACCTTACATATTTATATCTTAAATACAATTTATTTTTCTTAGCATAATTTTTAAACATTTTATTGCTAGACAAGTTAGTATACGGCTCTATCATGTAACTCATCGCTTATATTAATCGATGTAGCTTAATTTTAGCTATCGACTATGTTTTAAGCGAGCATTGCTAAAATGCTTAATATATAACAAGTATCGCTAAGACAATAGCTACACTTTAAATGTTACCGATGTCGATAACAAATAAGAGTGACGGTAGTAACAATTTAGGAAAAAATATGTTTGACAACAGTGTAAATTTGTACATATGCGATTGTTTTGACATTTTTCTTGTCAAATTGATTGTAAAAAATAGGGTACAGTAACTCAAGTTAATGTCATTTGGTTAGTTTTGTTCTGCCATCTATTGGTTGATTCCCAGAAGTTTAATAAAAATAATAATTTAGTTGGCTTTCAATTTTTATACAACACATTTGATTTTTTTGTAATAAATTGAGTACTTTAGTACGATTGACAAAAATGACATCTGTCAGAATATACTTCTTGAAAAATGGGTAGCAAATAAGTGAAAACAGTTATCTATTTCTGTGCAAGTTTTTGAGCGAATAAATTTTGTGTAATGGAATAAAGAATAGTGACAAACATTTTAATAAAATTTTGTAAAAGATTTGGGAGTGAAATTGGAATATGCAACACGAATAGAAGTTGAAGTAATGACACATCTAGCTAAGTTTTTGTTATAAAGATATAAAATCGAACAGTTAAATATTTCTAAATTTATAGAAATTGTATACGCATGGAAGTCAATGTCACCTTTTATTACAAAAATATTAATTTACTGAAACTATGCAATTTTAGACTCAAAATTGAGAAGAGAGAAGAAAATAAGTTTAATTTTTTAAAAAATGTCTTTAATATTTTAGAGACAGTTCGTACCTTGTCTTTAATTATTAACATATTAGCGAGTATTATTAGCTATGATCGCTTAAATATTTGATACAATGATAAGATTTTAATACCAATGTCTTTAAAAACGTTTAACTACGTCGCTTAATATAAGCGATGTGTTACATGATAGAGCCGATAGAGTGTTTAAAATCCATGCAGAATTAAAAAAACACATCCTCAAAATTGTAACTATACCCAAAATTTAGCTGCGGTGAGTCAAACTTTAGTAATTTTTACTCAAAAATTAAAATTTGGAGGTTCAAACCCCATTGCTCACTTCCTACACTTAAAAAATCACCCATATATTTTTTAATCACTTCAAATTGAACAAAATGAGCTTTTTTTATTTGCTAAATTATGCACATTTTTTGCTGCACTTCCTTTAAAGTTATTTCACTTGAAAGTGAGATCATTCTACTGCTAATCATTTTTCAACTTCCATTCGTTTCAAATCTTCCAACTTCCCTTCGAAATGGATCAACTTTTATAAAATTTTATTAAAATGTTTATCATTATTCCTTACTGCAATACACAAAAATATTTTAATCGCTCAAAGCAAAGAAGGAGATATTGTTTTCATTTATTTTCTACATATTTTTAATGCTGAACTATGTATTTACTACAGGCTGTAAAATATATAGAAAATCAAATAATAATAAAAACCAAACTTTGTTATTTTCACACAGTAAATCTGCTACTAAGATTTTAAAATCTCCTGGCTTTAAAAACAATAATATTGTTACTTATGAAATAATTCATCTTATTAAAAAATGTAGTGAATTATTAAATATCAACATTAAAGTTGCATGGATAAAAGCACATTCAAACATACTTGGAAATGAAATTGTTGACGCATTGGCCAAAACTGCATATGCAGATGGAATACCTATTTTTATTGACATTTGACGAATATATATCAAATTTCAATAAGCAGCACGACAAATTTTGGAAAGAACTCCATAAAAATATAAGTCATACAAAAGGAAATTATTATTACATGAGTAAAAAAGCAATATCCTCCATAAGTAGATTTCGATTTAATCACCATAGACTTCCCAGCCATTTGTTTAAATTAAAAATAATAACTTCAGATAAATGTGACTGCAATGCCCTGGAAACTGCTGACATCGACCACTCTTTATTTAGTTGTGAACTATTTAAACATTTCCAAAAGGATCTCTTTTTCAAGTTACTTCAAGAAAATGTAAAATTTCCAAGTAAAACTAATGTCTTGTTAGCTACCAAAAATTCTAAAATTATTAAAATAATTTTTGAATGTATATCTGAAATCAAATTAGAAATCTAAATTAAATTATGTTATATTGTTCCCATACCACCATGTCAATTAATGTAAATTAAAGACATAATAGTTATTTGTGTACCAAGGGTGCAAAATGCAACATTGCCTCACGTGCATAAAGATTGAAGCTCGAAGCGTAGCTGAGAGATTCAATGGGGACTTCCGCGTTGCGAGCTTTTCACAAAATTTTAATTGCATATTAATTCTATCTTCAAATAAGTTCGTAAAAAGTTAAAAAAATATATAAAATATTTATTAGACTTAAACATTTTTTAGAAAAACTAATTCAGCAAATAGCCTCGTGACGTATGAACCCTGAAGCCAATCTGACTTAGAGCGCATGTCTCGAAATCATTTAAATCAGCAGCCAGTTCAAGCTTGTTTCATACTTCATACTTATTTACTTGTGTTTTGAGATACATATACAATAAAATATTACCTGATAACATATTTTGTCCTTTAATAAGCACTTAATTAAGAAAATATATTAATAAAAACAAGTCTTTGATAAAATACATGCGCGAAATTCACAAACAAGCGTGGTTGAAACGAGAGGTTATGTTTGCACGACCAGTCTGATAGTAAGATGGTCCGTGGTTTTGACGTTACGCGCGACATTTGTAATGCTATGTTCACGTTGGTTACTATATCTATCTCTTTCTAACATCTTGTCTTCTTTGTCTGTCAGGGATAATACGTCACAAACCTATTTGCGAACATTTTTTAGCAAAACTATTAATTTATTTGCAAAATAAAAAAATACGGGTCTTTTATTTTTAAATTTAGATTCATTTAAAAAAAATAAAAAAATATGACGGAAGTCCCCATTATGCTAGAGCGGCAATGCTGTTTTGCACTCGTGGTACACACATTATTTTTCCTATAACTGCTTTAAATGTTAAAATAAAATAATTTAATGACATAAGTAAAATAGCCTAACATTCTTTATTGTTATTATGATATGTTACTAAGTGACATAAACAATCCTGACCTTTTAGGTTATATTTAACTTTAATTTTGTAATTAATAAATAAATAAATAGTTATTTTTATTATAATATTTAGTAAAACATACATTTTGATTTCAAAATTATGTGAGTAGAAACTAATCCATATATGAAAGTAAATGACAGTCATTAACAAAATATCAGTTGCAGTTGTGTGTTTATGTACATCAATTTCGAATAGATCACTTTTGATCACATTTCTATAATTAATTTAACCATTCTTATGACAGAAATTTAAAGTGTTTGTAACCCTAGAGTGCAAAGTACTTTACCACACGTTGCCGGGGAAACATTAGTGTTATTTAGAAAAGACATATTTTGCGTATCGAAAACAATGAAGGAATGTCATGTTTATTTGACAGTTGTAGGAAAAATAAATAAATAAAAAAAAAATATCAAATGTTTCGTACAAAAATTAAAAGCCAACTAAATATTTTTATTAAGTATCTGCCAAAAGTAAAGTCCCCTTTGAAAATGCCAATTGAAAAAAAAATGGAGGTGCTTAACTAGATGTTATAGTAACTATAAATAAAATGTCAACATTCTACGGCTAACCGTTTTTGAGTTATGCAAAAAATTTGAAATACGCTATATATTTTTACATTTTTTTAAATTGTATTTTATTCCTTATACGGACATATGAATTTTGTTTTAGTTTTCCGCGGCGTTTCCAAGTTATTTCGTTTATTCTCTAAAAAAGATTAAATACACGCATTGTTTGTAAAGACGAACTGAAGTTATTTTAATAGTAAAAATTAAGAATTATTTTTTCTGTACAACTGTAACTATACTCTATGTTCTCACATATATATTTTTTTAAATGTAATTATACAGGAGGTTCAATAAAGCAAATCAAATTTCCTCAATTTCAAATGACTACAACTCGTCATTTTCAAATGGAACAGCCTATATTTTACAATTCAGTTGGGTGTCTTTTTGTATTATCTTCATATGTTATTAATGGTATCCTATGCCTAAAACCAATAATTTTGGAAATTTTTAATTAAAAATTAAATCTAGTATATGATGGATATTATCTGAAGATTTTGGTTCCAACATGATGGTGCACCAACTCACAACAGTCTTCGGGTTAAGAATTATTTAAATGAAGAATTTCCTAATAGATGGATCGGAAACGGTGGTCCAAGAAATTGGCCCGCTAGATCTCCGGATCTTACAACATTAGATTAGATTTCGTAACTGTTTTGAAATTAGACACTTTTAAGTTAAAAAAATATTATTTCATTTCCTGTATTTTGGAAGTATTTAAATGACATGATTTTATCTGTTTATTAATATTGATTATTATGCATATTCTTTGTATTTTTAAACTAATTTCTCAAATTCGACTGACCTAGAATCTCCTATAGACTGCATTAGTGTAACGGTCATTTTGTGGCGCCAAATTCAAACTGAAACCCTAACTCGCCGCGGCCGATTTATACGCCCATGTTATTCTTATGGGAATAAAAATATGCTACCTCTAACCTGCTAGAAAGTATTATAAAATGCAAATCTTAACTATTAAACCTTATAAATACTAATCTCTAATGTTTTACCTATCTTCTAATGTAATATACACACCCAAAAAACATAATATTATTTAATAAACTTCAATTTAAACAGTAGGTGCAAATTTCTGAAATCGTATGTCGTAACTGTCTTAGTATTCAGTTGAACCTGTCACTTTAACTTGGCGCTTTTAACCTGCTGCACCAAGTAACGACATATGTTACTATTTACGATACTACTTTCTTTAAAATCAATTTTTTTTAAATTTATTCTTTTATTTGTACTTTTTCTGTATGGAAAGCAAAGAGTAATGTTTTAGAATATAAAGAAACCCTATGTTATAATTAAGAATGGCCAAATTGCTTTAATATCGTGAATTGAAAATGTACTCCCATAAGAAATGCTTACACTCAGATTTGAATTAGGGTTTCGCGCCAAATGTAAATCTTAACCTCACTAACGTGGTCTATTCTTACAGATACGACGGAAGAGGGGCGTTGTCTGACTTAAGCCCTTTTGAAGCTTCTAAAGAAGGTTTTGATGCCATGCGATGGTTAGGTTTAAGCGAATCAGATCGCAAACTTGAACAATTATGCGATGAGGAGAGATATTACGCTTTAAACACAAACGAAGATGAAGAGGAACTTTATAAAGGTTTGTTTACACTTGACAACTAGATTCATAAAAGGGAGTAACTTTTAACTACATATTTAGTCCTTTTTTACCTCCCGCCTATCAATATACTAATTATTGCTGAAATCTCAGAACGTGAAGGGCGATCACGCAATTTTATTATCTTTGGGGCTAAGGAAGAAAAATCTTCTAAACAAGAGCAAACTACTGCTGATAGAACTTTAACTACTGAAATTCTATCTACGTTAGGCGTTGAATGCTCTATTGTTAACTCCTATAGATTAGGTCGCTTTGATCCGACATCCGCTAGTTCTCGGCCACTAAAAATTCAGATGTCATCACCTGAAGACATTAACAAAATATTTCACAATTTCATTAAATTTAAAACTTGTAAAAAATGGCCTACCCTATCAATATCCAGAGATCGTACCCGGCGACAAATTGATTTTTATAAATCAGTTAAAACAGAGTTAACGAGTAGAATAAATAATGGAGAAAATAATATTCATATTAAATATATAAACAATGTTCCTCGTATTGTAGTTAAGAAAACGGAAAACTAATATTGCCCAACAGTTGTATTTCTTTAGAATGTGTTTATCAAAATACTAGGGGATTAAATTCTAAATGTCATTTGTTTTATTCTAATTGTCTTTCTATGTCTTATGATATAATAGTGGTTACAGAAACTTGGCTTCATGATTCTGTTCATAGTTCTGAACTTTTTCCTGATTATTACAACGTCATTCGATCAGACAGAAAATTTTCTTTAGTACACCGTTCTGTTGGTGGTGGAGTATTAATTTCACTTAAGAATAAAATTAATTTCAGTGTTCTTGATTTATCAAACATTCAAAATCTTATTCCCATTATCGATATTGTAGCATGCAAATGCTACTATCATAATCTATCGTTTATTATATGTGCCATCTACATCCCACCAGACATTGATCGTGATGATCTTAATTCATTCTTTGATGCATTGGAATTATTTTTTATTGATGAACGTCTTCTTATTTTAGGTGATTTTAATTTACCCAACTTATATAACAATACAGTTAATTGCTCGAAATCTCTTATGATTAAAAACTTCATGAGCTCGTTAAACCTCAGTCAATATAATAAAATACCCAATAGGAATTCTAAATATCTCGATTTAGTGTTCACAAATTTTTTAGAATCTACTGTTGTTGAAAGATCTGATGTAGCTCTAGTTCCTGAAGACCATCATCATCCAACACTTTCTATCAAATTTGATGTTGAATCTACTACCCATAATGTTAAATTTACTCCTGCGGTTAACACTCAGTATAATTTTCGTAAAGCGAATTTTAATATTTTATACGAAGATATGTGCAATATTGACTGGTCTTGCCTAAATGACACTCAAGATGTAAATACTGCTGTTGATATCTTCTACAATAAACTATATGATACCTTCGATAAAACTGTCCCCCGATCTTCATATACTCCATCTCGTTATCCTTCTTGGTTTACAAAGGAAATTAAATATAATCTTCAAACGAAAGCGTATTTTAGAAAAAAGTGGATTCAACACAAATATCCTTTTTATTTCAGTGAATTTAAAAGATTGCGGAAATTAATAAAAAATCAAATTAATGAGGCATATAAAGCTTACATTAATTTAATGCAAATTAATATTAAAAGTAACCCTGCTGAAGTTTGGAGATATGCACAACAAAAACAAGGAACAACTAGAATCCCAGGTAACATTCGAAATGATGTTGAAGAGCTCAATGACCCACAAAAAATTGTAGATGCTTTCGCTTCCTCCTTTGTAGAATATTTTTCAACAAGTACTGTGTATAACAATACACTGGAAGAACATTCTTATTTTTCTTCATTTCAATTAAACGCAGTAACTGAGGATGACGTCACACTGGTAATGTCTAATCTTAAAAATAAGTTCACGGCAGGGGAAGACATGGTTCCCAGTTTCGTAATTAAAGATGCTCGTTTTGTTCTATGTAAACCTCTTACTTTTTTATTAAATTTATGTATTAGTTCTTCTACATTTTCTCACAGATGGAAGAAAACAAGAATTACTCCAGTTTATAAAAAGGTGATAAATATCATATCTCGAACTATCGACCGATATCTATCCTTAATAATTTTGCTAAAATTCTTGAAATCATTATATATAATGCTATTTATAAACATACTAGTTCTATCATCTCTATTCATCAGCATGGATTCATGAAAGGTCGTTCTACAATTACAAATTTAACTTGCTTCTCCCAGTATGTTGCTGAAACATTGGATAAACGTGGTCAGGTTGACGTTATCTATACAGATTTATCTCGTGCTTTTGATTCCATAGATCACGGTATGTTGTTAACCAAACTTAGTAACTACGGAGCATCTCCAGGATTAATTAAGCTACTACATTCCTATTTAAACAACAGAACATGTTATGTATTTTATAATGGTTATTCTTCATTTGAGTATGTGGCGACTTCTGGAGTTCCTCAGGGATCTAATTTAGGTCCTCTATTATTCGTTATTTACATCAATGAACTTCTCACCTTATTCACCTGCCATGCTCTTGGGTATGCGGATGATTTAAAATTATTTTATTCAATTCATTCTCAAAATGACTCAAAGTTATTACAAGACAACATAAACATTTTGTTTGACTGGTGTGTAGAGAATAAACTTAATTTGAATATACAAAAATGTTGCACAGTCTCATATACACGTAAAATTAACAAAATTGATTTTGTTTATTAAATGAATGGGTCAGTTCTTTCTAATGCAACATTAGTGAAAGATCTCGGCGTCACATTTTGTTCTTCTTTTTCCTTTTCTGAACATCTAAATAATGTGGTACGTGAGGCAAATAAAATGCTGAGTTTTATTATTAGAATCACTAATCTCTTTCATGATACAAATGTAATAAAATCACTTTATTATTCGTACGTATTAAGTAAACTTGAGTACGCAAGTTTAATATGGTTCCCTTACTATGCTTATCAGCAACTTGCACTTGATCGAATCCATCGTCGATTTTTAAAATTTTTATCCTACAAAATTGATAGAACTTATCCGGATAGAGGTACCGATCAACAATCACTCCTGCAACGACACTCTATGCCCTCGCTAGCGGTCCGTAGAGAGGTGAGCAGTGCAAGGTTCCTTTGGCTCCTGTTGCAAGGTCGAATAGATGCACCTTTCCTTCGGATGCGTGTCCAGTTCCACGTTCCACGTCAGGCGTCCAGGTATCCCAGGATCTTTCAACTGCCTCCCTCCCATTCCGATATAATGCAACGTTCCCCCATTACTATTATATCTAAATATGCAAACAAATTGTATGAAGACATATCTTAAATTATTATTTTCTTTGTATATATTTCTGTTAATTGTATCGTAATTATTTAATTATTTATACATGTTTCTTTATATATTGTCCTGTAATTGGTTCTACTGTTGGACAAAAATATAACTAGTCAAGGGGCTCATAAAATGATCGTAGGAATAATATTGTGTCACTTCCGGTTTTAGCGGAAATGTGTACAACTTTAATTCTAGCATAGGGAATCGGTATTTTTATATATATTTTTTTGAAATGTACATAAAATTAGCTCCACAATGATACCAAAATATCATTGTTTTACTTCAACCATTTCAAAATCGCGACACTTTATTTTTAAAATATTTACTAACAAAATTTCATAAAAAATACACCATAGCCAGCTATTTGAGATTTTGTTACCTGAAACCAAACAAATAATGTCAAAAAAATATTAGATCTACCTTTCCTGACGATGTAATGTCAAAATTTGTAATATGTGACAAATTGTGCAAAAAATGACGGAGGCCATTTTGAGTATTTTTAATTTTAATTTAGTTTGCTATATTTAGTAAGAGTTTTTGTATTGTGTTGATTGTTATAAGGTATTTTAAACATTTTTTTTTTCGTTAATTACCTATAGTTGTAAGTACATAAATATGAAAATAAATTGTCGCCATTTTGAAATAGTTGAAGTAAAACTATCTCGAGAACTATAAGAGCTACGAGGTCGGTTAAATTAGAAAAGAACCACCATTTTACAACACTAACACAATGAGCAAAAAATATTTTTTTAAACCAGTGTTTTTCAAGATATGGAGCCCAACTTTCTTATTTTAAATGGAACATCCTATATATTTTTACATATTTGGAATCTACATAAAATTACAAATCCATTGATATGTTTGAAGTTGAATTGTGGTTAAATAATAAAATCCCTATATTAGCATTTATTTTGCATACTTTTACCTGAAAATAGCTGTTTTTACATCCCGCCTATCAATATATAGATAAGGGAGGTATTGTTTTTGGTCAGATTTCTCGAGTGTGAGTTTTCAACATATGAGCATGAATTAAGGTAGTAGTAGTAGTAGTAGTAGTAGTACTTTACTTAAAGCTTTAAACATTTTTTCAAAAAACACCACTAAATGCCATTTTTTCGCAAATTACGTTATTATTAAATATAAAAAATTTTAAATTTTCTACCGATCTGCATAATTACGTTTATATATAACTTTTAGCTAAATAGCAAAAAATATATAAATTATAATAATTTTACATATCGTTTAGGCTGAGGAACTTCGATAAAACAGATGAGTTATTCATATGTTCACTAGTGATGGCATGGAAATCCGGCTTTGATACCGAATCCGGTCGATCCGGCCTTCTTGCCGGATGTCCGGTTCAGGCCGGACCGGGTTTAAAATCCGGCCGGATCGAATTTTGTGATTTTATTTTAATAGATATAGGTAAGAAAGAAAAATTTATTATAGGTACAAAAAAAATTTGCAATCTGCTTTTGTTTCATCAGTTACGTTTGTTTTAAAATATTGCCAAACTTTGCTGTTTTTTGAGGTCATTTTAAAGCATCGAATAAGCTACAAAGCCTCTAAACGTACTGCAAGTCTCAACGTGTTTTATCAACTGAATCGCGCTGCGTCTAGCGCCTACAACTACACACAGTAAAGTAGGTAACAAACCGAAGCGAAAATAGTTACGATTTTTACCGAAAATTGACAAATGATCCGGCCGCCGGAATTCCGGCGATCCGGCTAAATAAGAAACCGGATTTCCGGGATCCGGTAATCCGGCCAAACCGCGATCCGTGCCATCACTAATGTTCACAAAATTTGACATATGATGTCAAATTTGATGTAAGTAACTGTAAAAGATAAAATAAGTAATAATGAAGTAATTTTATTGTAAAATTTTAAAAAAAGGAAGAAATATATTAGGAATATATTTGCCTGTGTAAATCAAAGTAAGTTCGGTTCCGGTTTTAGTAACGTCAAAAATAGCTGTCATATTGGTCATACAAATGTTATGAAGGAAATTTTAGGAATGAAATGTATTAAAAATATTCTGAACTGCAATAACAAACTAATTTTTAAACTACAAATTAAATGTATTGAATAACTTACATAGAATATTTATGTATTACTACAGTTGCGGGAGGTATTGTGTTGGACACATCAGATTTTTTAATTTAAAGGTAGTATGATAAGATCGCAGAATTTAACGTTTGTTTTCCATTTATTCATGATAACTACTATTTTTAGGTAAAAGTATGCAAAATAAATGCTAATATAGGGATTTTATTATTTAATTGTAATTTAACTTCAAACATATCATTGGATTTGTAATTTTATGTATGACTGATGCCCATACCAACTCCGCAGATAGTTTTCTTCTCTAAACTATCTTCTATTTCATTTGCAATGCGGGGTATTTGTTGTACCGTAGAATGCTGTTCTTGAAAACCAAACTGATGTGAGGGTATTGGCGATTTATACTTTTGAATATGACATCTGGTGGAAGGTTTTGAACTAAATGCAAAGCAGTAACCTTGTTGCTTTGACATAGTGGTTTGCATAATAGACTACGTTTACACCGTGCGTACTATACTGATACGAGTACTAAATTTTATTTTAGTACGGTATGTTTACACCGGTGTATAAAAAATAAGACCAAATATTTCTGGTACACTGTTTGGTCTCTTTGGCATCCTAACCTAAAATTATTTAATTATAAAGTTTATTGAAGTTGATTGATATAACCTAAGTAATGTTATAAATATTATTTAATATATTTCACAATAGTCTGACACCGTCAGCTGAAGTTTTGTACTAAATGTCACTAAAATTAACCTAAATATTACTACATAATTTTACTTCAATTGCTTATGACAGATGGCAGCATAATCGGCTTAGTACACCGTGTGTAAGGGTCTGGTACATCCTCCTTGGAACGTACTAAAATTGTGTACCAATTGCGTACCAAAGGTTTGGTACAGAGTGTTTACACCGTCCGTCGCCATCTTATGACGTCATTTGGCACTGGGACCAAACGCTTGGTACGTACGGTGTAAACGTACTCATAGAGACAATAGCAAAGGAAGTAAAAGGCAAAAATAATAGGTTTTACTCAGTTTATGGGTGAAATTCTTTGGGTAGAAAAAGTCGGGAAGTATCATTTCACTTTTTTCCGACAGATGGTAAAATTAAAATTCCTATTACAAATAATTTCGCTATAGAAGATATGTGTGACCTGCATCATGTGTATAAATTGATGACAGACAAAAACCCATCCTGAGATATGAGAATCTGCTCTCTACACTTTATGGAAGAAGACCTCTTCCAAAATTTATATTCAATAGAAATTTCTGATTGTTCAATAGATAATCTTGACTTTATTTATGATATGGCAATATCACATTTTTATTTTGTAGTTTATTTTTTCTGATTCCACATGTACGTATTTGATATTTTTTCCAATAACGTTAATTTGATTTAAAAAAAGAACCAGAACACGAAAATAATAATCTAAGAAATTAATTTAATATGAAAAATTATTCTTGCTGCTCAGATCTTGATCATATGCATTTATTAGATATGATTAATCTGTTGCAGTATAATAAAATAGTATATATTTGCTTTTTCCCGAGTTACCTGCTTTGCAACTATACACAAACTGTTTTGGAATAATTTTATTTTCTTGTAAATGATATTTCCCTTGAAATTAACGTGAAGAAATTATTATTGTGTTGGTATGTTGTCTGTGGTAAACATAGATTCAAATTATCTATGATTATAAAACACCTAATAAATAAGAAATAATTGTTTCTTCACGAACTACTGCTTGATCACTGCAATGTAAGCCTCGGAGGAAAGAATATATGGAGGGAGCGTTGCGCTAGTTTGTAGGCACGAGAGTTGAAGCCATGAAACGGAAGGGGGGTTCGGCTGGCAGCCATCTTGATTGGGGCATTGATATGACAGAAGTATATGGTGAAATAAGTTATTTTGATGTAAATAAGCTTATTACGCGAAAGTAATATTTAATTTGTAATAATAATTAAAATACAGTTTATAAACAATAAAAAATGAATGGTTTAGAGCATGCTATGCTACAGCAAATAAATCATATTTATATTTAGAAAGTAGATTCATAAAAATAAATTCAAAATTTATTTATTAGTACACATACAAAATAACAGTTATAAAAATAAAATAAAAAATGACTGACTGATCGAACTACACAAGTGTAAAAATAATGTAGAATATTAATGTCCAGAGAAAAGTACCAGTTTGTTAAACTGTTGTCTGTAACTTGTTGTTTCATCATTATATTTTTTATATATAAAATGAAGTCTAACTTTTAAATACTTTTCTGAAATTGCTCTTATTAACTGAATTATATGGTTTTCTCCAAAACTATGGTCATTCGTATGGGATTCTAAATTTTTAAAAATGTTGTTATTATTCATGTAACATTTTAAAACCGATGAAGTTAAAAATAGTACTGAAAATTTTTTCTTTAGATATTTTCCTCCACTTTCTAATAAAGCTAATTTAAGAACTTTTTCAGTGGTTCTGCATACATTCGTTACATCTTTTGAAGGATATATTAGATTTCCCTTGTCTTTAATACTTATAAGATTATAATATTTATCCTTATTTAAATCTTCTTCTAGTGAATTTATGCATTCATCGCAAAAAATTGTTTTTTGTAAATATCGAACTACAAACCCACTTATGTAGGTAATCACAGTATTTGAAAATTCTGTTAAGTTTTGAGGATCTGCACAATAAATATGATCTGTTTCTGGAGGAATTGTAATGTATGTTTCTTCTTGGTTTTCTTGTTCTAATGTTCGGAAAGCACTGCTTGACCTGTTTATTATATTTACTGCATTGGTGTTATTTTGTGAACTTGAGCAATGTAAGATGCTTATATTTTCCAAAGGAATGCAGTTTCCAGTACGTGTCGTCTGAAGTTCTGTATGAACTAATATTTTTTTATACGCTGCTTTAAACTGTCGTGATGTAGGGTTATTATTACAACCACATTTGGCTCTAATTACAGAAAATAAAATTTCTAAGTGGTCTTGGTTCAGTTTGTATGTAGGTATATATTTCAATAAACAATTTCGCACAATGGCATCTGAATATAATTCTTTCAAACTATTTATGCAGATCAGAAATCCAACAAATCCTGTTTTTCTATTTGATGATATTAATGAAGAACCATCTTGACATTTTAAACATTGAATGTAATTATAACTGTAATCTAAGACTTTTAATACTTCAGGATAATTTTGATCAGAAAGAGGACGTTTTAAACCATATTGTTTTATATTTCTACTATTAAGTATGTCGAATAAATTATTAAACACTCTAATAAATTCTATAGTACCTGCACTGTTTTGAAATTCGGGTAATTTTAAATAATCCTGGCAATATTCTAATGCACACGCAATAGATTCACTCAAAAGCTGAGTTGCCAAGCGCACTTTCATTATTTGTTTCCTATAATGAATATGGATATTTCTTAATTTATTTGCCAAATGAAATCCTTCTTTTTCTTGAAGTTCCTGAAGTTTGAATATGAAATTCCAATCAATTTTTCTATCCAATTGATCATAGAAAACTTTTTTGTCTCCTATTGCATTTCTGACATTTTTAATCATATGGCATGGATCAGGAAAGAAATATACATTTTCTTGTGTGTCTGGATGAGAAAACCAAGTAAGATTTCTGGTTACGTTGCATCCAAGCCTGTACATCGTTGACATATTTGAAGCGGCCCCATCAAAAGTAACAGAAATTATACGTGCACCTGCTTCATGGCATTTACTTAAACACATACGAATTAAGCTACACCTCTGTTCAGCATTTACCCCATCAACAAGAAAATAACCGACAGGCAATTTCCAAGCATCGTTAATACAGACAACCATAAAAACAAGGGCATCTTTCGCTTCAGATAAACTATCGTCGGAATTTTCAATACCATATTCCACATATCCATGGTATTTTTGTCCGTCAAATTCGATACGACGACGTATTGCCATCTCATCTATACATAAGCTACATACCAATGGATAGTCTGAATATTCACATCTATTTTTTATAGCAAGAAAAGATTCAGCTGTAAAGCCTGGTTCTCCATTAATAGATCTGTACCACTTCGAAATTGTCTTTGGATGTGGTAAAGATGACTCGAACATTTTCCGAACATAATTATATGCTGTTGGAGAATAATAATGGAGAGTTACGGAAAATTTTCGTAGTTCAGGACTATACATTCGAGTTTTTTTACCAATTTGTCGCTTCAAAATTTCTGAATTTGTACCAGAAATATTACTTAAAACTTGAATCTGTTCCTCTTGCAAATATTGTTTATTTCTTAATGTCTTCAACACATTGGTTAATGTAGCTATTCGTTTCTTTTGTCGTCGTCTAGTTTGCCGGAGCAATTTTATTTGTTGTTGGTATTTTAGTTTCATCATTTGCATTTTTTGTTGAAGAGCAGCTTTCATGGGTGATAATTGACGATGTGATCTGCGTAAGGGCGAAAATGATGTTGTTCTTGACATCATACTTCTCACACTTTTATTAATGGTAAGTTTTTCGCCGCTACTTGAATCTGGCACCTCATCAATTGTTGTTGAAGTACTTGGAATATTTATTTCTTCTGAAATATTTGAAGGTTCTTCTTGTAATGAAATTGGAGTTATTCCGGAAAATACTCTTTCACTCGGTGGTTTTCGAGGTCGTTTCTGTTTCTATAAATAATGTATAATTATTAGAAATATATTATTTTACAGAATGGGTAAATTCATATTTTATATATTAAATACCTGTTGTAAATAAGACGGAAATGATGAAAAAATTGTTGGAATAGCAGTTTCTCTTAATCGAATAACTGCTAATGATGTTCTATCGAAACAATCACTAGCGAAGTGCACAGAACATAATACACTTGTGTTTGTAGGTTCCCAGCCAACTCTTCGAACAGCTTTTACCCATGCTGCCCGCCTATCTGGGTCTCTAGGAAATCTGAAAATTAAAATAACTTAAATCCATTCAATATATTTCAAATATGTAGTATGTTGCTGTTGCATACCTATGAAAAGTAATTTTCATTTCATGTTCCTTTGACTTCTGCAATGCCGATTTTGCAGAACTCCGATTATTGCACCCAAATGCAACGCAAGTAGGCATTTTGATCTAAAATAATAATCAAATTATAATAATAATGCAATTCATTTAGAAAAATATCTTTCTAACCTTGATTAACAACGTTCTGCTGTAGATAAGTTGAAGGCACTTGATTTTTATGAGATGAAAATGTAGTTTATTTATACACTGTAGTGTATATTTTAATAAAAACAGATTATAAATTTGTCACACCAAAATACAATTTAAATAACTCTCACAAAAAACAATTTTCACATAAGCTACAATGTTACTGATGCCCCAAGCAATATGGCTGCCACAGCTGTCACACAAACCCCGCTTGGCTTCACAGTTTCACGCGTGCGCTCCCTCCATATATTATTTCCTCCGAGATGTAAGCATATAGACATAAAGTGAGGTTATGTAGGTTACTGCTTTGCTCAATTATGACAGCGCGCGAAAAGGACCATTTGAATCACCAACATTTTCATCTTCTAATATTATTTTAAGCCTTTTCAATAGTAGTTTTTCAAAGAGTTTAGACGTTAGTGGTAGTTAGGATATAGGTCTGTATGATGAAGGTTCATGTGATGGTTTGCCTGGTTTGTGAATTAAAATTATTTAGGCGAACTTATATTGAATTGGAAAATATTGTGTTCTTAAAATTGCATTGAAAATTTGGTTTAATAATACTAATGTTTTCTTGAGAATTTCTTTGAGTACTACTTGCACTGGGGCGTATACATTTTATCCTCCACACATGTTATATTGCTTGACATTGTATCTTGCACACTTTCAATCTTGCACACCTTTTATCCTCCACACTTTTAATCCGCGAAAAGAAGTTATATTACACACATTTATCTTCCAAATCATTTTATCATCCTCACATTTTATCTTCTACACATTTTATCTTCAGAAAAATTTAATACTGAATATTTCATCTAATTATAAATATGTTAATTGCATGGGCAATAAAATGAGTGGCAGGTACAATTACAATTTTTTAAAGATCAAACGTTGGCGAAGATAAAATGTGTGGAAACTAAAATGAATGAAAGATAAAATGATTTGGAAGATAAAATATGTGTAAAATAACTTTTTTCGCGGATTAATGGTGCAATTCTAAGCAGTATCGTAAGCTCTAGTAAGTTGTTTTCGAAAGACTCGTAGTTTTTTTCATTGAGCTATCTTTGGATTTCCAATTTCATATTCTAAGAATTCCATTATTAGTTATTTATTTATACAAAGTAAGTACAGTATGAATTTATTTAATACGGACCTGTTGTTACTTTTCAAGTGATACCTTTGAGTTGGGATAATTTATAACACCTGACCACAAAGCTTCTTACCCGTCCATAAAAGGTTGTAAAACCCGCTTAAGTCAGTTTCATATAACTAAACTTCTACTATAACGACATGTTACTATTTGCAATACTACTTTCTTTAAAATCAAATTTTTCTTAATTTATTTTTTTATTTGTACTTTTTCTGTACGGAAAGCAAAGAGTAATGTTTTAGAATATAAAAAAAAATCCTATGTTATAATTCAGAATCGCCAAAACTCTTTAATATCGTGTACTCGCATAAGAAATGCATACACTCAGATTTGAATTAGGGTTTCGTGCCAAATGTAAATCTTAACCTCACTAACGTGGTCTATTATTTTGGCTATGACTAAATATGTAGTAAGTTAACTCTATTTTTTTGTGAATCTGGCTGTATTGTTTGTTTTTAACATTTGTACAACACAGAGGAAGAACTGAAACGTTCACAAACAAACCAAATACAGTACAACTACGAAGAAGCGCCAAAAACAGAAGGACCAACACTTCCAACGGAAGAAGACGATGAGCCTTTCGTTCCAACCCCAGAATTAGATCTTCCAATCGGGATGGTTCTTGTGAGTATTTATTTTCTCATTAAAACTAACGTTTACACCTCTTAACATAGTCACAGTTTTAAGTTTCTGGCATTGTCATAAATCCGACCGTTTCAAGCTCTTAACATAAGCAGTCATACGGCTCTATCATGTAACTCATCGCTTATATTAATCGATGTAGCTTAATTTTAACTATCGACTATGTTTTAAGCGAGCATTGCTAAAATACTTAATATATAACAAGTGTCGCTAAGACAATAGCTACACTTTAAATTTTACCGATGTCGATAACAAATAAGAGTGACGGTAGTAACAATTTAGGAAAAAATATGTTTGACAACAGTGTAAATTTGTACATATGCGATTGTTTTGACGTTTTTCTTGTCAAATTGATTGTAAAAAATAGGGTACAGTATCTTAAGTTAATGACATTTGGTTAGTTTTGTTCTGCCATCTATTGGTTGATTCCCAGAAGTTTAATAAAAATAATAATTTAGTTGGCTTTCAATTTTTATACAATACATTTGATTTTTTTGTAATAAATTGAGTACTTTAGTACGATTGACAAAAATGACAACTGTCAGAATATACTTCTTGAGAAATAGGTAGTAAATAAGTGAAAACAGTTATCTATTTCTGTGCAAGTTTTTGAGCGATTAAATTTTGTTTAATGGAATAAAGAATAGTGACAAACATTTTAATAAAATAAGATTTCGGAGAGAAATTGGAATATGCAAAACGAATGGAAGTTGAAGTGATGACACATCTAGCTATAAGGTTTGTTTTTGTTATAAAGATATAAAATCGAACAGTTAGATATTTCTAAATGAATTATACGAAACATAAAGACCGAAAATATGTAGAAATTGTATACGCATGGAAATCAGTGTCACCTTTTATTACAAAAATATGAATTTACTGAAACTATGCAATATTAGACTCAAAATTGAGAAGAGAGAAGAAAATAAGTTAAATTTTGACATTTAAAATATGTCTTTAATATTTTAGAGACAGTTCGTACCTTGTCTTTAATTATTAACATATTAGCGAGTATTATTAGGTATGATCGCTTAAATATTTAATACAATGATAAGATTTTAATACCAATGTCTTTAAAAACGTTTAACTACGTCGCTTAATATAAGCGATGTGTTACATGATAGAGCCGATATCATTATTTTGGTAAATGTTCGTTCGTAAGTATGTGAAATACGAAGTTAAATATACAGGGTAGCCCAATGAAAATTATCAGCGCAATTTTTGGCCACTTAACATCAATTTTGTAAAAAACGCTCGAACCTGTCAATTCTAGTATAAAGGGGGACACCTGAATGGATTGGTATGAATGACATAACTTCAACCCTAAAATGGGTGTGGACTGCACCTCAAAAAATTAAATGGAAAAGGGTGTCAAACATGACACATTTTGAAAGGCATTTTAATTCTCTTTTCAACAGTTTTTTGTATTTTTCAAATCCGATCATTAGTTCCAGAGAAATATCGTTTAAAACAAATTTTATGAAGTATTCAAAATTGCCATCAAGTAGGCTTAAAAAATGACAGAAACTAAATAAACAATTCTTTCGACAAGTTGTTTGTAATACGCAAGTAATTTGTAAGTTAGTTTTCTTTTTGTGGGGTTATTTGAAGTCTAAAGTTTATGCCACGCCACCCGAATCTTTAGAATATTTACGGCAACGTACCTTAGCTCCAAAATTTTGAGCAAAATCTTTATTTTTTTTTATTTTTTTATAAATCTGCATAAAGAAATATGTTGATAAGTGCAAATCCGGTTTAAAAATTCTTAGTATTAAGGGAGAAAATAATTATTTAATGTACAACGCTGCAATGTGACGTCATCAGTACTAAATAGTGGTACTCAATCAGTAGGTTTTCATGTGATTTGCATTTCCTTCATTTTATATTTGATAAAAAATTAAACATGTATTAAATGTTATCTTTGTTCAATAATTTTCTCTAAAAAGATTAACAAATATATTTTTATGGAAAGTAGGTAAATATTGTTTTACATTTTGACAACTTTTTTCACTTTGACATTTCTGTGGCGCTAGTGGGCTTGAGTCATGTGTTTGAACTATGACATACTTTAAAATTTCTTTTTGTATACTACAGTTTCGAGTTTTTGTAATTCGTTTTTAGATAAAATTATAATTATCGTTTTTATTATTCACACAACAAGTACATACTTTTAAACGATTTTAACCTCTTAAGCTGACAGACTGACAGTCACAGAACACCAACACTAGAAAGTTTTCATATAAATTTGTATCCATTATGTTGCTTGCCTGAGTTAATGGCGAGCAGCGGGCTTTCATTTTTTAGCCAATCAGAAGCTTCATTTTAAAACTAGTACTGATGACGCGATGAATTTTATAATTTATTTATCTCGGAACTGAATAAATTTTTAATAATTTAATATTGTTAACCATACTTGCTAAATATATAAATATTATTTACAACCAGGGCATGTAACCCGTTAATAAAAACCGGTAACCGATATTTTCAACGAAAATTGCGAACTTTAACCGTAATTTTAACCGATATTTTTCAGGCCGAAAATACCGATAACCGTTAACCAAAAAAAAAAATAAACCGGTTTTAGCGAACATTAACCTTTATATTTCATTTAGAAAGAAAAAAAAATAATATTTTTTATAGCTGTATTTTCTATTTGTATTTGAACATGAGTCATGACAGTTTTTACAATTAACATTTTATTGGAGAGTCATAAAAGTAGGTAGTCTCTTTGTCAGCACAGGCAAGTTTAAAATTGAAAAGTGACCTGCGTTTTCTTGAAGGTATTACGGGAATTTTTGTGAATATTCGTTAATTAAATTGCATTCTTTTATTTGTTATATTTTTGTCAAATAGTACATTTTTTTTAATTAATTATCCTATCATTTTTTTTAATTAAATATTTATAATTACTTTTTTTAATTATTTTTTTAAGCGATATATTAACCGGTTTAAACCGGTTTCCAATTTTTAAAAACTTGTTTTCGAACTAAAACCTTTATTATTATAATGTTCTCTATAAGGGTTAACCGTTAACCAGTATTTTTTCGGTTACATGCCCTGTTTACAACTCATATTTACCATAATTTGATTATGGTTGATGAACCTGTTTTCTTGCAGCCGCAAACAGTGAAACAAAACGCGCGAATTGAGAAAACGGCGCTGTTCATCAGTAAAGAAGGACCACAAATGGAGATCCTTCTCAAGACAAAGCAGTCCGGGAACCCTCAGTTCGGGTTTTTGAATCAGGATAACGAGTTATGGAGATACTACAGACATATACTCATGGCTATTAAAACTGGACGGTATAAATCACTCACGGAGAACAACAAGCCAGGTAAGACAACAATAATTATATTATACAGGGTGTCCATTTTAAGTGGTACACTATTGCTATCTCGAGAACTATAAGAGCTACGAGGTCGGTTAAATCAGCAAACAATTTCTATTTTACAACACTATTAAAATTTTTGTTTTAAACCAGTGGTTCTCAAAATATGGGGCCCAACTTTTTTATTTTAAATGGAACACCATATATATTTTTACATATTTGGAATCTACATCAAATTACAAATCCAATGGTATGGTTGAAGTTAAATTTTAGTTAAAAAAGAAAATCCCTATGTAGGCAATAAGTTTCTATGCTTATATCTGAACATAGCAGTTGCCATGAATCAATAAAAAAATAAACGTCAAATTCTGCGTTCTTATTACGCTAATTCTATCTCTGAATTAAAAATTCTCGGTAAAAGAACGCAAAATTTGACGTTTATTTTCTATTGATTGATTGATTCTAGCACAGGGAATCGGTATTTTTATATTTTTTTTTCGAAATGTACATAAAATTAGTTTTAAAATATTTACTAATAAAAATTCATAAAAAAATACACCATAGCCAGCTATTCGAGATTTTGTTACCTGAAACCAAACAAAAAATGTCAAAAAATATTAGATCTACCTTTCCTGACGATGTAATGGCAGAATTGGTTATATGTGACAAATTATTCAGAAAATGACGGCGGCCATTTTGAGTATTTTTTATTTTAATTTTGTTTGTTATATTTAGTAAGAGTTTTTGTTTTGAGTTGATTGTTAGAAGGTATTTTAAACATATTTTTTTTCGTTAATTATCTACAGTTGTAAGTACATAAATAAGAAAATAAATTATCGCCATTTTGAAATGGTTGAAGTAAAACAATGATATTTTGATGTCATTGTAGAGCTAATTTTATGTACATCCCAAAAAAATAAATATAATAATACCGATTCCCTATGCTAGAATCAAAGTTGTACACACTTCCGCTAAAACCGGAATTTTTGGATTAGGCTTTTTTAAAAAAAAATCCAAATGGTCTTTTTTGGGTCGAATAAAAAAGGAATAGTATATTGCGTCATAAGGGAAGATATGAGCATATTACATCCCGAAGATTTCTGATGCACGAGCGAACGTAGTGAGCGAGGGCAACAAAAGCCAAGGGATGTAATATGCCGTTAGATTCCCGTAGGGCACAAGGTATTTTTCCGTATCCTTGAGAAGACTGTATTAAATATAAAAGTTAATTTTATAATGTAAAACACAAACCTATGCCATTTTCCTACTCAATACTGAAACCATGGCAACAGATAACAAAATACCTAAAATATTTTTTCCAAGACTTCTTGACATATAACCTTAATTTATAAATGTCTAATTTTGGTATTAATGATTATTTCTATAATAAATTTATGGGACAATTGTAATTACATTCGTCTATTTGTATTTTTAAAAATAATTCAGAGTTAAACTAAAAAGTATTTTGTTGTAAATCAAATTATTTTTACTTTAAATTTTATCGATAGATGTCACGTCGTATGCTTGCACCGCTAAAACCCACAGCTGTTCATATCATTTCGCTTTCACTTATTGTTAACTTCAAATGAAGTAAACAATTTGTCAATTACATACCATGGATACGGAAAAAATATTAAAATCGTTGCTGATAATTCGTAATAAATTTAAAATAATTGTTCAAAATTAATGTTTTAGTTTAGCGGTTAAAACAGTTTATGTCTGTTTCAGAGCGAGAGGAACGTCGCGAGGAGTCCCATTATCTGCACCCGAGCCTCGCGTCTGAGAGTCCTCACTCGGTAGGTCACACCACAAGTCCTCAATTTGTAATAAAACATTTCATTCTAATAAAACATTACCTGATATCCGAGTGTCTTATTTGCTAGTTGTCTGATCTAAAACGTCTTCTCTTGTTTTGCAGGACCACTCGCGCCAGCCGGCGATACTCACCTGTTTTTATGTGTTTTTGTTTTTGGTAACCTAACCTCAATTGTTTTGCGTGTTTAACAAGTGTTTCGTTCGTAGGTTCAATTCCCTACTGTATTTAAGCCGGCGCCGAATTGCGCATATAGCCAGCTCATACAACGCATTCAGGGACCCCGAGAGCCTCCTGTAGAAATGGGCCCCACAACGTATCAATACCTCCAATATCAACAATACTATTACGATTACTACCAATACCAGGCTTCCCAAACCAATACAACAAACCCTTATGCGCAAATAGTGTCAAACCTCAAAACTAAAGACGAGACAGAACCATCTAGACAGGCACCCACAGCTGCAGTGGCGAAAAAACCACCCAAAAACCTGTTCTCACTGGCAGCGTACTCTGATTCCGAGAATGAGGATTCTGCAGATGAGTCAAACACAGGAAATGACGCTTCACAAGCTGTAGTGGTGCCACCCAATGAAATACAAGTGATAATAGACAAAATGGCGGCGTATGTGGCTAAAAATGGCGCGGACTTCGAAGCCATCGTCAAATCTAAAGGAGATCCAAGATTTGTGTTTTTAGAACAAAATCACGTGTTCTATCCGTATTATAAATATAAATTAAAAGAGTGCGAAGAGAAAAAAAAGGGGGAGGATAAACAGGAAGTGGCCAGTAAAGCGGAAGTTACACAGGAAGAGGCCAAACCCGCCAAAGTCAAAGAGAAGAAAATTATTTGTAAGTCACTTTTTTATTTTCTTTATTAAAAAGTATTAAAAAATAATGGCTGGTTTCATGAACGAGAGTTAAATTTTAATCCAAGTTAAATTTATTAAGTAATAAATAGTGCCTACTATGGATACTTTTATTCCATATATTTGTAGTTTGAGACTATGGTTGACGAAAGAGATTCTTCAGATGATGAGTTCCTAAACAATATTGTGTACATTTTTCCTAGACAATGATTTTTTACAAAATGTAACATATTTTAATTTTATAACGACTTTAGAAATAGATTAAGGCTTTCCAAAAATGTATTTCTTTTTATTTTAAAAATAATATACAGTCTGTCGAATAAGAACACAAAAGATTAATTCCATGTTTCAATTTCTTTGCACAGTCTTTTAATATTGCAATAGGGTTTTTAAAATTTAATTTCAGTTATATTTTTGTAATTTTCAATTGCATTTAATAACTCCATTTTCTCTCCGTATAACTTTACTCGCGTTTTCTGGTCGACATTCTATTTGCTATAATATATAATCAAATAATTAGGCAAGAAATATGATTTATTATTCTTATATTAATTGGAAAAAATGTGATACCAATATATTATCGTGTAAATGGCCTGTCACAGTCAAAAGAAAAATTTAAACAATTGAATTTGACGCAAAAATTAATATTCTGAAGTATGCATCAAATTTAGAATAATTGCCAACCTAAACATGTCAAATTATTGAAGGGTTTACTACTAAGCCGGGTTTAAAATTTTGAAGACTATTTCATGAAATGCATTTAACTTTGAAACCTAGGTTAAAATTAATCCAGAGTTTGATAACTCTCGATTTAACTCCTTATGAAACCGGACATAAGACATACATACATACATGAGTACCAAACTCCTACTTTGAAATAATAGGATTTTGAAGTATCGATAGTAGCGCCTCTATTAGCAAAATCGCGCAATAAACCTTATACACAATTAGGGGCCGTTCAAGTATTACGTAAGCACTATAGGGGGGTGGGGGGGTCTTTGTTTTGCTTATTTTGGATGACACGGGGGGTAGGGGAGTCTAGATGATGATTACGTCATCAGTAGCTATTAACTTTTTAACACGAATGGCAACCCAAAAAAATTTTAATTGAAAAATGTTTACGTAAGCATGGGGGGAGGGGGTAAGAGCTTTGCTTACTTTTGCTGACTAGGGGGATGGGGGGGTAAATAATTGTAATAAATCTGCTTACGTAATATTTGAACGGCCCCTTACAATCAATTAGACAGCTCTAAAAAATGAAACGGTGCAACAAAAAGACATACACAATAGTTATTTGTGTATCAAGGATCTAAAAGTAATCTTTTTTGGCCGAATCCGAATTTTGCAGCCGAGACTTCAAATCAGATGAGGCCCAAAAAGAACTTTTAGCCGAGGTGCACAAACATTTTTTAAGCAATTACTCAAGAAATTATGAATTTTCATTCAAAATCAATATATTTGTTGCTTCTTAGGAATCAATTTCTGTATTTTTATATGGTTGTGATTGTACCATTATTGAGAATGTTGTAGGCGCGTTAATGGTTGATAAAGAGAGAGTGTCGAGGCAGGAAGATGTGAGGAAACTTTGGGATTTGAAACGATGAGCCCTTTAAATTTGTTGGCTTTCCCATTTCTTTGTAATTTCCGTTTCTCTGTCTTACTGCCGTTTCTGTATACAGGGTGTAAATGAAACTAGGGAACGCGATTTTTCTTGGAAGTTATAAGAGATACAAAGAAATCTTTCAATTAAATTGTTAGTGTTTTTAGTAAGCTACATAAATTAATGTTTATCAGAAAAAAAATTAATTTTCGGAGATATACCTATTTTTGACTTTTTTTTAATGGTACGCCTGTATATTTATATACTATTTAGTACGAAATAATTTTTGCTTTAAAAAAGTTTCATAATTTGTACCTTCTAAACTTCATAGAATTCGAGATATTGAAGAAAATATTAAAATAGTTTTACTCGAAATTAAAGCTGGCTATGAAAACAAAATTATTGAATTACGACACATTTTAATTTACAAATGTACATCAAATTCTTCACATTCTCGTTAATTGAGTATTCTTCCATTTTTACAACAAATAATAGTCTAAGTTATCAATCTTTTACACAAACTTATAAAATAAACTAATACAAATGTCAAATTTTGTTTCCATAGCCAGGTTTATTTTCCAGTAAAACTATTTTAATATTTTTCCTACAACTGTCAAAAAAACTTGACATTTCTTCATTGTTTTCGATGTGCAAAACATGTCATTTCTAAACTACACTAATGTTTCCATGGCAACCACGTGCGGTAATGTACTTTCCCTAGCAACCACGTGCGGTAAAGTTGTTTACCTAGCAACCACGTGCGGTAATGTATTTAGCAACCTAGGGTGGCAACTGGCAAACACTTTAGATTGCTTAAAAGTGGTATTTTGTAAATATAACACACAACTGCAACTGATGTACTGTTGACAATCGCCATTAACTTTATATATAAATTAGTTTGAAGTAATAAAATTTTGAAACTAGAATATTTTACTTATGTCATTAAATTATTTTATTTTAACATTTAAAGCAGTTGTAGGAAAAATAATGTGTGTACCACGAGTGCAAAACAGCATTGCCGCTCTAGCATAATTGAATCTCTCAGCTACGCTTCGAGCTTCAATCTTTATGCACGTGAGGCAATGTTGCATTTTGCACCCTTGGTACACAAATAACTATTCTTCAATATCTCGAATACTAATTAAGTTTAGAAAGTATAACTTATAGAACTTTTTTAAAGAAAAATTATTTCGTACTAAATAGTATAAAAATATACAGGCGTACCATTAAAAAAAAAGTCAAAAATAGGTATATCTCCGAAAATTAAAATATTTTTTTCTGATTTACATTAATTTATATAGCTTACTAAAAACACTAATAATTTTATTTGAAAGATTTTTTGTTCTCTTATAACTTTCGAGAAAAATCGCGTTCCCCAGTTTCATTTACACCCTGTATACCTATTCTGTGCTACAACCGCATATGAGTCGAATCTTATTCTAGCGCCCGTAAGTTTCTCAATCAAGAAACCGCAAGGTTCCACAGACCAAGTAACCCGAGATAGAAGTGTGTTACCGATAGAGGACAGCACGGACGATGAAGAACAAGTGAAGAACGAGGCCGACACTAGCGCCGCCCAACCACCGGAAGTACAAGCGGAGGTTACCGGAACTGAACCGAAACAGACCAATGAGGAACATGTCATTGAAATTGAGGATCCAATCATGGAATTGATTGATTTGACAGATGAACTCGATGAGAAGAAAGACAAAAGAGGTAAGGAACAAAATCTAGGGAACTGCAAGTTGTTTTTTCATTAAAATTCGCTTCAAAGACTATAGCTGGGTAAGATGAACAAAAGTGCCCCACACGAAATAACGAATTAACGATTGGATACTTTGAATAACAAAAAAAAATCCTTCCTCTTACAATGAGACAAACCTGCATTTATTTTCAGTTCTCTAAAACATTTGTATTTAGAATTATTTTCTATTTTATCAAGTAACAAAATGACGACCAAATAAAAATTTCAAGACATGATATTTTTAAAACTAGTCCATCGATTTTTGAAAATAAAACATTTATAAAATCCTTAAACTATCTTTTGACATTTGTATATAATAATAAAAACAAAAGCCTAACAATAAACGCGTACTTCAATCTTGAAGCATGTTTTCTAATTTGTACATTCAAATTTAAAAATTTTTGATCTTGTTCTCTAGATATATCTTTATTTACAAAAATAAATTATTTACTTCTTTATCTTCAATAGTTATTTGCATAATTTTTGTATAAAAATGCATAATTATTAAAACATTGTTGCAGTTTGTAAAATGTATCTTGCAATTCAATTTGAATAAAAACTTCGTTTAGACAGATGTTTCAGACAAATGTTAATAGATAGTTTAAGGATTTTTTAAATATTTTATTTTAGAAAATCGACCGACTGGTTTTCAAAATATCTTGTTTTGGAATTTTTGATCGGTCGCCATTTTGTTAATTTAATAAAATAGAAAATAATTGTAAATACAAATGATTTAGAGAACCGAAAGCAAATGCTCAAAGTTTTTGTATTTTTTAAATATTCCTTAAAATAAGGGAGTAATGATGATTTTTCGAAAAACAAAAAAAAAACGCTAATAACTATGAACTTTATCTTTAGTTAGAGTGCCTTTAAATTCTAAATTCCGTAATGTCAACCCAGTATCTTATATATCCAGGGTTGATAGATTTAAATCAAGTGATTTTTTTAAAAAAAACATTGATTTAAATCAAGATAAATTAAATTTAATAACTTAAATGAAAAATGCATAATTTTTGTTATTGTCCTTATAAATGTATTTAGTGAATTAAAAATATAAACAATTTACAAAAAAAAAATATAAAAATAAATCATAATTCAATTAACAAAAAAAGAAACGTTTATTCATTTAATGGCACATTATTATTGTAATATTTAAATAGGAACACCAGTTTTCCAGCCTTTTCAGTTCCTAATCTGTTTCGCAATTTGGAATGTGCAAGTCCAAATAATAAAAAAACATAAAAAAAAATCAGATTTAAATAAAAAAAAATCTGATTTAAATTTAAAAAATCGATTTTTTTGATTTTTTTAAAAAATCATTGTTTTTATCCATCCTGATTATTTCCATGCCTTACAAAACTTTACTCTTTATGTGTTTATCTTTAGCTGAAGATAAAATTTACTTTAACCGATATTTCTCTGGAACTAATGATCGGATATGAAAAATAAAAAACTGTTGAAAAGAGAATTGAAAGGCCTTTCGAACTGTGTCATGTTTGACACCCTTTTCCATTTAAAATTTTGGAGGTGCAGTCCACACCCATTTTAAGGTTGAAGTTATGCCATTGGTACTAATCCATTCAGGTGTCCCCCTTTATACTAAAAATGACGTGTTCGAGCGTTTTTGCAAAATGGGGAAGTTTAACGTATTTTTTTTATTTCTTTATTTTATCAAGATTGCCCTCAAAAGTGATATTCTATATTTTATTTCACCCAAAGATGCCTAGATTTCTCAAAAAATGAAATTTTATACAAAAATGACGTCCAATGGCAACATAGAAGCGTGTGGTGTAATGCCTCAAAATACAACCTACGTTCGAAAAGTCAGGTCTCACCATCCCTTCTGCGCAAGCGCATAACTCACGTGTGACGTCAGAGTGACTCGAAGATAAATCATTAATTATAAATAATTGGCAACATAATTTTAACTTTCAATTACATTTTAAGTTATAATTATTCATATACTTACGATTAATAATATATTATTTAATAAGCATAATATGTAGCCATATTATGCGAGTCAAATACTATACTTTATCTGCAACTAACAGCCATATAAAAAATCTGATATTATTTGTTAAATATTCAGTTAAGTGTGAGTAGTTCGTATATAGCTTAACAGATGGCGCCACAGTAGTACTTAAATGTCAAAATAACTATTCAAATTGTATGTATTATACTTTTATAATCATTTATATTGATATTTATAATAAAAAATATATTATTAATAAATTAACAGTTTATTAAAATGTTATGTGTTAAATTATATGCTCTATTTATTACAGAAAAGTGTATCTTGTAATATAACATTTTATATTACACTTGTGTAATATGAGTAGTATATTATATGTAGTATCACACGTATAATGTACCCATATTTCAATAGTTGTAGATAAAATATATTTCACATCTAATTTCGACCACGCTAAACTTCCCCATTGATGTTAAGTGGCCAAAAATTGCGCTGATAATTTTCACTGGGCCACCCTGTATAGTTAATTACTTTTAAATTCCAAATTCCTTAATGTCAACCCTGTATCTTATTTTCACCCCTTATAAAACTAACTCTTTATGTGTTTGTGTTTATCTTTAGCTGAAGACCGTCTGAAAGACAAAATCGCATCAGTGGCCCGCGAGAAAATGGCGGAAAAGAACCGGGCACTACAACTAGAGCGGAAAAAGCGAGCAGCCGCATTTTTATCTCAATTAAAACCTTCCAGTTCAGACGAGGTAAATATTACAAACTTCTCCAACATTTAGAGGTTATTTAACCAATATTTCCAGCTCTTTTTAGCAAGATTCACACCCGGTACGTACATACTGTAAACCTAGTTGTAAACTTCTCAGCAGATGAAAAGAACAAGCCTTGATTCATTTGGTGTTTTAGATTCGGACAATATCTACTTCTGGGGAGAAGGAAACGTTGATAGATATTCCCGAAGAGTTTACGCGACTGGTGTACCACATAGAGAAGCCTCGCTCGCCTCCAGAGGTCGAGAAGGGCTGTAAGGGGCAACGTAGTCGCAGTGGCAGTCGGCATAGGCATAAAGGGGCCCATAGACACAAACCACATAAAAGGTAAGTTGGATTTCTAGGGGGGCGTATACATTTTATCCTCCACACATGTTATATTGCTCGTCATTGTACCTTGCACACCTTCAAACATCCAAACAGTATGTCGTGCACACTTTTAATCTGCGTAAAAAATGATCTTACACCAATTTTATCTTGTGCACATTTTAACTTCCGTACGTTATATTTTCCATACATTTCATCTCTCATACATTTTAGCATTCACACATTATATCTTCCAATCATTTTATCATCCACACATTTTATCTTCCATACATTTTATATTCCACACATTTTATCTTCCATACATCAAAACTTCTTTCCTTCGTCGCTATTACCAAAACTCATGTCCGGCGAGACAAATTATAATTATTTCAAATTACATACTAGATCTTTTTTTTAATTATGCTTCAAGAGAGCAACAAAGAGATGGCAGTAAGATACAATGTGTGGAAGATAAAATGTGTGAAAGATAAAATCTGTGGAAGATAAAATGTGTGAAAGATAAAATGTGTGGAAGAAACAGTGTGAGGAAAATAAAATGTGTACTACATTAAATATGTATTGAGATAAAATGAGTGCAGGATAAAAATTATTTCCAATAAAAAGTGTGCACGACATACTGTGTGGATGTTTGAATGTGTACAAGGTATAATGTCGACCAATATAACATGTTTGGAGGATAAAATGTATACGCCCCAAATTCGCCAAACAGATTAATTATACAGGGTGTTCCATTTAAGTGTGCCACCAGTGCTATCTCGAGAACTTAAGAGCTACGAGGTTGGTTAAATTAGCAAAGAACCACCATTTTACAACACTAATACAATGAGGAATTTTTTTTTTCGACCAGTGATTCTCAAAATACTTGACACAACTTTCTTATTTTAAATGGAAACATGTTTTTCTTCAAACGTCATAAAAGTGACATCTTCTGTGACGTGATTGACAAGGTTGAAGTTTAATTTCTATGCGTCCGTAATATAATTTTTTATTCTAGCCGCCGTTTAATTGCTTCGCCGCCGTATGTAGAATCAGCCAATAAGAAGTAACTTGTACAATAGAAATCTGTAATATCGCCCTAAATGTCACTATAGAAACTAGATAACCTAAGAATAAAGTTACTAAAAATTATGAATAACTGACAGGCAACCTACATATTAAACGTCAAATAGTAATTTATTTTTTAAAATCTCTACATTTGAAGAAAAAATAGCATGTGTTATTCAGAGTAAAAGTGTGTTTGTGTGCCTCGCATGCAATTGTCCGACTCGCTTCGCTCGTCGTGCAAACTTCCATGCTCGCCACACAAAGTATCACTTTTACTCTGAATAACACAATATACTATTATTTTAGGTTATTCGATAGTATATTTTTTTCTGAATTCAATAAAAAAGTATTGTATCTGGCTGAAATAAGAGTGCTTTGGGTAGAAAACAATTTATTTTCTTAAAACTGACAGTTTAAGGGCCGGTTTTTCAATCTCTGGTTAAAGTGCCGGTTACCTTAACCAACGGTTAACAGAAAAATATCGCATCGAAATAGTAAATAATGTGTATTTTTGACAACTTACATCAGATTTTCGATGCGATATTTTTCTGTTAACCGATGGTTAAGGTAATCGGCACTTTAACCGGAGATTGAAAAACCGGCCCTAAGAACATAAAATTTGACAACAAATAATCAAACAATGTTAGACAGAACAATATGACTCTTGTTTTAGCCAGATATAAATAAAATACATATTAATCTAACATGCATTTTTCTCAGTTAATTTGTTATATTAATATATGATATTTTTATATCGTTGAATTCAGAAAAAAATACTCTATCGAATAACCTAAAAATAAACATATGTTCTCATTTAAAATACGTAAATTGTGTCCCATATTTTGAGAAATATCGGTCAAAAAAAAAATGGTTTTGCTCATTGTATTAGTGTTGTAAAATGGTGGTTGTTTGCTAATTTAACCAACCTCGTAGCTCTTATAGTCCTCGAGATAGCAATGGTGGCACACTTAAATGGAACACCCTCTACACCTACGAGTACACTTCCAAACCTAAATCTACCACTTAAAATGAGCCTATATAACTATTCTGAACCCAAACTTCTGTAAACCCAACCTCACACCCCAGCCACCCTATCTGTAACCATGTCCGTGTGGTGCAGATCCCACTCGCACTCCCGGAAGCGGAAAGGCGAGCAGCGGTCCCGCGAGCGGCGGAAGTGGCGGCGGCGGCGCTCCGAGTCGCGCGGGCCCCGCTCCCCCGGCCGGCGGGGCTCCGCCGAGCCCCCCGGCAAGGCCAAGCGCAGCCGCGGCAAGTCGCACGAGACCTCGTCGCACACCAGCAGCTACGACAGCGACGAGCCCAAGTGACCAAGTGGCCACCACTTCTACATCCGGCTGTGCTTCTAACTCTATATATTTATAAATAAATCAAACCGTGTTTTTTTTAACTTTCAAGTGTCTTGTTTTATTTATTTAAAAACCCTGAAATTAAGAATTGCAGAATTTGAAAGGTAAGTTCTACATTTATAATATAGTCGCCGCCAGCCCAAATAGACTGTAATGAGTAAGATAAACACAAATAATACTTTGAAAGTGCATGATCAAAATCTTCCAAGTGACGTCATTCCTATATGGGCTGGCGACACAGTATAGACACAGAATAGGTTTATACAGAAGCGACAGTAAGACAGAAAAACGAAAATTAGAGAGATGGAGAATGTGCATAAATTTAAAGGGCTCATTGATTAAAATTGGAAAGTTTCCTCACATCTTAGAGAGAGATAGGGGAAGAGCACAAATTTAAAGGTCTACACAATGCTTCAAGGTCATAGAACTGAAGAGGGGAACATGAAAGGTACCGACACGGAGTGTCGATTCTGTATGTAACTATTCTGTGGATATAAACAGTAGCGACGCTCTGAAGCGGGACCTTTGATTTTGTGATTCATCGGTAGTTTTATTGTGCAGGGAGATCAAGCGCCAATTTCAAACTTAATCTGATGCATTCCAAGCACTAATATACACGATAACTCAAATGTATCAGTATTTCTGACGGCAAAACACAAATAATTGTAGGTATTTAATATTAATTGTGTAACAAAATTTTTTTCTTACAATTTGTTTCATTCTTAAAATTTTTATTTATAATTATAATTAATAAATCAATCTCGTTCTACAAAATAACAATTTTTACATTTTAATAAAAATAGCACACCAAATACACATATTGCAAATAAAGTCGAGAATAAAATATAGAAAATAGAACTAATCACAATCAAATGAAATTATAATGAATATAAAATTTTCAAAATTTCAGATGACAGTTGTTGTAAAAATAAAATTCAAATATTGCAAATAATTTCGAACATATAAATAAATAAGGTATAGAAAGTGTTTAAATTGTGAATTGCAGAATTTGAATTTGAAAGGTAAGTTCTACATTTACAATATAGTCGCCGGCAGCCCATATAGGAGTGACGTCACACTATAGTCATGTAAAGGTTCGTACAAATAAAGATTTCGTTTTAGTTAAAATTAAGCTTCAAACATGGCACTATGATTATTACATATAATCATATTTCATTCTAAATATTTAAATTTTAATAATTATTAGTAGTAAAAACTAACAGAAATATAATTTCATTTAGGGCCGGTTTTTCCACCTCTGGTTAAAGTGCCGGTTACCTTAACTATCAGTTAATAGAAAAATATCGCATCGAAATAGTAAATAACGTACATTTTTGAGAACTTACATCAGCTTTTCGATGCGATATTTTTCTATTAACCGATGGTTAAGGTAACCGACACTTTAACCAGAGGTGGAAAAAATAAAATAATATTAAAAAAATATACAATATAAAACAAAATAAATAACTGAACTGTCACATTTACATAAATAGTTTAAAAATTCAAAAATATTTAAAATGAACTGCTGACACGTGCTGTTAATAATATTTCTCGGCATGTTTACTAAAATAAATAAAAATTAGTATATTTTAGGTATAAATATTGTTATTATGAATTAAAAAAAATAGACAACCTTAAAACAAATAAGCCACGCCCCTTAGATAAACTTCAATTCATAGACTTATACGACTGTATTTTACGAGGGTGGTCCGATAAGTACTTAGCCTACAAAAGAATAACAATTTTTTTTGTAAAATGGCGATTTATTTTTCAACATAATCTCCTTTGAGTTCTATACACTTAATCCAGCGATGCTCCAACTTCTTTAACCCGTCTGAAAAATACGATTTCTGAAGGTCTGCAAAGTAGGCCTCCGTGGTGGCGAAAACTGCCCCATTCGACTGAAATTTCTGCTCAGCGAGTGATTTTTTCAAATTTGGAAACAAAAAAAAGTCGCACGGGGCCAAATCCGGAGAATATGGTGGGTGGGGTAGCAGTTCGTAGCCTAATTATATCAATTTGGCTGTGGCGACGGCGGAGGTGTGAACCGGTGCATTGTCATGGTGAAAGAGCATTTTTTCTTCGACAAATAGGGCCGTTTTTTCTGCAATTTGGCGTCGAATCGGCCCAATAATTCGGCATAGTAGAGCCCTGTAATCGTTTTACCCTTCTCTAGGTAGTCGATGTAGATCACACCTTTTGAATCTCAGAAAACGGTGGCCATCACCTTTCCGGCCGATAGAACAGTCTTCGCCTTCTTTGGAGCACGTTCGCCGGGTGAAGTCCTCTGTTTCGACTGTTCCTTGGTCTTTGGTGTGTACCAGTGTACCCATGTTTCGTCGATGGTCACGAAACGACGCAGAAACTCCTTTGGATTGTGCCTAAACATCGTCAAATTCTGCTCTGAAGTGGACTCATGGTTGCGCTTTTTGTCAGGAGTGAGCAAACGCGGCACCCATCGCGCCGACAGTTTTCTCATACCCAATAATTCATGCAGGATATGACCCACGCAGTCTTTTGAGATGCCTACTGTGTCAGCTATCTCGCGCACCTTCAATCGGCGGTCGGCCAATACGAGATCGTGGATTTTTGTTACGTTATCCTCCGTGGTAGCCGTTTTCGGGGCACCTGGGCGTGGCTTATCAAAAACCGACGTGCGACCACGTTGAAACTCGTTAAACCAATTTTTGATGGTCGCCATCGAAGGGGAAGAGTCACGGTATACAGCATCCAAGCGTTCTTTAATTTCGCTGCGCGATTTCCCTTCCAAAACAAAAATCGAATCACCGACCAATATTGTTCTTTTTCCATTTTTTTCAAATCTGCGGACACGCTCGCTTCCACACGCGGTCAGAAAAAACTTTCGCGTCCGATTCGGCTGAAAATTTGACAGTAGCTGTCTACTATCATGTTCTAAGCGATAAAAAATCGCCCTTGTGATTGTTGTGCTATAGGGCGGTGAGGCTAAGTACTTATCGGACCGCCCTCGTATATATTTATTAGATAAATGAAATCATTTTTATTTTAACTTTGAAGTGTCTCGTTTTATTTATTTCAACCCCTAAAATTGTTTAAATTGGGAATTGCTAATTGCTACGGTGCATTGCCGTAAATCGTTTAAAGATTCGGGTAGCGTGGCATAAACTTTAGAGTTCAAATAACTCCATACAAAAAAATCTAACGGCGATAGATCTGGCGGCCATTGTCAAAAGAATTGTTTATTTAGTTTCTGTCATTTGTTTAACGATATTTCTCTGGAACTAATGATCGGTTTTGAAAAATAAAAAAACTGTTGAAAAGAGAATTGAAAGGCTTTTCGAAAAGTCATGTTTGACACCCTTTTCCATTTAAAATTTTTGAGGTGCAGTCCACCCCCATTTTAGGGTTGTAGTTATGCCATTGGTACTAATTCATTCAGATGTCCCCCTTTATATTAAAATTGACGTGTTGGAGCGTTTTTTGCAAAATTGATGTTAAGTGGCCAAAAATTGTGCTGATAATTTTCATTGGGCTACTCTGTATTATTAATAATAGGTACAATAAATTTACAGAGACATACTTATATATTCGGAATACTGAAAACTATTTATACATTTATTTGTTATTTTCAGATATTTTTGTCTTTATGTTATTACAGAATGAAGTAATTGCCAATTGAGTTACTATATTTTTATATTAGTATTAGGACCGGTTTTATATAAAAATCTAATACCCACTTAGTTCAGTAAATTCATTCATTTCATTAAATACACATCATTGTAATGTATTAAATAATGATTTTATCATACATTCGTTTATCATTTGGACTTGCTGATGAAAATTTTCGGTGCAAGTAAATTTAAGTGCGGGTATTAAATTTGTTTATAAAACCGGTCCTTAGTGTATACGTCTCAAAATATTAACTAATATGTATTTATTTAATTTTAAGTTATTTAAACCACTTCCAGCCGGTTTAAACCACTAGTCTGGCTTTTATTACAAAAAGTGGCTTTTATAACAACCCTGCAGTGAATTTGAAAGGTAAGTTCTACTTTTATGATAATTTTCTGTTGTAAATTTATTTTGAGTTCATTTATTTTAAATCTTCTACAATAGGGTCCTCCACCATAGTAACAAATTAGGAAATTGATCACTTATAGTAAATCCATTCCTTCATTCTGTATGATAGAAACTATAAAATTTTAAAAAAAGTTATTAGTTTTTAAGTTATTGGAGTTTTTAGTGCCCTTAACATCTACTTCACAATATTCTACCCTATTCCAAATTCTTGCTACTTCCAACCCTACTGTCAGTGACAGATGTCATATTTCACTATTAATCTATAGCTGCTAATTAAATACAAAATACAAAGCGTATTTTATACCTTATCTAAATTTAGAAAAAATAGTTGTTAAATACTGTGCGATCAGGAAAGTTTATGAATAAAATTATTGACGATATGGAAATGAAAGAGATGTTGAATGACATAGGCAGCAAAATCATGCCAGTGGTTGTCAAAAGTCAGACTATAATATTCCTAATCATTTATTACTTATTTTATTAAAATGTTTACTATTTACTCATATTTCCAAGTAAGGAACACAATAGTTATTTAAAACATATTTATATGTTTTTATAATAGATTAATTTATATTACCCCACTTTTTGAGAACCGAATTACCATTTTATACAAAACATTTGATTTCTTATTAATAAAATTAGTGCAGTACACAAAATTGACAACGTCTATATTTGGTGAGAAATATGTAGCAACAACTCTTTCTATGCAAGTTTTTAAGCAATAAAAATGATTTTGTGTAGTGCAATAAGGAACAGTGTCAAACATTTTAATAAAATTTTGCATAATATGATCCATTTGGAAGGTAAGTTTGAAGATATGAAACAAATGGAAGTAGAAGTGTTTAAACATCTCGCTAAAAGTTTTGTTTGCGATATACAGCAGTCACGTGACAATCTGAACTGAACCAACTGTCAGTCAAATGGAATGAAATAAGTGATCCGGATACAAAAGTGTTAGTTGGATCAGTTCAAATGACAAATGGAATACCCCTATAGACTCACATCACCAGAAATCAAACTAGGAGAAGTTAATGTTTAAATAAATTATATATTAAAAATTAAATATTTGTTTGTTTTTGAAGTTATTTTTTATAATAGAAATTCAACAAAAGTACCTATAATAAATGAGTTGAAAGCATAAATGGTTGCCTATAACATGTAGCTCGGTTGCCTATATAGCAATTAGTTGGAGGAGCAAACACCGAGTGGCGCTGAAAGCAGTTCCAATTGATATAGGGCACGAGAGCAGCACCGTCGACTTTGCCCAATTCTCTCATCTTATTTCACACCATTCCAGTGGCGGAAATTTAAATAAAAGTCAAAATATACTCTTCCAGCGAAAACAAGTTGTATTTATACATTGAAAGCCAGATTTAATGGTCACTGACATTGTTATACTATTTTACGTATAATAAATCATTTAAAATTTACTAATAAAATTTGTTTTCGAATGTCGATCTTGTCCATATTATCTCATTTCACACCATTCTATGATTGTCTCATTTCACACCATTCCATGATTGCCTTATTTCACACCAATCCAGGCGGAAGAGAAAAACTGGCGGAAATTTAAATCGACGGCATTGGCGGGTTTTGTATTCATTCCACTCTGCGATCTCTATGTGTGGTTTATCCATTGCGCTCTTTTAGTGTTTCTCGTGTTAGTTATTTGAATGAAATGAATACAAAACCCGCCAATGACGTCGATTTAAATTTCCGCCACTTTTTCTCTTCCGCCTTGAATAGTGTGAACTGAGACACTCATGGAATGGTGTGAAATGAGATGAGATGAGTGGGTACAGGTAGACGGTGCTGCTCTCGTGTCCTATAAAATTTATGTTGGAAATTTAGCGAGTTATCTAAAACCGAGTCTAAAACTATTTTTTTTTTCGAAATCGATAGTAAAATACACAATATCACTCCGCGAAGTTAGCCAAAGTAGTAGCTAAAGTAAAACTTTGTACTCTTATGTCAAAATTTAACTTTACGGACTCATCTGTCAAACAAACCTATATTTTAATAGTATTATATTTTTGCAGTTTATTTTAGCACTACCTAAAATAACAAACATATTATTCTATAATATTATTGGTATATTTATTTACTATTTACCTTTGGTAATAATTGATCTGATTTGATGCAGACGACATCTAATCAGGTGTAAACATAAATGAAAATTACAAAGAAATATTAGACACTTTGACAGTAGGTTTGTTATCACAGCCATTACCGCCTCTATAGCTAGCTGACGTTTTACAAACACATCATGCTGTTTACGTATATTTTTAAATAATAATTTAACAATTTCGAAAAAAATATACTATATATCTACAGACTAAAATATTTTTTTATTACTTATATATACGGTTTATAATAATATTATATTACTTTACTAATAGGAGAAGTAGGGACTTCTCCCACAAGTAAAGTACACTATTTTTTTCTTAGAAATACAGCAGCTGTGCTTGAATTTAATTATTAATTGAATGCTAAGAATTAATTAGTTGATTTAAATGAAATAGTTTTCATTTGAATATAAACACTTTTAAAAAATAATTATATAAAATAAACTAATTTAATAGTTATTTATGATATAAGTGTTAAAAGTGACATTTTATGAGTGAGTGGGGAAGTTTGAAACGAGGCGAAGCCGAGTGTAACAAACCCCACGAACGAAATAAAATCACTTTTAACACAAATATCATACACTATTTTTCCTGTGTTAAAAGTAAATTTGTTTTTTACTTTTAACACGTTGTCAATGGCAACGTTTTAAAAGTATTTACTGTGTTATAAACTGTTATTTTTAACTTGCTAAGCAACCGTTAAAAATACTATTTTTAACAGTGGTCGTAGGAAAAATTTATTTATTCCAATTTGTGTATTTTATAAGGATTTTATAGTCCGTTGGTTTAAAAATATAAATTTCAAAATGTTCGAAAGCATTAAAATATTTATTTCCCGACTTTCCGTTTATTTAATTGCTGCTGTTGCCGCAGCAACAATATCTTCCGGCAGAATAATTCAAGTTCAATTAAAACTATTTGCACAAATAACTAAAAAACAGACACGTACGTAGTCACAATTAATTTCGAGGTTAGAATGCTGGGAGATTTTCATACAAGATCAACGCATTGCAGCGCTAACTTCACTTCACTTACGGCGGAGGAATAGTGGGAGAAGAACGGACTTCTCCCACAGTTGGAGAAGCATGCACTTCTCCAACGCAAAACAGTGGGAGAAGAGAAGTAGGCACTTCTACCGTACGCGTAAGGAAAAAAAGTTATAATTTACTCCTTTGATATACTAAGTATTAATAATTATTAAATCTTGTACAAAAGATAATTCTAGCTCAATAATAGTAGTTTAAAAAATAAAAAGAATATGCATAATAATGAATATTAATAAAGAATAGTATATTATTTAACAAGCATAATATGTAGGCTATATTACACGAGGATGGAATTAAAAATACGAGCGGTAGCGAGTATTTTTAATCATCCGCGTGTAATGTAGCCATGTTATGCGAGTCAAATACTATACTTTATCTACAACTATCAGGCATATAAAAAATCTGATATTATTTGTTAAATATTCAGTTAGGTGTGAGTAGTTCATATATATCTTAACAGATGGCGCCACAGTAGCACTTAAATGTCAAAATAACTATTCAAATTGTATTTATTATACTTTTATAATCATTTATATAGATATTTATGATAAAAAATATAGTATTAATAAATTAACAGTATATTAAAATGTTATATGTTACATTACATGCTCTATTTATTACAGAAAAGTGTAGCGTGTAATATAACTTTTCATATTACACTTGTGTAATATGAGTAGTATATTATATGTAGTATCATACGTATAATGTGCCCATATTTCAATAGTTGTAGATAAAATTATATAATTAAAATACTTTTGAAATACGGGGGCTTTTGTTATAGCGTGACGTCACTTATATGAATTGCATCTTATGATTGGGGACTTTAAACTGCGAATGTTTTGATTGGCATTCACCAATAGTCTTAGTGTCCCCCTTACTTTAAAATTATAAAAAAAATATGGTAAAAACCTCCACTGGATTACGTTTTGCAATCAGTCAAGAAAATTGTTTCAGAATTTAAATTATCGTTATTTTATTTGTAATAATAAAAAGATTTCCAATAATATTGAATATATTGTGTTAGAAGTTGTAATGTTTTTATAAAGAAATAGTTAAAATTGACATTTTATTATCTCTGGAATAGTAAAGATTTTTTTAAATAATTTTGAAGTGGACCAGAATTGTTGTTCATTTCCCTTAATTCTCGATAATCTCAGTTTAGTTCACAATTTAAACATAAGTAAAATGAAATGGATGACAACAAGAATAATATTTTATTTCATGATAGGAAACGTCACGCTATAACAAAAAGCCCCCATATTTCGGAAGTATTTTAATTATATTATTTTATTTCTTTATAATTATTAATTAATATCAAAGAGTATATATATTATACTTCGTATAAATCCTCTTTGTTAATATACATATTCTTTCTATTTTTTAAACTAATTTCTCTAAATTCGATTGAGCTAGAATCCTCCATTTTTAAAGAGACATTAAAAATTTCAGAAACAGACATAATTAGAGATGTGAATTGATATTTTGTGTAAATAAAATGTACTTTGTAAGGGTAACTGTGATAAGAAGGGGTGAGAATTTTGAATTCTACAGTTTTACCGATTATTCATAAATAACAGGGTGCATAAAAATCATGATTTTTTTAAAAATCAATTTTTTTGATGTAAATCAAATTTTTTTTATTCAAATATTTTATTTTTATTTTTTTAAAGTGTGTTAAAACGGGTAGTTTGAATTAAATTTTTAAGTATTATAAATATTCCAATGTTATTATTCAAAAATATATAAGAGCCCTAATCCTGGACTAATTTTTTTCATCATTTGGACTTGTACATTCCAAATTGCGAAACAGATTAGGAACTGAAAAGGCTGGAAAACTGATGTTTCTATTTAAATATTATAATAACAATGTGCCATTAAATGAATAAACGTTTATTTTTTTATTAATTGAATTATGATTTGTTTTTATAATATGTTTTTTCTGTAAATTCTTTATATTTTTAATTCAATAAATACATTTACAAGGACAATAACAAAAATTATTCATTTTTCGTTTAAGTTATTAAATTTAATTTTGTCTTGATTTAAATCTATGAATTTATAAAAAAATCACTTGATTTAAATTATGATTTAAATCAATCTGATTTAAATCTCTCAACCCTGATAAATAATGAGTGGTTAAATTTTTATTACAAAAATAATAAATACACTATTTAAAATTTAACGTAATAGATTTTGTTTTAGTGATTCTCTGATTTAAGAATTATGTACCTGAATTATCGACACACCCGGTATACACAACGTCGTCAGTCGACGCCCTGTTCGATGCTCAACTGTTTAGTCTATATCAGACTGCCGTCGTATACTGATCGCAGAATATTTTAAATTTTTATACTAAAAAAGTAAAAAATTTAATAACAAAAACAGTAACAAATAATTTTTAAATTATTTCTTAATAAATAAATGTGATATATTTGTGAAACAGATAAGGATGTTTTGGAACATGTTACCCTTAAAATAAGGTAAGTGCTGTCTCCAATTCAGCTTGAAGTGTCCACATAATATTTGATTATTTCGCAAAATGTTTGTCTTATACATTTATTAATAAAAATTGAACCAATAAACTATAATAAATAGAATTGAGTACATATATACTTCAGAAGATCCTGAAACGAATTTTGCAAATCTCTAGTCGCTATCTGTAACTGTGTAGGAGGTTAATTAATTATTTTGTGTACAACCGCTTGAGGTGAGTCCACATTTTATTTATTTATTCCGAAACTACTGGAGATGTTTTAATAAAAATTGGTACAGAGGATGTAAAACCTATGAGGATTAAGAATTTTAAGGTTTCGACACTGTATCTTTAACCGTGAAGGAGCTACAGTCCTTTAAACTTTACTAATTTTATTAATTGTTGCAATCATTTTTATAAAGTAATCAAAATTTAACCTCCCAAGTATAATAAATATAACTAAGTACACTTATGCTTCAAAACCTTCAGAATCGATTGCTGCAAACTACAAGTTTATATCTGTAACTGTGTAGGAGCTACGTGTTATTTTATGCGAAACCGTCTGAGGTGAAAACCCGCAAAGCTTTTGAGTTTTGCTGGTGGTTCTTGCAGTACATTTTATTTATTTCTTTCAAAACTATTTTACAGTTTTTAATAGAAATTGGTACAGAGAGTGTAAAAACTACGACGATTAAGAATTTTGAGCTCTCGATACTGCATCTTTAACCGTGTAGGTGGTACAGCTTTTCAAACTTTGTTAATGTTATTAATTGTTGTAATCATTTTTACAAAACAATAAAAATTTAACCTCTTAGGTATAATAAATAAAACTAAGTACACTTATACTATAAAATCTCTAGAATCTATAGCTGTAAACCCCAAGTTGATATCTGTAACCGTGTAAGAACTATCAGTTATTTTATGCAATACAGTCTGAGGTGAAAACCCGCATAGCTTTCGTGTTTTGCTGGTGGATCTTGTATTACATTTTATTAATTTCTTCCTAAACTATTTGAGAGTTTTTAATAAAAATTGATACAGAGGGTGTAAAAACTATGAGGATTAAGAATTTCGTAGTATGGACACCGTATCTTTAACCGTGTAAGAGCTACAGTCTTTTAAACTTTGCTAATTTTATTAATTGTTGTAATCATTTTCACAAAGTAATAAAAATTTAACCTCTCAAGTACAATAAATAAAACTGAGTACACTAATGCTTCAAAACCTCCTGAATCTATTGCTGCAAACCGCAAGTTGATATTTGTAACCGTGTAAGAGCTACATGTTATTTTATGCAAAACCGTCTAAGGTAAAAACCCGCAAAGCGTTTGTGTTTTGCTGGTCGATCTTGTATTACATTTTACTTATTTCTTCCTAAACTATTTGAGAGTTTTTAATAAAAATTGATACAGACGGTGTAAAAACTATGAGGATTAAGAATTTTGTAGTATGGACACCTTATCTTTAACCGTGTAAGAGCTACAGTCTTTTAAACTTTGCTAATTTTATTAATTGTTGTAATCATTTTTACAAAGTAATAAAAATTTTATAAACGCCGTGTAATTATAATGATATAAGTATGCTGTTTTTAGATAAATAAAGTAGGTCATAATTAACTAGTGAGCTAAATATATTAGCGCACTGTTTTTTGGTTTGTATCATAGTAACTACGGTATAAAACCTTATCTACAATATTTTGTTCCTAAATGTCATTTCGAAATTCCATCTCTCAAAAATCTTATATGTATTTTATATCAATGATTAAAATGTGTTGGATAAAATGTTGTATGACACACGTGTGTTAATTACCTAAGTCACTTGAAAAAATACCAAAACGGCCTCGTGAGCTAAACTTTTCCCACGTGACTTATCTGTAATGTAACACACTTGTACCATAAATAATTATAACATCCCAAGTATAATAAATAAAACTAAGTACACTTATACTTTAAAACCTTCAGAATCGATTACTGCAACCTGCAAGTTGATATTTGTAACCGTGTAGAAGCTACGAGGTATTTTATGCAAAACTGTCTGAGTTGAAAACCCGCATAGCTTTTGTGTTTTGCTGGTGGATTTTACACCACATTTTATTTATTTATTACCAAACCATTAGAGAGTTTTTAACAAAAATTGGTACAAAGGGTGTACATACTACGAGGATTAAGATTTTTGAGGTTTCGACACTGTATTTTTAACCGTGTAGGAGCAACATAGTGTCAAACTTTTTAGGTTTATTTTCATTTCCGAAGTCTTTATTAAAATATAATAAAAATTATTATTCAGGGTTAAAAAATTATGAAGAATTCTAGAAAAATAATTTTTAATTCCGTCTAAAATTATTATAAACAGTAGAAAAACAACTAAATTTGTTTATCTGTTATAAACGAGGTTAGAAAAACAATTTTAAATATTGTTATTTCAGACAAGAATTGACACTAATAAGCATTCATACAAGTGTCAACGAGAAATATAATTGTCTAATAAAATCGATGGATTCTTAACTACAAGTATACTTGAAATTCTCGTGAAGCACTTTCAACATTGTTTCATAAACGTTAAACACTTTTCCAAATCTCTTGGTTTCAAATCCCGAACAAATTGATACTTTAAAAGATAGTTTAAACCCTGCAAAATTTAATAATTATAGTCTTTAATTTTTTATCTGTTGAAGCTCAAATTTTAAATATTTTTTTGGCGGGAAATTAGTAAAATTTGAATTGCTTTTGCTCCTATATGGTTACATATATAGATTTGATTGTTACGGCAGTCAAATTAGCGAAGTTTACAATATAGGCCGTTTGCACATTAGTAGTCAGCGCCGACCTAGCGGTCAAAATTGTTTTAACGTTATATAAAAAATTTGATGTGTCCAACACATTACCTCCCGTCACTGTAGAAATATATTCAATGTAAGTTTTTCAGTACATTCAATTTGTTGTTTTATAATTAGTTTGTTATTGCAGTTTTGAATATTTTTAATTCATTTCATACTTAAAATTTCCTTCATAAAATTTGTATTACAAAAAAACAGCTATTTTTGGCGTTACTAAAACCGGAACCGGCCTTATCTTGATTCACGCATGCAAATATATTCCTTATAAATTTGTTTTTTAATGTTACAACAAAACTACTTCATATTTGCTTATTTTATCTTTTAAACTTACATCAAATTTCACATCATCTGTTTTATAGAAATTCCTCAGCCTAAACGATATGTAAAGTTATTATAATTTATATATATTTTCTGTTTAAATAAAAGTATATATAAACATAATTATGCAGATCGGTAGACAATTTTTTTTTAAATATTTAATAGTAACATAATTTGCGAAAAAATTATATTTTGAGGTATTTTTTAGAAAAAACAGTTTAAAGATTCTAGTAAACTACTACTTCCAGGTAACCAATTGTAGTTAAAATCTAATCAATTCGTTATATTTGAATATAAGTATTAAATACCAAATATTATTTTTTTTACATGTACCGTATTGGAGTTATCGTGGACGAAAAATCGTTACAGAAACACACACACACACGGACATACAGTCATACAGACTTCACAGTAAAAATAGTAAAATCGTATTCTAGGGACCCTAATTAGTGCTCATATGTTGAAAACTCACACTGGAGAAATTTGACTAAAAACAATACCTCCCTTATCTATTTATATATTGATAGGCGGGAGGTAAAAATCATGTATTAATCTCTGTATCATCTGTAATATAAAATTGAAAAATGTAATCTATTAGACAGCACGTAGTATAATTCAAACACTTCCGCCAGAAGCTTTTAAGATACATTACCCAAAATGTACAGTAATAATAGATTCTGAAATAAAAATTAATTGCCCAAATCAAAAAAATCAAAGAATTTATACCTATTCGAATTACAAGAACAAAAGTTGTCATAAATTATAAAATGTAAATTTTTGTCATACCGAGAATAAGTAGTTCTAGCATGTCTTTCCCATTTAATGCCTTACTCTGTATATTTATTATTGTGAATTTTCTGGAAAAACAACATTTGTTGTCCCAATCTTTAGAATCGGTGAAAATAGAGTAACATCTAGACGCTCTTATTCTGAATCATTGATTGAAAAATATATAGATAGGCAAGCTTGTATGTTTTTGCGTACCGCTGTTTTGGAATCAGATTCGACAGAGCCATCTCGTTCATAATTCCATCAACTACTTTGCGGAATTAAACAGACAAAAATATCAGACAAATAAAGATGTTTTACATATTTACTGAATTTTTTGGTATCTATTAAAATGGTTCTTTCAATAATTCATTGGTATATTTTAAAATAGAACTAATTTGTATTATTAATGATATGACGTTTGCTCTTTTTTTATAATATTTGAGAGGAACGCCTGATATTAACCCAAATGCAACCAGACACATAATTATGTAGGTGAACGAATTTTCTCATAAGCTTGCCTATCTATATATTTTCAATCAACGTCTGAATTTCATTGGCTTTTATTAACAAATAGTTTTGAAACATATATCAATAGATTTTTCAAAAATTATTCTATTAAATGTGTCTAAACAACAAGCACCATGTAATTGCATTTTTTTCGTACATTATTCATTTAGAACTACTGATGATTCTCGTCGCAAAATAAGAGCATCGAAAAAACCCGCAATTTGTCATTTTTCTACAATAAAGGATTAAGAATTTTGAGGTCTCGAGACAATATTTTTAACCGTGTAAAAGCTACAGTCCTACAAAATTATACAGGGTGTTGACTCGAACCCCCGAACATAGGGATTTAACAGGTGAATTCATATTTTCGTAATTTCCTGCTTCCCTGATTATTTTAAGTAAAAATGTCTTAAATAAAAGTTGTAGAGCATAAAATTCTGCATATGAATCAATAAGCAAAATTAATTTTACATGCCTTGTAAGCTCAGAAATTTGATATGAAAATAACGAAAATCACTCCTAAAGTAGCAGTAGCCATGGAATTGAGACAAAAATTATCAAATGTTTAACGGCTTATCTGTCAAGTTAGCTGCGTTAATTTATTATTATTATTATTTGAAAGTATTGTTTCGTCAAGTTAAACATTTGTTAATTTTTGTCTCAATTCCATGGCTACTGCTACTTTAGGAGTGATTTTCGTTATTTTCATATCTAATTTCCCAGCTTACAAGACACGTAAAATTAATTTTCCTTATTGATTCTCTACAACTTTTATTTAAAGCATTTTTACTTAAAATAATTAGGGAAGCAGGAAATTACGAAAATATGAATTCACATGTTAAATCCCTATGTTCGGTGGTTCGAGTCAACATCCTGTTTATATTTTTTATTGTTTTAAACATGTTTTGTTGTTGGTTTAAGAATCACATTTTATTTATTTATTCTAAAGCCACTCGACGGTTTTCAATACAAATTGGTATAAACGGTCAAAAAACTATGAGGATTAATAATTTTAAGTTCTCGAGTCTGTATTTTTAACTGTATCTGAGATATAACACTGTGAAGTGAAAATATATTTTAGTATATTTTTCAAGTCAATATTTATTTAAATAAAACTTAAAAATAGTAAAAAAAAACTATATAATTTTTGTGTATTTATTTAAGTTGCACGTTTAGGCTGTTTATTTTTGTTTAAATTTAAAGAAAATGATCTGTATTTACGTATTTTGCAAACAACAAGGTCAGTTCTATATTACTAAATCAATAATTCACTACAGTTTAAAATTAAGTCTACTTCCTTCATTTGAACTCTTCTTACATAAAACTGGCTACAAATACGTTCGAAATATTGTGAAATAGTTCATCTGTTTTTGGCTTTATAAATAATCAAAAAAAAATACGAATTTGACACACAAATTAATAAAAAATTTAAAACGAAATTTAGTTTTTATAGAAAGGAAGTTATAGCCCTTTAAACTACTTAATTTTTTACTTCTTTGTACGAAGTAAAGGAAGTATTGTAATGGTAAAATATTTTGGATTTCAAAATTGAACGGAGCTATTTTGACTAGTTTTGGTGTGAATTCTTTAAGTACATATCTCGCATAACTCAAAAATGAGTAGCCGTAGAATGTTGAAATTTTATATTTAGAACTGCTATAACATCTAGTTGTACACCTCCTTTTTTTTATTGCAATAGGCAGTGCCAAAAGGACACTTCGCTTGTATGTTTTTTTTAATTTTTCATAATAACTCAAAAACGATTAGCCGTAGAAATTTTGTATTTGGGACAGCTATAACATCTAGTTGTGCACCTCTTTTTCTTATTGCAATCGGAAGTGCCAAAAAGGCACTTTGCTCGTAGTGTATTTTTGAATTTTTCGTATAACTCAAAAACGAGTAGCCGTACAATGTTGATATTTTGTATTTGGGACTGCTGTAACAACTAGTTGTGCACCTTTCTTTTTTATTGCAATCGGCAGTGCCAAAAGGGTACTTTGCTCGTAGTGTTTTTTTGAATTTTTCGCATAACTCAAAAACAATTGGCCGTAGAATGGTCAAATTTTGTATTTGGGACTGTTATAACATCTAGTTGTGTACCTCTCTTTTTTATTTCCATCGGCAGTGCCAAAAGGGCACTTTACTCGTAGTGTTTTTTTGAATTTTTCGCTTAACTCTAAAACTATTAACCGTAGAATGTTGTAATTTTGTATATAGGACTGCTATAACATCTAGTTATGCACCTCTATTTTTGGTTCCAATCGGTCTTTTCAAAGGGCACTTTACTTTTGGTAGAAACTTAATAAAAATAATAATTTAGTTGGCTTTTAAATTTTGTAGGAAACATTTAATTTAAAATTGAGTATATGATTGACAACATTGACAACTGTCAGAATATATTTCGTAAGAAATATGTACGAAATAAATGAAAACTATATCCCTTTCTTTGCAAGTTTTTATTTAAGCGAGTGAAAGTTATTTGTATGATTAGCCCAGAAACTAATCTTTTGCGAGAGCGAGCTTATTTTGACAAATAATGCGAGATCTCGCAAAATAGTTTCTGGAAGTGTGATACACAATATTTTTTGCGCCGATGACACTTTTAATTCATTAAAGACACATTATTACTACTTAAAATTTTATACACTATAGGTTTTTATGTCAGAAACATTTTCGATTCACATGGATATATAAACAATTCACTTATTTTATTTAAAAAAAATAGTGCCACTTGTTGTAACCTAAAAAAGAAAACGAATGTGAATTGATATTTTTTAACAATTAACGTAATCATAATCATTTTAACAGAATGTAATGCTAATATATTTAAGTTGGCATTCCTACATTTTGCCGACCTAGGCCAGCAAACAGAGAGTTTCTAGACGATTTTGAGTTCTGTAATACTAGTCATTATGGGCCGGAGACGATACTATGGAAAGTGGCACTTTTCTCACACTATATAATGCTTGAAAGTTGTGTATTTCCCACGATCGTTGGTTAAAATGTAAGAAATCATTTCTCATAGTAATTTCCAACACTGCGCATGCGTAGAGATACTCTTTATGAAGTAATTTTACTTTGCTAACGCAGAAAAAAAGCAAGTAGACGTACGAACTATGAAGACTGTAGAGTTAGCGAATGCGAAATAAATTGTATAATAGAAACCTGCAATATCGTCCTAAATGTCACTATAAAACTAGATAACCTAAGAATGAAGTGAAATCATCAACAATTGACAGATTTAAATTGATAACCTAAAAATTCCATACGCCATCGAACAATATTAACATCGTACTAATACAACAAAATCAGAAACTTAAATTTTCATCATTTTAGTGCATTTTTATTTGACTATTTGGTAGGTATGCAAAGATAAAATGTAGGTGGAGAAGATAATTATATTTGTACTGACATATTTTTACTAATAATTATAGTCTGAAATATATAACTTATTTTTTCCCTAAATATATATTTTCTTCCTAATTCTCAAAAGAATGTTTAATTTCCGTAGATTTAGCGAAGTTTCCCTAGGTATGGAAACATTGTGCATAATATTCGATCTTGAAAACTCGAGAATCTCGGCGGGATTTGAGACCGAGATGAGATAATATTCCGGACGAAAAATAAACGAGACAAATAACATTTTACATTTAAAATGAGACGATACTAGAAAAAAAAAAAATCTCGTCTCGTCTCAGAGAATCACTGTGTACCACTCGTGCAGAATTATCTGTTTCCCACCTTGTGTGATTCTAGCACTCGACTTCGTCTCGTGCCAAAACTTTCACACCTCGTGGGAAATAGGCGACTTTCTACATTTGTTGCAAAATATACTTTTGTGTAATGCAATAAGGAGTAGTGATTAATATTTTAATAAAATTTTATAAAATCCATTTCGAAGGGTTGGAAGATATGAAACAAATGGAAGTTGAAGAATGATTAGCCGTAGAATAATGATCCCACTTTCAAATCAAATAAGTTTAAATGAAGTGCAGCAAAAATGTGTATAATTTAACGGACAAGGAAGTAATTATATTTTTCTGTTGGTTTATTTTATTTATTTATTTTGGAACCAAAATTTGCAAAAAAATTGTATACATAATCAATAGGCTATGAGAATCACAAATTTTGAGGTCTCGAAGTTGTATTTTTAACTGTGTAGGGGCTACAGTCTTACAAACTTCAAATAAAAACTGAGTAAATACATTTTAATTTTTTTGCGTTTTACCGGTGTTTAGAAGTGGTTATATTTTGGGGTTTCATACTGATTCGAGAAAAAATAAAATGGGAAAATGTTGTTAAAAGAGTATTTGTTTATATATACTACAGTATGTGTGAAAATTTGCTAAATATATGTACGTATTGATCAGCATTACACTGTTTAGAAGTAGAGGGGATGTTGCCATGGCTACCAGCAGCTGCTGGCCCTGGATACGTGTACACTGCGCGCTACTCAAATCGGGACGTAAATTAAATGCACAGGCTGTGAAAATGTTTTCGTCATATTCGAGCGGGAATTACAAAACCTGAAATATAATTTCCGGTTTGAAATTGTGGCTATTGTGAACAAACCACATAACCGCGCAATTTAAATAACTGCCATTTGTTGGTTACTTATGTGTATACAACTATATGTATTTATTTATTTCAGTTCAAATTGATTTGATTTTGACAATGTCCAGTGAAAGATCAAGATGAATGTTAAAAATCAGAAAAAAATACTATATTATAAAATAAAAAAAATAGTATATTGTGTTATTAAGAGTAAAAGTGATACTTTGTGTGGCGAGCATGGAGGTTTGCACGACGAGCGAAGCGAGTCGGACAATTGCATGCGAGGCACACAAAGTATCAATTTTGAAAAAGTTTTTTTTATATAATTTCCCTGTATATGTTCTGATTGCTTTTTGGCAATACTGAATATTCGGATTTTGCTGCAACAGTACATTATTACATGAATTTTTTTTTGATTCTCTTCCGTTGTTAAGCAGACTTTTCCAAATGATCATAAATTGTAGGGAAAATGGAATTTGCCCTAAAATATGTAACAAAACTTTGAAATGAAATAAGCAAAACCACCAGCAGAGATATCCAAACGATATACAAAGCAACGGCAACGGTAAACGGTAATGTTCATCGCGAATATCACAATTTCAAAACAAAACATGTGGTTCTCATCGTATTGTAACCTGATTGGCTACAATGGGGTATTCTAATGTAGTAAAATTTTAGGTAAAAAATGTTATAACATTGTGGATTACATGGGCGCCCATAAAGAAGTTTTCAGGGAGGGGCAAAATAAAAAAAAATGTTGAATAGTTTATGTGAGATTCCATTCTGAAGTAATCCATTTAAGAAAAATATAAAACTTTAATTAATATTGTTGCATTTGATAATTATACATATTTTTTATTTAAAAAATTACCTCAACACCCTCAGGATACTATGAGGAATCGAATATATAATATAAAAAATATATATATTACAGAGATAAACTGCAAACATATATATATATATATATATATATATATATATATATATATATATATATATATATATATATTAGTAAAAAAAAAAATTATATTAAAAAAGAAAATAAACAAACTTAAAGTAAACATTATTTTTTTATTGATTTGTAAAGGCAATTTTTTAATTCCTTCCAGTTTAAATAATTTACCATAAATATTAATGAAATACCCCCTACATAAAAAACCCAAGCCCGAATTTAAGCAAACATTAATAAATTTCTTATAGAACATAATGGTAGTGCAATAATGTAGTAATATGCCGTCTTTTTAAAATTTGCAAAAAGCCAGGGGAGGGCAAGTGCCCCCCTCTTGCCCCCCCCTTATGGGCGCCCATGGTGGATTATGCTATAAAATGACAGAATGGGGAAGTTTAACGTGGTTGAAATTACATATGAAATACATATCTTTTAGTCGTAAGTATATAAATAATTATAACTTAAAATGTAATTGAAAGTTAAAATTATGTTGCCAATTATCTATAATTAGTGATTTATCTTGGAGCCACACTGACGTCACAAGTGAGTTATGCGCTTGCGCAGAAGGGATAGTGAGACCTGATTTTTTGAACGTAGGCTGTATTTTGAGACATACACCACACGCTTCTCTGTTGTCATGGGAACCCAGCGCGTGCTGGTTAAGATAGACAATACGTTCTCCGCGAGCCACTCTGACGTCATTTTTGTACAAAATTTAATTTTTTAAGAAATCTAGGCATCTTTGGGTGAAATTAAATGTAGAATATCATTTTTGAGGGCAATTTTGATCAAATAAAAAAAATACGCTAAACTTCCCCATTATGAAAAAAACAAAAAAAAAGTTATTCCAAAAACATGAATTTTCTTTTATTCTATTTTGGCGCTGAACAGATATCACGTGGGTTGTAACGTACGTGGGACTCATGACGTATCTAATTTTTTTGTAGAAACTGTACCACAGCTATTCCACCATTGGTGCCTTATGACAGATAGACTGCCGCGCTAAACGTTGTTTGCAACCATGCCCCTACCATTTAAATGTCATGAGTCCCACATACGTCATATCCGGTAAAATTCAAATTTTCAAGGAATTTTTAAAAATTCATATATCGCTCAAATTATATAAAAAATCTGGTGTGTCCAACACAATACCTCCCGCCACTGTAGTAATATATCCTGTATAAGTTTTTCAATATATTTAATTTGTAGTTTTAAAATTAGTTTGTCATTGCAGTTCAGAATATTTTTAATTTATTTCATACCTAAAATTTCCTTCATAAATTTTGTATGACCAAATATGACAGCTATTTTTGACGTTACTAAAACCGGAACCGAACTTACTTTGATTCACGCATGCGAATACATTCAACATTCCTAATATATTTCTTCCATCTTTTTAAATATTACAATAAAATTACTTAATTTTTACTTATTTTATCTTTTACACTTACTTACATTAAATTTGACATCATGTGTCAAATTTTGTGAACATATGAATAACTCATCTGTTTTATCGAAATTCCTCAGCCTAAACGATATGTAAAATTATTTTAATTTATATATTTTTTTTCTATCTAGCTAGAAGTCATATATAAACGTAATTATGCAGATCGTTAGAAAATTAAAAAATCTTTGAATTTATAATAACGAAATTTGCGAAAATATGGTATTTAGAGGTATTTTTTAGGAAAAACGGTTTAAAGCTTCAAGTAAAGTACTACTTCCGGTTAACCAATTGTATTCAAAATCTAATCAGTTCATCATATTAGAATAGAACTCTTAAATACCAAATATTATATTTTTTACATGTATCGTATTGGAGTTATCGTGGACGAAAAATCGTCACAGACACACACACACACACACAGACACACACACACACACACACACACACACACACACACACAGACATACAGACATCACGCTAAAAATAGTAAAATCGTATTCTAGGGACCCTAATTCGTGCTCATATGTTGAAAACCCACACTCGAGAAATCTGATCAAAAACAATACCTCCCTTATCTATACAGGGTGTTCATTTTTAAGTGGCTACCATTGCTATCTCGAAAACTAAAAGAGATACGAAGTTGGTTAAATTAGCAAAGAATCTCTATTTCACATAGGTATTATCATGAGATAAACAAAATTTTTATTAAACCAGTGGTTCTCAAGATATGGGGCCCAACTTTCTTATTTTAAATGGAACACCCTAATAAGTTTTATATATTTGGAATCTACATCAAATTATCAATCCAATGGTATGGTTGAAGTTAAATTTTAGTTAAAAAAAGAAAATCCCTATGTAGGCAATAAGTTTCTATGCTTATATCTGAAAATAGCAGTTGCCATGAATAAATAAAAAAAATAAACGTCAAATTCTGCGTTCTTATTACGCTAATTCTATCTCTGAATTAAAAATTCTCGGTAAAAGAACGCAAAATTTGACGTTTGTTTCCTATTTATTCATGACAACTGCTATTTTCAGATATAAGCATAGAAACTTATTGCCTACATAGGGATTTTCTTTTTTAACTAAAATTTAAATTCAACCATACCATTGGATTTGTAATTTGAAGTAGATTCCAAATATGTAAAAATATATATGGTGTTCCATTTAAAATAAGAAAGTTGGGCCCCATATCTTGAGAACCACTGGTTGAATTTATTTTATAAGTATATCCTTCAAATACCTATGTGAAATAGAGATTCTTTGCTAATTTAACCAACTTCGTATCTCTTCTAGTTTTCGAGATCGCAATGGTAGCCACTTAAAAATGAACACCCTGTATATTGAAAGGCGGGAGGTAAAAAGGACTCAAAATTTAGATTTGTATAAAAAAATACGTGAGTTTCAGAAAAAAAATAATAAAAATCATTAGAATACTCCATTTGGAATATCTTTGCGTCAAGTGGCGCGCGCAATGACAGGAAGTATTTAAATCCTCACTTTTTGCTAATCAGCGCCATACACTTCAGCCATCTTCATTATTTATAGGTCAGTGGTCACTTCTCACTCCTGTCTGTATCATGCCAAATTTAATTAATTAGAAAATAATATCGTGGTCGTAGAAAAAGTATAGTGTACAACTCGCATGGAATGTCCATTTCATACTCGTATGAAATGTATACCATTCCATGCTTGTTGTACAATATACTATTTCAATCAACGTTACAATGGAATTAGAGTTTGTTATTTTGATTCTTTTTCTATGTTCCATACTCTTCCTAATAAAGCAGTTAAGCAGTATCACCTCTCTCTTCTGCCACTGATATTTCTATGTTCCATACTCTGATTAATAAAAGCAATAGATTGCATTAGTGTAACGGTCATTTTGTGGCGCCAAATTCAAACTGAAACCCTAACTCGCCTCAGCCGATTTATACGCCCATGTTATTCTTATGGGAATCAAAATATGATATCTTTAAACTGCTAGAAACTATTATAAAATGCAAATCTTAACTATTAAGCCTTATAAATACTAATCTCTAATGTTTTATCTATCTTCTAATGTAATATACACACCTAAAAAATATAATATTATTTAATAAACTTCAATTTAAACAGTAGGTGCAAATTTCTGAAAACGTATGCCGTAGCTATCTTAGTATTCAGTTGAACCTGTCACTTTAATACAGAATAGGTTTATACAGAAGCGACAGTAAGACGAAGAAACGAAAATTAGAAAGAGATGGAGAATGTGCACAAATTTAAAGGGGTCATTGTTTAACATCGGAAAGTTTCCTCACATCTTAGAGAGAGATAGGGGAAGAGCACAAATTTAAAGGTTTACACAATGCTTCAAGGTCATAGAACTGAATAGGGGAACATGAAAGGTACCGACACGGAGTGTCGCTTCTGTATGTAACTATTCTGTGCTTTTAATACAGAATAGGTAACTATTTGCGTTACTACTTTCTTTAAAACCAATTTTTTCTTATTTTTTTCTTTTATTTGAATTTTTTCTGTACGGAAAGCAAAGAGTAATGTTTTGGAATATAAAGAAACCCTATGTTATAATTAAGAATCGCTAAAACACTTTAATATCGTGAATTGAAAATGTACTCCCATAAGAAATGCATACACTTAGATTTGAATTAGGGTTTCGCGCCAAATGTAAAACTTAAACTCACTGACGTGGTCTATTTGTTGGCTTTCCTCATCCCTCTCTAGTTTCTGTTTCGCTTCTGTATATACTAGTGGTGGCAAAGACCGGAAAAATTTGAGTCCGGACCCAAAGAAAAAAAAAGTCCGGACTTAAAAAAGTCCGAACTTTTCGGACATTGTAAAATGCACCTTCACGGTCCGGACCCGTCCGGTGCATTTGTGTACCAGTGCACGGTCCGGTCCGGTGCGCTGCACAAATAAATTTACGAAGCAAATAAAATTAAGTTTAAGTGAAAAGTATATTTTTGACAGCAATGATTTTAATACCCTAAAAGAAAGAAAACCGATTATTATATGTTAAATTAAATAAATTTGCACGGAAGTAATTTACTTGGCTGTATATAAAATCGGCCATAAAGCAAATAAAAGTGAAGTACCTAGTACCTACTATCGCAGGTCCGGACTATCGCAGGTCTGAACACGGACGGGTCCGGACTCGGACGGGTCCGGATATTTTCATTAATAGGGTCCGGACTTAGTCCGGACCCAAAGTACGGACTCAAAAAAATCCGGTCTCCGTTGCCAGCACTAGTATATACCTATTCCATACTCTGACTATTAAAGCAGTATCACTTCTCACTTTTGTCAGTAAGATGCCAATTATTTTTTTATTAATCGATGTATTAACCGGTTTAAACTGCTTTCCAATTTTTAAAAACCGGTTTTGGAACTGAAACCGTTATTTTTATAACGTTCTCAACATGGATTAACCGTCAACCAGTATTTTTTTCGGTTATATGTCGTGCTGATAATAAATATAGAATTGAAATTAACAAAAAAAAACCGCAAGAGTGCAAGAATTGAAGATAATCCTGCTATTCTTGCAAGACAATTTCTTGCCTTGTCTTGCTTTGAAATTTGTAAGCTTAAGAAAAATACAAGACTCTCGTAAAACACTAATCCGAACAAATATAATTTTGGGAATCTGAAGATTCCATACTCCTCCTAATAAAGCAATATCAGTTCTCACTCACACCATTGTGAATTTTATTTTCCCTTTATAATTTGCTTCTAATTTGACCATAGACCGCACAGCATTATAGGGCACGAGAGCAGCACCGTCGACCTGTGCCCAAGACTCTCAGCTCATTTCACACCATTCTATGATTGTCTCAGTTCACACTATTCCAGGCGGAAGAGAAGAAATGGTGGAAATTTAAATGGACGTCATTGGCGGGTTTTGTATTCATTCCATTCTGCAATCTCTATGTGTAGTTTATCCATTGTGCTCTTTTAGTGTTTCTCGTGTCAGTATTTTTTTGTTGTTGTTGATTTTATTATTATTGTTGAGTTGAGTCAAAGCCGTCGATTTAAATTTCCGCCACTTTTTATCTTCCGCCTTGATTGTTGTAAAGTAAGGCAATCATGGAATGATGTGAAATGAGACAATCTTAGAATGGTCTGAAGTGAGATAAGATGGACAAGATCGACATTCGAAAACAAATTTTATAAATAAGTTTTAAATGATTTATTAAACGTAAAATGGTATAACAATGTATAAATACAACTTGTTTTCGCTAGAAGAGTACATTTTGACTTTTATTTAAATTTCTGCCACTGGAATGCTGTGAAATGAGATGAGAGGCTTGGGCAAAGTCGACGGTGCTGCTCTCGTGCCCTATTTAAATAAATGTATATATCTAAAATTGCGGTAAACAAATTTGAATCGAATTAAAAATAACAAAATATCCTCAAAACAAAGTATCAAAACAACACAAGCACTTATGTAAAATTCAATGTTTTCCCTATAAGTCAGTCAGAAGTGCTGCCATCTCTAGGAAGTGGCTCTCCCGAATATCATTGAACAGGCTTATCGTGGTAATGTTGTAACGTGTGTTTGTTGTTGTGGTTGCAGCAGCAGAACGGGGCGCTGGTGAACATGGGGCCATGGCCTTGTCCCGGGGCAGGCTGTGGGCATTGGGGCTCCTGCTGGCCTTGTACCTGCTGGGGATGGTGTTCCTCAGCGCTGTGACGCTGTACGAGCCCAGGGGCAGTGGCCCAGGACGGGTAAGCTGCCACAACGAATCCCTTATCCTAATTCTACTAAAGGCAATAGGGCACGAGCGTGCTGCTGCCATTTGGACCCATATATCTATTAGTAATATAGCGCTGATCCTCCGCGATCCACACGTTCAACAAAGCGTAATAGAGACATATCTTGCATCGCACACAGCCGTTACAGTGCACTTGGTGCGCAGGCTCATCACGCAAGCAGATAGGGTTTCAAAGTCACATTTAATATTTAAAATAAAATAAATAAATATAGAAATTTGAAGAAAGTAATGAATTATTGTATATAATACTGTAATAATCATTTAATATTGTTTATTGATAATAAAATTACTACAGCGCGAAATTTAAAATATTATAAGCTATGTTTTTTATACTATGCACGATATGATAAAGCGAAATTTATTTTCCTATTATAATGACATGTTAAAATAACAAGTTCAATATAGTTTCCCAGTAAATTTATTTTAAATGAACAAATTCAAACATATTTTATTAATGAAACAAATTATATTGCTATCAAAATTTCGATTGTCAATTGAAGGGTTACATATGGTTACATATTATTAACTGGGAAAATAAATTTCGCTTTATCATATCGTGCATAGTAGCGATGTGCCGAGTACGGTTTGACTCGAGTCAGACTCGATTCCTGCTTTAGAACGCGCCTACTCGAATACCAATTTATTTTGATTCCAGTACGCCGGACTCGATTCCGGTACTCGAGTCAGGAAGAATCGATTCGTACTCGCTAACTCGATTCTATTTATGCGAGTTCAACTGACTCGAGTCTCGTATTCGAGTTTGGTTAACTCGCTCGTACTCGCAAACTGTTTACTTAAGCAATGAAGTGGCGCGGGCCTAATAATATAAACAAGTTTAAACCTGCATCTTTTTGTTTTGAGTTCTTTGTTTGTGTCAGTTAGCACTAGTTAGCAGTTATTGTGAGTACTGAGTTTAGTCCAGTCGGCTGGGAAAAAATATCAGGTTTGTTTACGACTTTCAATGTAGACTCTCTAAATTGAAATTTTTTTTTGGACTGGTCTAGTTCTTCTGAGTTAGTTTATTTAATTGTTTATTAATACTGGAAGTGAAGTGATTAGATTGTAATTAACTTTATTATAGAATGGCGCCGAAAAAAACCTCAGGTGTATGGAAGAGTTTTGAAAAAGTGGACGGCGGTAAAATAAAGTGCAAAAACTGTGACTCCGTATTTAAAGATTTCAAAAACATGGAAAACCCCACAACATCAGCAATTATCAAGGTGAAACAGTACGTAGAGTTACCGTATTTGGATAGAAAAACCAATCCACTGAAATTTTGGCAACTTCGCAAAATCACCAACAGCGGCCTTTATAAAATAGCTTTGAAGTATTTATGTATTCCAGCCACTTCTGTGCCTTCGGAACGAGTTTTCTCTAAGGCTGGTCTTTTATGCAACCAACGCCGCAATAGACTGGAGTCCAAGAAGGTTGACCAAATACTTTTTTTGAACAGTTATTTCAAATAAAATAACTTTTATTTTCTTATCTCTATTTTGTTTTTTTATATATTTATTTAGTTATGTACGGTATTGTGAGTACGGTTTAGGTTGCTTAGGTGGATAACTTCCCAAATGTTATAATCTGAGCTGTTGAGTTTGTGTACCTACTTTTGTAAAATTAAAATGGTTTGATTTTAATGCTTACTATATCTGTCTAGTGTTTAGATATACATATAGGATTCCTTAAAGCTGCCAAATTACTAATAAATAAATAATAATATCAAATATCTAGTCTAAGTCGTGAATAAATTTGATTATGCTCGATTTTTTTTGTTTATCTCCATAGAACTCCTATGCTCTATGTTTTTATTTAATGTTTATAATTATCTTCCATTAAAAATTATTGATTTATTATTGTTGTGTCATTATGCTTAACCTAACCTACACGCTGTTTGAAGTTAACTCCTTTTCATTTTTCCCTTTTGTTCTAGAATCGGACTTTAGTTCTGGACTAGAATTTTTAGACTCGAATTCTGGACTCGAATTTCTAGACTCGACTCCAGCCGGACTCGAGTCAATATTCGAATACCAGACATAGAAATCGAGTACTGGTTTCGAATCAGGGAATTGAGTCATGATTCGAATACCGTATAAACTGACTCGAGTCGACTCGATCCATCAAAACAGCGACTCGGCACATCACTAGTGCATAGTATACAAAACATAGCTTAAAATATTTTAAATTTCGCGATGTAGTAATTTTATTATCAATAAACAATATTAAATGATTATTACAGTATTGTGTACAATATTTCATTACTTTCTTCAAATTTGTATCTTTATTTATTTTATTTTAAATATTAAATGTGCCATTGAAACCCTATCTTCTTGCGTGATGAGCATGCGCACCAAGTGCACTGTAACAGCTGTGTGCGATGCAAGATATATCTCTATTACGCTTTGTTGAACGTATGGATCGCGGAGGATCAGCGCTATATTACTAATAGGTATATGTTTGGACCCAATTACCTCAGTGGCCATGGTCTACAAAAGAGCGGGAACTTTAAATTTAAGAAAGAAAAATATGTATTAGCCATAGTATGGTGTTCTAAAATAGTTATATCACTAACTAACTAATATACTATGTACAGAATGCGTTCTCTTTTTTACTGCTATCCCTCTCCATGACGTTTACTTTTCGCGACTACGACCAGTGTGAAGTTGGTGTGAAGTCGTGTTTGGGACTAATCGTCTGCATCGCATTCGTTCCCTAGTAGAGAGCGCATTCTGTAGATATTATATTAGTTTTCTATGATACAACTATTTTAAAACACCGTACTATGGCCAATACATATTTTCCTTTCATAAATTTATCATTATCCCGGTTCATGACGTCTATTTAAAGTTCCCGCTCTTGATCTAATATATATAGGTGTCCATTTTAAGTGGTACACTATTGCTATCACGGGAACTATAAGAGCTACGAGGTCGGTTAAATTAGCAAACAATTTCTATTTTACAACACTATTAACATGAGACAAACAAATTTTGTTTTAAACCAGTGGTTCTCAAGATATGGGGCCCAACTTTCTTATTTTAAATGGAACACCACACATATTTTTACATATTTGGAATCTACATCAAATTACAAATCCAATGGTATGGTTGAAGTAAAATTTTAGTTAAAAAAGAAAATCCCTATGTAGGCAATTAGTTTCTATGCTTATACCTGAAATAGCAGTTGCCATGAATAAATAAAAAAATAAAGGTCAAATTCTGCGTTCTTATTACGCTAATTCTATCTCTGAATTAAAAATTCTCGGTAAAAGAACGCAAAATTTGACGTTTGTTTTCTATTGATTTATGGCAACTGCTATTTTCAGATATAAGCATAGAAACTTATTGCCTACATAGGGATTTTCTTTTTTAACTAAAATTTAACTTCAACCATACCATTGGATTTGTAATTTGATGTAGATTCCAAATATGTAAAAATATATATATAGTGTTCCATTTAAAATAAGAAATTTGGGCCCCATATCTTGAGAACCACTGGCTTAATACAAAATTTGTTTGTCTCATTTTAATAGTGTTGTAAAATAGAAATTGTTTGCTAATTTAACCGACCTCGTAGCTCTTATAGTTCCCGAGATAGCAATAGTGTACCACTTAAAATGGACACCTGTATAGTGTGAATCCTCGAAATGTCCGTCTTCGATATGTTCCTTGTCGTTAGAAATACAGCATCAATTTATTAACTGAATTTATTCGTCCACTCAAGGAGCATAACAGGGTGTTGCATTAACGGCTCGCCCAGAATTCTAAGCCTTTTTAAAATGGAACATCCTATATATTTTTATATTTTTTCATTTGTATTTTATTGTCCTATATGGACATATGGATTTTGTTTAAATTTTCTGCTGCGTTGTCATGTTATTACGTTTATTCTTTAAAAAATACCAAATACACGCATTGCTTTATAAACGTGTACTGAATTAATATTAATAGTAAAAATTAAGATTTTTTTCTATATAACTGTAATTATACTCTATGTTGTCACATATTTTTTTTAAATGTAATTATACAAAGCATTCAGTAAAGCGAATCAAATTTACTCAATTTCAAATATCTATTACTTGTCATTTTCAAATGGAATACCCTATATTTTAAATTTAAGTTGGATGTCTTTTTGTATTATCTTCATATGTTATTAAGGCTATCCTATGCCTAAAACCAATAATTTCGAAAATTTTCATAATTTTTTTCTAAAATTATTTATTCAATTAAAACTTAAATCTAGTATCCCAGGGATATTATGGGGAGATTGTGGTTCCAACATGATGATGCACCAGCTCACAACATTCTTCGAGTTAGGAATTATTTAAATGAAGAATTTCCTAATAGATGGATCGGAAGAGGTGTTTCAAGAAATTGGCCCGCTAGATCTCCGGATCTTACAACATTAGATTAGAATTCGTAATTATTTTGAAACTGTCGACGCAAATATCTACGAAGAGTAAATTGCTCATTTATAAACCGTCTGCAAACATGTTTTTGTGAGAATAGCGCAAAAATTACAAGTATTTTGTAACTTTATTTTTACAAATCAATTTAAAATGGTGAAAATCTTCGAAATTATTGGTTTTAGGCATAGGAGACCCCTAATAACATATGAAGGTAATACAAAAAGACACCCAACTGAATTGTAAAATATAGGGTGTTCCATTTGAAAATGACTTTATTTATTATACACCTGTATAATTACATTTAAAAAAAAATATGTGAGAACATAATAGTTACAGTTGTACAGAAAAAAAATAATATTAGATACTATTAAAATAACTTCAGTACGTCTTTATAAAGAATGTGTGTATTTCATCTTTTTTAGAGAATAAACGTAATAAGTTGGCAACGCCGTGGAAAACTGAAACAAAATTCACCCCTTATAGGAGAAAAAGATACAATTCAAAAAATATAAAATATTTTTTTTTTATATAAGATGATAAAATAATATTTTATCGACAAGCGGAAAGTGTTAATTTACAAGCGATATAATTGCGAGTGAATTATTTTTCGCGAGTCGTGTATAAAATTCAATTTTTTTGTGTATTTGATTTTAAAGAAATTGCAATTAAAAAAATTAATTTTAAAATGTCAGTAGTGTGAGTTGCTATGGAAATGTATTTGAAATAAATATAAGTTAGAGTAGTTTATGTACTGCTGTTAAAGTGTTACTTTATCTACCCTTGCGGTTAAAGTGCTAATTTATCCACTATTTTGAATTCATAAAATTGCACTTTAACATTTGCTATAGAAAAGATATATATTACCTGTGAAAAATAATTTAAAAGTATTTTAATTGATTTAGTACAATCAACAATGGAAAAAAATCAATAAATGTCAATGGGGAAGTTTAGCGTGGTTGAAATTACATGTGAAATATCTTTTAGTCGTAAGTATGTGAATAATTATAACTTAAAATGTAATTCAAACTTAAAATAATGTTGCCAATTATTTATAATTAATGATTTATCTTCGAGCCACTCTGTCGTCACAAGTGAGTTATGCGCTTGCGCAGAAGGGATGGTGAGACCTGACTTTTTGAACGTAGGATGTATTTTGAAGCATTACACCACATGCTTCTCTGTTGCCATGGGAACCCAGCGCGCGCTGGTTAAGATAGGCGATACGTTCTCCGCTAGCCAAACTGACGTCATCTTTGTATAAAATTAAATTTTTTGAGAAATCTAGGCATCTTTGGGTGAAATAAAATGTAGAATATCACTTTTGAGGGCAATCTTGATAAAATAAAAGAAATACGCTAAACTTCCCCATTTTGGGCATTTATCCTGCTAACCGACAAGAACTAAATACTCCAAATGTAAAAGAAAAAATGTCGATTTCGAAGTCGTCGGTATCATTCAGTCGTCGATATTGTTCTTGTGTGATAACACTGTTATGCTCCTTGAGTGGACGAATAAATTCTGTTAATAAATTTATACTGTATTTCTAACGACAAGGCAGATATCGAAACGGGTATTTTGATGACTCACCTGTAAATATATATTTTTTTCATTTTTCTCCCTTAACCTCACCTTTTGGTATCAAACCCCCTTAACTCCATAATCCCATAACCTCCCTTATCATCCACTTCACTCCACCCCATACACTAAACCACAAACCCCTCACCCCATACACTAACCAACAAACCCCCACTATACCACTAACGTCACTATAGCTCGTCCAAAATAGAAAAGGACCTGTCAATCATTCTCGCGCATATAATGCAACAAACAAGTTGAAGGAGACGGCAACATCAATATACTTTTTTTCTAATGGTATTCAATGTGACGCACAGTACATCCTAAACTTATCGTAGACCCATGCCTGGCCTACCAGTGGCCCTGTGCAGTTCTGGGTTATAGTAGCTCTATACCTACCCAACATAAACGAAATTCAAAACTGCACTGATCCAATAAACTAGGGGTGTAAACCATAAATGGGAAAGCAATCTACCATTGGCGTGGGATTATTTCAATAACAAATTGAATTTTTGTAAATATTTATATTTTAAAATGCATAATGTTTATGAATAACAAAAGAAAATATCACATTTATAAACATCATAAAAAAATTCTAATTAAGTAGAGGCGAATAAATTACATCGGTTTGGTCACTGACAATATTTTTCTTTGAAATAACAGCTTCTTTAATCTCTAGATTTTCAAGCCAAATTATAGTTAATCCTTTTTCTGCTACATGTAAGATTACGAATCACCCTTTCCATAAATGATTATTACCTGCTAATATAATCCTCGGCAAATCCTGTGCTGTTTTCTGTTTATTGCAATTATATGTTCTTTAAATCTTACTTTCGAATTTCCTTCATATTATATAATAATTTCTTAATATAGTTTCCCCATATGAACTAAGAACTAAGTAGGCCACTGGTAAAACACGCAATGGGGGGTACCTTCTCCTATTGGTTGCTCAAAATACGAACGAAAATGCGTGTTTCGCGCAGGTTCATTTCTATATTGGACGAGCTATAATAGGTATATGATTCCAACGGAGTTAACGGCTCATGTGAATCTAGCTTAACACTATTTCTCTGTGTCCGCAGCTAGACCACGCGTACCAGCCAGGCTCGCTGTCCTCGCGCCGCGCCCTGGGCAGCCCCGCGGAGGCCGGAGCGCTGCGCCCCGCGCTCAAGCGCTCCAAGCTGCACTGGTGCGCGGGGCTGCGGTACCTGGAGCCGCCGAGGCACCCCACCGCGCTCGCCAGCTTCCCGGGCTCGGGGAACACGTGGCTGCGGTATCTGCTGCAGCAGGCTACTGGTACGTCTAGGTTTAGGTTTGGAAGTGTAGGTGTATGGTGTAGAGGGTGTTCCATTTAAGTGTGCCACCCTTCGAGCATATACTAACTAGAGACAGTATACGCCACCTAGGGTAGACATTGTTTTGTAGCAAACATGATGAAGTGGGAGGGAGGGTGATGCCCCTATAACGGTGTATTGCTTGTTGCATTCTTTGTTTACAAATGTCATTTGAGCGTGTCGTACGCGTGGTTTTGTGTCGCTTTGTGTTTTGATTGTGGTTTTAAAAATGGTTCGCACATGTGCAGCTCTTTAAGTAAAAAAAATTCCGATATTAAAGACAGAATTAGAAGTAAATTAACAAAAACCATTCTAATCTAAAATCAGTAAAATACTTTGTGTATATATATATATATATATACAGGGTGAATACTGAAAACCTTGACATAGGGAAATAACATGGGAAAACAGTTTTTTGCTGTTTCCATCTGTCCCGCTAAATAAAATCGCGTGTATATGGTATCGTTAGTTAGATTACTTAATTTTGCATCTAATAAAACCAAATGTTGTGTAATATGGAATATTCTAACTGAAATATTTGATAAAATAAATTGTATTTTGAAGGTTATCCTTCATATTTTCGAATAAGAAACGTCAAAAACAAAATGCTCCATAGCCGAGTGGATACGAGGTCGGATTCATAATATAAATAATCTACAAGACCTGGTTCGAGACCACCTCGGCCCTATTTTTTTTTTAATTAAATTACACTTAAAATATTTTTATTATATCAGAATGCTCAAATTTTGATACTAGGTTACGAATACCAGCAAAAATATTTTGAATATCTCTTAAAATTTTGCTCTAATAATAAAGTTTTATAATATTTATTATATATTCTTATACCTCCTAAATCCATTTTGAAACATGAAATACAAAATTATACACCAAAAACTAAATTCGAATTAGTTTTAAAGTTTGACAGACAGCAAATAATAATTCTATTAAATATTTTGATTTTTTTTATTTATAAAAATATGAATATTGCTATTTTATTAAAATAGTCTGATATAATAAAAATATTTTAAGTATAATTTAATTAAAAAAAAATAGGGTCGAGGTGGTCTCGAACCAGGTCTTGTAGATTATTTATATTATGAATCCGACCTCGTATCCACTCGGCTATGGAGCATTTTGTTTTTGACGTTTCTTATTCGAAAATATGAAGGATAACCTTCAAAATACAATTTATTTTATCAAATATTTTAGTTAAAAAAGGCCATATTACACAACATTTGGTTTTATTAGATGCAAAATTAAGTAATCTAACTAACGATACCATATACACCCGATTTTATTTAGCGGGACAGATGGAAACAGCAAAAAACTGTTTTCCCATGTTATTTCCCTATGTCAAGGTTTTCAGTATTCACCCTGTATATATATATATATATATATATATATATATATATATATATATATATATATATATATACAGGTGGCTGATTTTTCATTGTCCAGACCATATCTCATGAAATATATATATATATATATATATATATATATATATATATATATATATATATATATATATATATATATACAGGTGGCTGATTTTTCATTGTCCAGACCATATCTCATGAAATATTAAATATACAAGAAAAAGCTAAATAGGAAATGTCTGTAATAAGATCTTGCCTATAAAATAGCGTTAACAGATGTTTTCCAAGGCCTACTGATTTGGCAGAAATATATTGAACTTTGGTTTTTTAAATGGAACACTCTGTATGTTTTTACGGAATAAGATTCTACATCAATTTCTCTTTACAATTATGTAAAACAACTGAAGGTTTGCCTTTAATTTATGCTTAATAATGTAAAAAATAAAATTATGTGAGACGGCTGTGATTTGCAATTATTTTATTATTTATACCTGTAGACAACTGCCAAGAAACAGACAGAAGTATTTATTTGTTGAAAAGGTGTTGCACTTCGTAATTACAAAAGAAAAACGAATTTCACAAATAGTGAAAATGTTGATATGCTCTGCTGTTTTCACAAATCATATAATACTTAAATAAAAACCCTAAAACACTTCTGATAAACACTTGTATCAAATTTATAAAAAAAATAGTGATTAACAATGAGAAAACACAGCCAACTTATATAATTTTATATTTTGCATTATTAAGCATAAATTAAAGGCAAACCCCCACTTGTTATACATAATTGTAAAGAGAAATTGATGTAGAACCGTATTCCGTAAAAACATACAGGGGTTCCATTTAAAAAAACAAAGTTAAATATTTTTTCGCCATATCAGTAGGCCATGGAAAACATCTGTTAACGCTATTTTATAGACCAGGTCTTGTTACACAAGTTTCCTATTTAGCTTTTTCTTGTATATTTAATATTTCAGGAGATATGGCCTGGACAATGAAAAATCAGCCACCCTGTATATATGTTTATATAAAAAAATGATTCCTGATTTCTTTGAAAATCCTTCAATTTTGATGTAATACCTAAGATTTTACATTATTTGTTTTCAGTAATTATTTTTGTTAGATTTTGTATGAATGATTTTTTAAATAGACTATGGTAAGTAATAATTTAAAATATTTTTTCAAATGGTGCATCTATGCGTGATTGATAGTTTTATATAAATATTCACATAACATACTCGTAATAATTTTAAAATATTTATCTAAACTTGTCAAAAACCTAAAATAATAATAATAAATAAATTATTACATTCAAATATTAATGCATCTGTCAGTCTTCGACGTTCGAAAGTCAAAGTGTACTCCAACAGCAACCCGTTATACTCCGTTATAGGGGAACCGCACCGCTCCCCGAACCCCACATGTTGGCTTCACAACAAAAGCACCCATACTCTCTCTAGTGAATATATGCTCGAAGGTGCTACCATTGCTATCTCGAGGACTATAAGAGATACGAGGTTGGTTAAATTTGCAAAGAACCACCATTTTACAACACTAATACAATGAGCAAAACAAATATTTTTTTCGACCTGTGTTTCTAAAAATAGGGGACACAACTTTCTTATTTTAAATGGAAACATACGTTTATTTTTAGGTTATTCGATAGAGTATTTTTTTCTGAATTCAAAGATATAAATACAGGGTGAGTCTGGGAAGACGCCCCCCCTCTTTATCTTTTTTATTATAAGCAATAGAAAAAAATGGCTCATACGAAAAATTTATTATTTTACATGTACTATTTTATGGCAGATGTAGATATTTTTTATAAAGTCAGGTTTATAAGATACGACTATCAACTATTATGTTTCAAATGGCAACCTATTATTATTTTAATAAAATAGAAACTGCCATTTTTTTTCTCTTTTCAACGATATATTTATTTCTATTAATGTATTTGAAAAATTTCAAGAAAAATGAGATAATTTAAAAATATTAGAAATAATTTTTAAACAAATATTATAGGTGGCTATATTTTCCGAAATCGGGTAAAATCCTTCTCAGTGTTCTTAAGCTCGGTTGCCAACATCTAGAAAACCACTCCCGGTAAATTCTTTTTGCTCTTCTTATAATGCAAATCGATTCACCAATTATTAAAATCATATCAATTAATTCGTTCTTCGTAAACTTTTCAAAATGTTTCTTTTCTGTTTACAAAATACGTTAAATTAAGTAACAAACAAATGTATACAGTTTTGACATTAATTTAATTGTTTGTTCTCAAAAATTTTCAAATACATTAATAAAAAATAATACATCGTTGAAAAGAGAAAAAAATAGCGGTTTCTATTTTATTAAAATAAATATAGGTTGCCACGGTTGCCATTTGAAAAATAAAAGTTGATAGTCGTATCTTGTAAACCTGACTTTATAAAAAATATCTAAATCTGTCATCAAATAGTATATGTATAATAATAAAACTTTTATATGAGCAATTTTTTTCTATTACTTACAATAAAAAAGTTAAAGAGGGGTAGCGTCTTCCCAGACTCACCCTGTATACAGGTGTTCGTTTTTCGAGGCTAACCATTGGAACATTGGGGCACAGTTGTAGCATTAGTTGCTATTTTCATTATATCACTTTCTTCTTTCAATGAGATCTTGCAAAAAATTAAATAAACATTTTTTTTGTTAAGTCGAACCAACAATATCTACTCGTATATAATATTTATTAACTTTGCGTTAACAATTGCCCTATTATTATATCGAGAACAGTTTAATTTATCACTTTTACTCTTAATAACACAATATACTATTCATACCAAGTTAAAAAGGTTAGTGTAACTAGTAACAGAGTTATTAAAAATAGTATATTGTGTTATTAAGAGTAAAAGTGATACTTTGTGTGGCGAGCATGGAAGTTTGCACGACGAGTGAAGCGAGTCGGACAATTGCATGCGAGGCACACAAAGACACTTTTACTCTGAATAACATATGCTATTTTTTCTTCAAACTTAGAAATTTTAAAAAATAAATTACTATTTGACGTTTAATATGTAGGTTACCTGTCAGTTATTCATAATTTTTAGTAACTTTATTCTTAGGTTATCTAGTTTTTATAGTGACATTTAGGGCGATATTACAGATTTCTATTGTACAAGTTACATCTTATTGGCTATACGGCGGCGACAATATTAAAGTTACATCTTATTGGCTATACGGCGGCGACAATGTTATACGGCAGCGACAATATTATACGGCGGCTAGAATAAAAAAATATATTACGTTGGCATAGAAATTAAACTTCAACCTTGTCAATCAGTTAGTAAAAAAAATGGGTTTCAACTCGTGCAATTGTCCACTAGATTATTAAGAAAATTTTATGCAAGACAGAATATTTTATGCTATGAAATAAGTAGTATGAATTTTAAATCTAATCAAAAAGATAAAAATAGAAAATTGTGCTTATTGTTGAACTTGCAAAATACAGACATTTTGTGTAACAAAAATGTTTATAAAAAATATATGTACCTGTTTATTTAATCTAATTTGCTTCTATTATATTGATAAATTTATAATTTTAGTATTTTTACATTTTAAAAATTTAAATGTGGAGCGTAAATGAGCCAACAAATTGAAAGGTCCACACAATGCTCTAAAGTCGTAGCACTGAGTAGGGTAACATCAAAGCTACCGACACGGAGTGTCGCTTCTGTATATAACTATTTTGTATATCTAGTGAGCTATGCATGTTTTGGAGAAAACAAATACTTGATTGAAATGGTCAACTAATGCGGCAACTTTGCCCCAATTTAACCAACTTCGTATCTCTTACAATTCTTCACATCCCAATGGCTCTTAAAACTAACACTCTGTATGCTTTATACGGTGACATAACATTACACAACAACTTAGGCCGTATTTATTTGAGAAATTTTAATACAACCCTAAATTGATCCTGAACATACCTGTGTTGGTACCAAATAAACAAACAAATTTCACATTTGGTGAAAATTTTTAGCGATAAATTATAATTATTTATTAAAGTTATTTATTTAAGTTTTCCGTTTGAACTTATAAAAGATATAGTCGCCGTCAGCCCATATAGGAGTGATGTCACTTAGAAGATTTTTATCATGCACATTCAAAGTATTATTTGTCTTTGTCTTACTCATTACAGTCGTATAAGTCTATGACTTGAAGTTTGTTTAAGGGGCGGGGCTTATTTATTTGTAAGATTTTGTCTATTTCTTTGAATTAATAATAACAATATTTATACCTAAAATGTACTATTTTTATTTATTTTAGTAAAAATTTTAGTAAAAATGTCGAGAAAGTTTATTAACAGCACGTGTCAGCAGTTAATTTTAAATATTTTTGAGTTTTTAAAAATTATTTATGTCAATGTGACAGTTTACTTATTTATTTTGTTTTACGTTGTATATTTTTTAATATCGTATTTTATTGATTTTGAAATGAAATTATATGTCTGTTACTTCTTACTACTAATAATGGTTAAAATTTAAATATTTAGAATGAAATATAATGATATTTAATAATGGTAGTGGTATGTTTGAAGCGTAATATGAACTAAAAGGAAATGTTTATTCATACGAACATTCACATGACAATCGAGTGACGTCATTCCTATATGGGCTGACAGCGACTGGTCGTATTTATTTGGGAAATTTGAATCCAACCCTCAACTGATCCTAAACGTACCCGGGTTGGTACCAAATAAACAATCAAATTGTACAGTTGGTGAAAATTTTAACTATACTCCGTTTTTAAACTATAGACAGCACTAGACGAAGTCACATTTACACCGCTAGAAGTTACCAAAAAAAATCACTAGATTTATTTGGCGGGAGAAATGAAATGTCAAAATGAAGGTCACGTCAGAATTTATACTTTCCAGGCTATATTTTCATCATCCAAAACTATGATAGATAATCTACTTAATTTATTTATATAAAATCATAAATACGTACCTTTAATTATAAATTAATTAATTGCCTATTTTTTTTTGTAATTCCATGTTGAAAAATTATGTATTTTTAAAAATACTATTAACTCTTGGTGGAAATGTCACAAAAAGAGCAATGAAACGAAAAACACGTGCAAATTCAGCAATTGATTTGACAACTTCCGAGAGTTTGACGTTTCAAATACGTTTGAGAAGGTTAACTTGAAATTTCGTCTGGTTAAATGTGGCTTCAAGAAATGGCGCAGCAGCCACTCACAGGCTTTGATTTTCTCACTAGGATTCCTAGTTACTGTCTATAGTTTAAAAACAGAGTATAGTTAATATAAGTTATTTGTTAAAGTGACTTATTTAAGTTTTTCATTTTAACCTATAAAAGCTATAACTTCTGACACAAATAGAAAGAGAAAGCAATGTAAACAAAAATAGAAAACAGGATCAACTCACTAATCCAGCAAAATAACTGGGTGAATTGGATCAGTTCTGGGGTTACTTCAAATATACCAAGTAAACAGAATTAACCTACCAGGTTACTTAAAATGTCCCAAATGAATTAGGCAGTCCAGAACAAATGAAATTGGCAGAGGGCAGCTGTCAAAATATTATTTCAAATTTATTAAAAGTTTACTGGTAATACAATAAAATAATTTTATACATCTGTATTGATATTTCGCATTGTAGAGATATTGTTTAAATTATATTTTCACTCAAACTGTTTAAAGTTTGTTAAATATATCTAATAGTGTGGTCAGACTTCACTATTATATATATTTGACAAAGTTTTTGACAGTTTGAGTGAATATATAATTTAAACAATATCTTTACAATGCGAAATATCGATAGACATGAATAGAATTATTTTATTCTATTACCAGTAAATTTTTAATAAACTTGAAATAATATTTTGACAGCTGCCCTCTGCCAATTTCATTTGTTCTGGACTGCCTAATACAGCCCAAATGTACTAAGTCAACAAAATTAACCTATTAGGTTACTTAAAATGTCCCAAATAAATACGACCTAAGTAAACAAAATTCACCTGTTAGGTTACCTAAAAAGTTTAAAATAAATTAGGCAGTCCAGATGTCAAGAACAAACGAAATTAGTAGAGGGCAGCTATCAAAATATTATTAATAATTATTTATTATACAGGGTGTTCCATTTAAAAGTGCCACCATTGCTATCTCGAGAACTATAAGAGCTACGAGGTTGGTTAAATTAGCAAAGAACCACCATTTTACAAGACTATTACAATGAGCAAAAAAAATATTTTTTTCGACCAGTGGTTCTCAAAATACGGGACACAACTTTCTTATTTTAAATGGGAACATATGTTTATTTTTAGGTTATTCGATAGAGTATTTTTTTCTGAATTCAACGATATGAACACAAGAGTGCTATGATTAGAAAACATAGACATATAGTTCTGTCTAACATTGTTTCATTATTTTTTGTTAAATTTTATTTTCTTAAACTGTCAGTTTTAAGAAGAAAATGAATTGTTTTCTATCCAAAGCACTCTTATTTCAGCCAGATATAAATAAAATACAAATAAATGTAACATGCATTTTTCTCAGTTATTTTGTTATATTAATATATGATATGTTTATATCGTTGAATTCAGAAAAAAATACTCTATCGAATAACCTAAAAATAAACATATGTTCCCATTTAAAATAAGAAAGTTGTGTCCCGTATTTTGAGAACCACTGATCGAAAAAAAAATTTTTTTTGCTCATTTTAATAGTGTTGTAAAATGGTGGTTCTTTGGTAATTTAACCAACCTCGTAGCTCTTATAGTTCTCGAGATAGCAATGGTGGCACTTTTAAATGGAACACCCTGTATATTAGCTACCCTCTGCCAATTTCATTTGTTTTGGACTGCCTACCCCCTCTACCTACAAACCCAACTAACCCACTTTCCCCACCCTAGGCATCAACACCGGCAGCGTCTACAAGGACTACGGCCTCCTGAAGAACGGTTTCCCGGCTGAGAGCATCTCCAACGGGTCTGTCCTGGTGGTGAAGACCCACGAATGGGGCGCTGGGGCTAGGAAAAGGTTCTCCAGAGCGGTGCTGCTTGTTAGGGGCCCTGCCCAGGCTATCCATGCGGAGTTCAACCGGCAGAGTGGCGGACATGTGGGCTTCGCTAGCCCGGAGAGGTTTTCTAGGATGAGGGGGAAGTGTGAGTATATAGGGGTTGGGGTAGATATGTGTATGTAGTAGCATTGTTGGTATATGACACTCATAAAAATTCCCTATTTCACATCTGGGGCTGGGGATCTATTTTAATTCAGATAGCGAGTTGCTATAATAGCCAGTCACTATCCCTCACTACCGTCATCTATAGCTCGTCCAATATAGAAATGAACCTGCGCGAAAGACGCATTTTCTTTCATATTTTGAGCAACCAATGGGAGAAGGTACCCCCGTTGCGTTTTTTACCAGTGGCGTACTTAGTTCCTAGTTCATATGGGGAAACTATATTAGAAAAAAAATATATAATATTAAGGAAATTCGAAATTAAGATTTAAATAACATATAATTGCAATGAACAGAAAACAGCACAGGATTTGCCGACGATTATATTAGCAGGTAATAATCATTTATGGAAAGGGTGATTCATAATCTTACATGTAGCAGAAAAAGGATTAACTATAATTTGGCTTGAAAATCTAGAGATTAAAGAAGCTGTTATTTCAAAGAAAAATATTGTCAGTGACCAAACCGATGTAATCCATTCGCCTCTACTTAATTAGAATTTTTTTATGATGTTCATAAATGTGATATTTTCTTCTGTTATTCATAAACATTATGCATTTTAAAATATAAATATTTACAAAAATTCAATTTTTTATTGAAACAATCCCACGCCAATGGTAGATTGCTTTCCCATTTATGGTTTACGCCCCTAGTTTATTGGATCAGTGCAGTTTTGAAGTTGGTTGACATGGGGTAGGTATAGCTACTATAACCCAGAACTGCACAGGGCAACTGGTAGGCCAGGCATGGGTCTACGATACGTTTAGTATGTAGTGTGCGGCACATTGAAGTATATTGATGTTGCCGTCTCCTTCAACTTGTTTGTTGCATTATATGCGCGAGAATGATTGACAGGTCCTTTTCTATTTTGGACGAGCTATAGTAGCATTGTTGGTATATGACATGGAGGTATAAATAGTAAGGAGGGAGTGTGTTCCACAGAAACTGTAGCCACTACCCCCTCTCCTTTCAGACATTTACTATCAGGCTAAACATGTGCGTGTTTGTGCTTTGTTTATGCGAGTAGTTTTGACTCTCGCTGGACAAAATGACAGTTTGCAGTGTAACTGGATGTAGAAATAGTTCTACAAATAAATCAATGATCCAAAAACATAAAGAGTTAATCCGGAAAATATCGTTCCACCAGGGGCGGATCTAGGGGTGTGCTGGGTGTGCAATAGCACACCTGGAATTTTTCAGGGGCGGCATTTTAGAAAAGCAATTTGTTAAAAATTAAAATTTTAATTAATTATTCATCTTTGTTTACACTTATTTACAAACTTTTTGAAGCATTTATGAGATCATATCTAGCATAATTATTTTTTATTACAATTGTTTGATATATGTAGGACCACACACATATTGGCTTGTTTCCACAATTTTATATTACATGCAGCAAGCGGCAATAGCAATAAGCGGCGGGTTGTTTGTACCGGCATAGATCTGTGGTGTCGGTAGAGTAGGTACGTTATCAAAACACCATTTTTGTTCAATTAGTAAATAACTCAAGGAAGGTGAACCTAACAAACAGTTCAGCGCAGGAATACATGGTCGGAATGTGTACATTTATTTTCTGATTTTCTGACTGTGAAGTTCAATTTGAAAGTGTGTTCAACATTCAATTAATAATTTGTGCAATAGGTATGTTTTCATTTAAAACTTTACCATTAAGCTTGAAACCTTTAAGGTATAAGTAGGTAGTTGTAGATATATGTGAATTACTATAAGAAAATAAAATTTACATAATTTGGAACCTATTCTGTTTTTATTCTTATATTTTATCAATATTTACATAAATATTGTCATAACATATCTACCACATCTTACAATTTACGAATCATTTTAGCTTCCAAACTAAAATCATATAAATTTATCTGCTCTTTAATTTTATGGCATATTTTAAACACAATTAATATTGTTAGTACCCAACTCCAACTGAAAAATATTGACTTGACAGATGCTGTGATCAACATAAAAAGTATCACAGAATTTCTAGAAAACTATAGACTAGAGGGGTTTGATAGTATTATAGAAGAGGCAAATGTCATTGCTGAAGAAATGGAAGTTGAGACAAAGTTTTCTGTTGAAATACATGTTCGAAGAAGAAAGAAAATGTTCAATTACGAGCAGTCAGACGAACCAATTTCTAGTGAAAAAGATAAATTTAAAATATCAGTCTTTTATACGTAGTTAGATGCAGCAATTAATTCATTAAAAGAACGATTTATCCCGCTAAAACAACACACCGATTCATTTTCCTTTTTATTTAACATTAAAAATAAAAAATTATTAATAAACAAATTTAAAAATTTGGAGTTGTTGTTTACTGATAAATATACCAAAGAACGGGATTTTGATGCAGATGAGCTTTATACGGAACTCAAATCTTTAACTACAATTGAAAAAGACGATATAATTTCGTATAACTTCTAAAGAAATATTGAATTATATTTATAAACAAAACTTTACTAGTCTTTTTCCAAATGTTATAATAGTTAATTAATTAATTTATTACTAAAATTACCTATTAGTGCTGCAACTGTCGAAATATCATTTTCAAAGTTAAAATTGATCAAAAATTATTTAAGATCTACACTATCTCAAGAAAAACTTGTAGCACTTTCTATACTTTCCATAGAACATGAAATTGCCGAAAAATAAATCATAACGTTATAGTAAAGCGTTTTGCTCAAGCAAAGGCAAGAAAAGTACCTTTATAGTAGGCAACTTACATGTATGTTATTGTATTATTTTAGAGTTTTATTTCTTTTTGAGTATGTATGTTTTCTTCTTTCTTTGTTCATCATACTTATTCGTAACATCTATCAGTATTTGTTTTTGCCATTCGAAGAGTTACATATTTTTCCAGTTTATTGGAAACAAAATAAAATAAAGTTTTATGGTCAGACAAGTTCACTGTTAGATTAGGAGGGGGGTTGTTTCTGTAAGCGGAGGGCGGCAATTTGAGGTTTTGCACACCTTATCTTTCCTCCTAGATCCGCCCCTGCGTTCCACAGGTACAAGAGTAATAAAATATACACATGCAGAAAATATTGATGCACGATAATGCGCGTCCTTATGCCTCTGCAATCCTGAACAATTATTTAAGTAATGTTAATATCAATTGCACGGTATGGCCAGTGCGTAGTGCGGATCTAAATCCGAATGAATAGGTGTGGAATATGCTTGGTCGAAATATTCAGAGCCGTATTTCTGTTTCTAATACCTTAGAAACACTTGGGAAATGCATTTTACAAGAGTAGAATAACATCCGACAAGAAGACATTAGGGAGGTCCGTAGTACGCCTTAAGGGTTGAGTTAGGTCATACAAGCACACGGAGGCAATATGCATTATTAGTTGTTATTTTTATCGTTCATTTTTGTTTTTCTAAATTTTTTTCCTATTTTTAAGATGTGTAAGATACATAATAATTTTACAAAATAATCAAGTAATATCAATAGTTTGTTATAAGAAAAATGGCCCGTTTTTCGTGCCGGTTAAGTCTATTACGAGAATTAATATTTTTTTATTATGTACGATGTACTTACTATATGTAATAGAATTTAATTTTTGTATTTTATATAACAGTTTTTAAATATATATTAATTTTTTTAACTTATTTCTCATTTGTTGTTTATTTGCAACTTATACATATATCTTTTGAATATAATCATTTAATATGCGCGCCACTATCCCCACTACCATAAGACAAATGAGGTGCATGCGTCCGTTCCCACCTGGCTTCACTCCCCTCGCCTATAGTAGTACTTTATGCTCCCTCCTTACTTATTATACCTCCATGGTATATGACACTCAAAGAAATTCCCTATTTCACATCTGGGGATCTATTTTAATTCAGATAGCGAGTTGCTATAATAGCCAGTCACTATCCCTCACTACCGCCATCTAGTAGTTTTTTTTAGCACTTATACGAGAGCGACCCGCAAGCGACTGGTCGCTATTTTTTAAATTATGCCCGCCTTCTCGTGTAAGTGCTCGAAAAATCTAATAGATGGCGGTAGTAAGGGATAGCGACTGGCTATAGACCACGTTAGTGAGGTTAAGATTTACATTTAGCGCGAAACCCTAATTCAAATCTGAGTGTATGCATTTCTTATGGGAGTACATTTTCAATTCACGATATTAAAGTATTTTGGCGATTCTTAACTATAACATAGTATTTTTTTATATCCTAGAATACTACTCTTTGCTTTCCGTACAGAAAAAGTGCAAATAAAAGAATAAATTAAGAAAAATTTGATTTTAAAGAAAGTAGTATCCGAAATAGTAACATATGTCGTTACTTGGTGTAGCAGGTTAAAAACGCCGCGTTGAAGTGACAGGTTCAACTGAATACTAAGACAGCTACGACATACGTTTTCAGAAATTTGCACCTACTGTTTAAATTGAAGTTTATTAAATAATACTGTGTTTTTTGGGTGTGTATATTACATTAGAAGATAGATAAAACATTAGAGATTAGTATTTATAAGGTTTAATAGTTAAGATTTGCATTTTATAATACTTTCTAGAAGTTTAAAGATAGCACATTTTTATTCCCATAAGAATAACATGGGCGTATAAATCGGCAGAGGCGAGTTAGGGTTTCAGTTTGAATTTGGCGCCACAAAATGACCGTTACACTAATGCAGTCTATTATGGCAACTCGCTATCTAACTAAGTTTTATAGGTATATTCAACGACTAAATATAAGTAGACAAAACATTCCCTATCCTTCCGTATTGAATGTTTTGTTTTCGGTAAGCCAGAAAGAGAAACCTAGAGATAGATATAAAATGAAAGTATTGTTCGAGCATTGCTCGCTAGAGGTGTCACTGTAGGTGTCATTATTTTTTGTTATTTATCATTATTTAGGTTTTTGTTTTGTCAACGACGCGTTAAATTTGATTATATTTGAAACACATAAATTTAAAACTTCCAATTCTAATGTTAATCATAAAAGTACGGGCGCCTCTAGTGAGCAATGCTCGAACAATACTTTCATTTTATATCTATCTCTAGGTTTCTCTTTCTGGCTTACTGAAAACATAACAAACCAAGAGAAGTTTTGTCTAATTATATTTTGACGTTGGATATATTAGACCCCCTGATTTCTCCCACTTTGTGCAGATTTCTCCCTCCCATTAATGGCGATAAATTTGATCATATTATTTTGAAAATCATATTTGGAAAGAAGAAATATTTAAATAAAGTGTTTCACATTAGAAGAAAAATAAACACATATTTTTGATATTTTTTCTCTGCTGTAGCTTTACTAGATAAGTTTGTCATTTTTCACTGAATTTTCCTTTATTCATATTCTTTTTGTGTCTTACAGTTTTGCTGTAAATTTCTACGTTTGAAGAAAAAATAGCATGTGTTATTCAGAGTAAAAGTGTCTTTGTATGCCAGTAACATTTGATTTAATTTATTGATGATTTTTTTTAATTCGTACTTTAATCGCGGGTTTATAAAAGTTTGTACAACTGGTAGAACTAATACCGCCCAGAGTTTCTTGCATAGCTGTGCCTCGCAAAATTCTTTCTGAAACTATAACTTTTTCGATGATGTACCTTACACGATTGCTGCTAGTTTTCGTCCTTTTGAAATACTTTTCTTACAGTATATAATAAATGACATTATGAAAGAATAAATTTAACGTTTTCCTTATGAAACTCTGAATATTGTGTTTGACAGTCTCCCGGAAAAACTTATAGCGCATGACTTCAGATGACACTGTGTTCGCAAAACACAGATGCTTACATAGGCTATATATATTTAATTTCTAGTTTCTTGGAACTGGAGTTAGTTTGACATTCTAGGACGTTAACAAGGCGTATAACTAAACCGGATTAGTAGCTATTCCCTTTTATGAATCTGAATTTAGATAAACACATTTACAATTTCGACTTTTTTTAAACTTCGAATTGATTTACATTCTTCGCACATTTCTTATAGGATACGAACGCGCTGCTATCGAACAGCAACTTTAAATAGACGTCATTGACAGGGAAGGAGACAAATTTAATAAAGATAATACGTATTGGCCATAGTATGGTGTTTAAAATTGTTATATAATAAAAACTAATATACTGTCGCTCTCTTTTTTATTGCTATCCTACTTCATGACATTTACTTAAATTTTCCGCTCTTTTCGCGACTACGACCAGTGTGAAGTTAGTGTGAAGTTGAGCTTGTGCCCAATCATCTGCAGCGCACTCGTTTCTTACAAACCAATTCTGAACAAATCTGTAAGTTTTACAGATCTGTAAATCTGTAAAAAACTGACAAAAACGTATCTATTTTTGTTGATTAATATAAAATTATACATAAGAGTGGTTACTTTCGTTTATTATTTACAGATTTACAGATCTGTAAGTCTTTACAGATTTGTTCAGAATGGGGTATTCCAAGCCTACGGCTTTTAAAGAAATTCTTATTGGATATCATTGTTTACCATATACCGGGTGTCCCAGCTCGACCGACACATGGGAGTTTTACATGGGAAATCAGTTAATCATGAATAGTATCTCCCCAGTGCAAGATATTAACTTGAAATTTTGTATACTTATAGCAGAATATTAACTCTATGGATCACACTTATTTGAAATATGCAATTTCGTCTGCAGGGCGAGATTTATTAAATTTAAAATCTAATATTTTCGTTCAAATTCAGTCAGCCATGGAAATAAAAGAAAATATTTATCTGACAGTTTAGTGAAATATCACTGATTTTAATTCTTATTCCCTGTATTTTAATATTATTTAAGTTGAATTTAGTTTCTTTTTGTTAAATAATATACCAATATTACAAAAATATAAATATCTACAATGGTATGTCATTAACTGTCAGAACTGTCACATAGATATTTTCTTTTATTTCCATGGCTGACTGATTTTGAACGAAAATATTAGATTTTAAATTTAATAAATCTCGCCCTGCAGACGAAATTGCATATTTCAAATAAGTGTGATCCATAGAATTAATATTCTCCTATAAGTATACAAAATTTCAAGTGAATATCTTGCACTGGGGAGATACTATTCATAATTAACTGATTTCCCATGTAAAACTCCCATGTGTCGGTCGAACTGGGACACCCGGTATAAGTAATATTAAAGTGAATATAATCATTACTTTTCTGATTTTTAATACCATAATATCAAAATGAAATTGTAATGCATTTGAATCGAGTACGTAAAATTCAGTATCAGCCTTGTTGTGACGAAGAAGCCTATTGGCTCTTGTTCGAACGCGCCACGCCTCTGACTCAGACCTACGAATGTATGTTCTCAGCTGGTTCTCAGTGCCTGTGACGTCACACGCATGGCCGATTTTCTAGGTGGTAATTTATTGAAACTTTAAAAAAATATTTCTGGCGTGTTTGAAACCTTTCGGCGAAAAGAAAAAATACGGGTCTAATATTTTTATGCATAGAATAACATATTAAAAAATGAAAAAAACTTGGAATACCCCATTGGCCTATTAGAAGAGAGCGCATTCTGTAGATATTATATTAGTTTTCTATGATATAACTATTTTAAAACACCATACTATGGCCAATACATTTTTTCCCGCATTAAATTTATTGTAATCTCTGTTCATGACGTCTATTTAAAGTTCCCGCTCTTTTCTGGACCACGGGCACTGAGGTTATTGGGCCCAAACGACACAGCACGCTCGTGTCCTATATTTATTTAGAACTGTTTAAAACTGCAAACTAATTTAGTGTTTTTTTGTGTCAGATTGGCAACAATTCGTGCAAGACAAGTTATCATCTTGGAAACAATTCAACTTAGACTGGCTCTACAACTTCACAGGTCCTACTCATGTCTTGTTCTACGATAAACTGGTAGACAACGTGGAAGACAGTTTAAAGAAGTTGTTAAAATTCCTCCAGTACCCGGTCTCAGACAAGAATTTATCCTGCGCGCTAGACAGAAAGGAAGGGATTTACAGACGGAGGAAACGAGTCCTTAATTTCGATCCTTTCACCGCCCAGATGAAGAAAATGTTAAGCGAAGAACAAGAGAAAATCTACAAAGCTATTTATTCTGCAATTGAACAAGATGCGCGAAGATAACACGAAAATATGTTTATAACTTTGATAGGTTATAACTTATAAATGCAGCTTTTAGGTTCCCAGCAACGACAAATACAGGTGGCCCAATGAAAATTATCATCAATTTAAAAAAAAAAATGCTCAAACACGTCAATTTTAATATAAAGGGGGACACCTGAATGGATTGATACTAGTGGCATAACTTCAACTCTAAACTGGGGGTGGACTACACCTCAAAAATTTTAAATGGAAAAGGTTCTCAAACATTCTTTGGAACTAATGATCGGGTTTGAAAAATAAAAAAAACTGTTGAAAGGCCTTTGGAACTGTGTCATGTTTGACACCCTTTTCCATTTAAAATTTTTGAGGTGCAGTCCACCCCCATTTTAGGGTTGAAGTTATGCCATTGGTAATAATCCATTCAGGTGACCCCCTTTACACTAAAATTGACATGTTTGAGCGTTTTTTTGCAAAATTGATGTTAGGTGGCCAAAAATTGCGCTGATAATTTTCATTGGACCACCCTGTATAACTGGACAAAATTTCACTTGGTTTGTTATGTTTTCGGTAAGCCAGAAAGAGAAACATAGAGATAGATATAGTGAAAGTATTGTTCAACTATTGCTCACTAGAGGCGCCCGTATTTTTAACATTCACATTACAATTTAAAATTTATTTGTGTTTAATTTTTATACCTGCTAGGTAAAGACATATAAATCTAAACTGAAATAACAAACGTTTTTAAGATGAAATGGATCCTAAAAATGAAATAATAACATTACTTGTAACAATATTTAGTTTCAACTTACTTAAAAAAAGGCAGAAACAATTTATGAGTATAATCAGTAAAATTATACTATTGTCCTAAAAAAATAGAAAGGTGTATTATAACACTTTATAGCAGTGTATATTTTGTAATTACTTGAAAAAGACCAATTTAATTTAAAGTTTCAAAACAAAACAAAAACCATAAACAAAAACAAAAAAAAGAAAACAATGACAGCTACAATGATGCCTCTAGCGAGCAATGCTCAAACAGTATCAACAACACTGGTGCCTCTAGTGAGAAACGCTTGAACTATACTTTCACTATATCTATCTCTGTTTTTCTTTCTGGCTTACCGAAAACAAAACATTCAATATAAACGGATAGGGAATGTTTTGTCTAGTTATATTTTGTCGTTCGTTCACAGCCCCTTGGTTCATAACCTCCAAATTCCAAAAATCACATCCTTAAAGATTTATTTTTAACCGTGTAGGAGATACAATCCTTTAAACTGTTATACATTTTTTCCAAGTTCCTAAGGGGAAGTTAAAAGTTTTTTTTATTAACATTAACTTCAAAAGTGATATTCTATATTATGTTTTACTCAAAGATACCTAGATTTCTCAAAATAGTTATTTTCGCGCCTCCGTTTCATTATGACTAGTATTACAGAACTCAAAGTCGGCCTAGGCCGAAAAAATGTAGGGATGCCAACTTAAATATTTTAGCATTACGTTCAGTCAAAATTTTTAATTTTATTTTATTGGAAATGTAAAACGTTAATTAAAACAACTATTTTTGATTTATTATTCATATTACACTCGTCTAGTATGATTATGATTACGTTAATTGTTGAAAAATATCAATAGACCACGTTAGTGAGGTTAAGATTTACATTTGGCGCGAAACCCTAATTGAAATCTGAGTGTATGCATTTCTTATGGGAGTACATTTTCAATTCACGATATTAAAGCATTTTGGCGATTCTTAACTATAACATAGTATTTTTTTACATCCTAAAATATTACTCTTTGCTTTCCGTACAGAAAAAGTACAAATAAAATAATAAATTAAGAAAAATTTGATTTTAAAGAAAGTAGTATCCCAAATAGTAACATATGTCGTTACTTGGTGCAGCAGATTAAAAACGCCGCGGTAAAGTGACAGGTTCAACTGAATACTAAGACAGCTACGACATACGTTTTCAGAAATTTGCACCTACTGTTTAAATTGAAGTTTATTAAATAATGCTGTGTTTTTTGGGTGTGTATATTACATTAGAAGATAGATAAAACATTAGAGATTAGTATTTATAAGGTTTAATAGTTAAGATTTGCATTTTATAATACTTTCTAGATGTTTAAAGATAGCACATTTTTATTCCCATAAGAATAACATGGGCGTATAAATCGGCAGAGGCGAGTTAGGGTTTCAGTTTGAATTTGGCGCCACAAAATGACCGTTACACTAATGCAGTCTATTCACATTCGTTTTATTTTTCAGGTTAGAACAAATGTCACTAAATTTTTTGAGTAAAACTAGTGAATTGTTTATATATCCATGTGAACCGAATAAGTTTTTGACGTAAAAACCTGTGTATAAAATTTTAAGTAGTAATAATATTTCTTTAATAAATTAAAAGTGTCATCGGCGCAAAAAAATCTTGTGTATCACACGCCCAGAAACTCTTGCGAGATCTCGCACTATTTGTCAAAATAAGCTCGCTCTCGCAAAAGATTAGTTTCTGGACTAATCATAAAAATAACTACTGTATCACTAGCCCAGAAACTAAACTTTTGCGAGAACGAGCTTATTTTGACAGGTGTTACAAATTATGCGAGATCTCGTAAGAGTTTTGGGCGTATGATACACAATATATTTTGCGCCGATGATACTTTTAATTTCTTAAAGAAATATTGTTACTACTTAAAATTTTATGCACTGTAGATTTTTATGTCATAAATATTTTCGTTTCACATGGATATAAAAACAATTCACTTGTTTTATTGAAAAAATTTAGTGACATTTGTTCTAACCTAAACAATAAAATGAATGTGAATTGATATTTTTTAACAATTAACTTAATCATAATTATACAAGACTAGTATAATATGAACAATAAATCAAAAATAGTTGTTTTAGTTCACGTTATAAATTTCCAATATAATGAAATTTAAAATTTTGACAGAATGTAAAGCTAATAGAAAGTTGGCATCCTTACATTTTGCCGGCTTAGACCAGCAAATAGAGAGTTTCCGGGCGATTTTGAATTCTGTAATACTAGTCATAATGGGACGGGGGTGCGAAAATTAAATTTTCTAAAGTAATGAAGTGACAGACGGGTATCCATGGCAACAGGCAGTTTTACCTCAAGCTACGACCTACGTGCATATTTTTTTGCATCAGCGCCTCTAGCGACAATACCGTAATAGTTGTTATGAAAACAAACGTAAAGTGTATACGACGAATCGTGAAGTCATGTTTTTATTGTGTTTAAAATGCAAAAAGAATAACAACAACTATATATTCTTCACATTTAACCTGGAAATAATTAGTTTAAAATTTTGCAGTTATTTGTTACAGACGACTCTGATTACTCTGATTAAGCTCGCAGCGCCAAAGTATGAATTCGGAAAACTAACGAACCTGTGATAATTTTTGTTTTAACATAAGAAGCATTGTTATTTAGTCAGCCATTTTCCTTATTTTTTTTTGTATTATACATGTGCTCATATTTATAGAAACTTCTATTTAATAAAGTTTAAGTTATTTATTTTGTTTAGTAGTATAGTTTTTATTGTTTAATACATACCGTGTAATTAAATCGAGAAAAGAAATATTATATTTATTATAACAACTAAGTACGCCAATTTAGTCTCCGTACACTTGTAAATTATATAAATCAATGATATTTTGAACCGCCATTCATTAGAATTACTTCCCTTAAACGGTTTGTCACATTTTCCACTAATTTTCTTGAAATTTGGGAGTCAATTTTACCCCATTTTTCTACCATAAATGTAGTAGTTCTTTATATTCTTTGGGCGTCTTGTTTTACACATTTTTTTAAATAAATCACAGAGATGTTCAATAGTATTCATATCTGGAGACTGTGGAGGCGTTTTTAATTGTTGTCTTCAATTGTACAATAACTATTCTAGCAGTTAACGTGTAGTATATTTGGGATCATTATTGAAAGATTTAAGAATCCCTTAAACCCAATTTTTCAGCATATTTTTCCAAATTCTTTTTTAAAATATTCAAATAACCCACTTTCCTATCAATAAAAATTAAATTTCCCATCCCTTCTGCACTTATACAGCCCCATATAAGCACAGAACCACTTCCATATTTCACTGTTTGGTATAATTGTTTTGTTTTCATTTATTCATTCTTTCTTGTCCAAACATTAATTCGTCTATTTGATCTAAAAAGGTTTATTTTGGTTTATCTGAAACAATTACTCAGTTGCAGAAGGTTTCGGGGTGGTTTACATTTTTTAAAAACAAAGCACAAAGATATGTGTACGGAGACTAGTTGGTTTGGTCACGAAGGAAAATTATTGTACAATAATTGTCGGCAAAAATATGAACTACATTGAGGTATTGGTGATATTCAGTGGGTTATACTAAAGTTTGTAATAAGACTTGTATTAGCTAAAAACTGTTTTACCTTAAAATATACTTTAATACAAGCCTCATTCACTGCTACCGAATAACTTTGTTTTACTTAAAACACGCGTATTAAAAAATATTCTTGAGAACACTGTATTAACTGTCATATGTCAAACGGAATTGAATTGAATTTTTGATTTGATAATGGGGGTTTCCAAGATTTTTTGATTTTTTTATATGATAAAGTTTAAAACAAAATATTGGACCCATATTTTTTTATTTTTCCAAAAAGTTGATAGTATCCGAGAAAAAAATTAATAAAGTTTACGGACAATGGGTTTGACGTCATTCCCCTGACTAGAAAAAGATAGTCCATGTGCGCTATGAGATAGAACTATAAGTAGCTAAAAATCTGAAGTGAAGTTAGGCTACGAGTACCGCGTAAATTCAAGCATTGAATATAAACATAACCTGCTTTCGTGATTCATGCTTTCGATAGTTGCATTTACCAGTTACCACGTGTGTGTTCTCATATATTTTGAAATCCAGGCAGGATATAAATGAAATCGAGCTTGCACTTTCATTTTATCACATGAAGCTAGCTATCGGAGGCAGTGTTGCGAACCGGTGAAATCAAAACTTATATACTTATAGTTGGCAACACTTGTCGGGGGAATGACGTCACAAGGTCATTTAAATAAAACTTTAATTTCAATTTTTAAATAAAGTATTCAACAATTATATATTATTTTAGTTTTATTACAATATACTCACGACCAAAATTGATATGCAGAATATATATTTTAAAAAGGCGTTTTATTGGAAACCCCCATTGTGTGGTTATTACGTGGTACATTTAGTTTTAATGATTTAAAATGCCAGGAAAGAGGAATAAAGAGTGCAATTATTCATTATTTTCGAAATATAAAATTAGAATCTCTTTTTAAAACCAAATAGTGACCGAAAAATGCGAATTAACGTTTGCTCTTTGAGCGAATGACAATTTACATGTGGTCGGTGAAGAATCTACTTTTTACAAAGAAATACAGGAAAACGAGTTGGTTGAAATCATGTTTAACATATTTATGTCAAAGTATGATATAAATATTTATATCTACATAAATTGTTTATTATTTACCACTGACAGATGTAGAATGTATTGATTATCAGTCCGGAATTAATCTAATGATTTTTAAATGAACTGAAGCTATCTGTACTCGTATAATAAATAAATCATAAAAAGAAAAAATATAATGCATCCTTGCATACAACCAAAATAATATTCAAGAATGGATTATTTATGCAATAAAACCAATTTAAAATCGACCTAAAATGTATTCTTAAATATTTTTATATTGTTACGACATATATCCTTCTTCGCCTTTTAACTCTAATAACTTGTTAAATACGTTCAATTCACTCAATTTTGCAGAATGCATAAACCTTTTTTCAAAAAAATATTTGAAATGACAAAATATAAGATTTATTTGTCAAATCTGTCTGTGAAAACGTGGTGAAATCCTTAAAACAAGGTTTAAAACAGCCCCAGCCCTGTTTTAAAATAGTGTATTAATTACCACACAAATAAATACAGGTGTATTAAAATAACTGTCTTAATACAGACCTTAAAACACGCTAATACAACCCACTGAATACCACCGATAATATTTAAATTCTTTAAAAAAAGTATGTATTAGGAACAAAATAACATTATTAACTGGAATATTTGTTTCGTTTAGATATCGTTTTCGTTCCAGAAATAAAATTTAGAATTTTGTTTTGTTTCTGTTTCTGTTCCGCATTTTTTTATCGTTTATTTCGTTTATCGTTTTCGTTTCTGTTCCTTGAAAAAAAAAATATCTTTGCAATTAAATAATATACTCTTTTTTACGAATTTAGTTGAACATTTGAGCGAGTTAAGAATGTGTAAAACTTTGGAACGAACTCTAATCGAAATAACTGACTAATATCTTTTATGAATTCGAAACACAGTCAAAATCGGGTCTAAATATGAAGGTAGTGACTAGTCCTTTTCATAAATCTGCCTGTTATTAAATTCCTATCCTTAAATATTATCCCTAAACATGTATTTTGTATAAAATTGTTTGCAGTTGTCTTGAAATAAAATTGTGGAGCATGTCAAAAGCTGTATTTATAACTTAGACACTTTTAAGTAATGTTAAAATGTTTGAGAATGTACTACAAAGAAATAGCAAGGAATATACAGGAACAAATTAGACTTATATCAACTTAGAAGGGATCAAATTTTGCCTAGAGATTCTACAATCAAATCTGTTACTAAACTTCAGTTCCTTTAAGGCCTAATTTACTGAAATAGTCGCTTATGGCACAACTAATTTTAAACTATTTTGTTGTCAACTCTGAACTTGTTTCTTAGACATAGACTCTTTTATAAATGTAACATAAATGTTTTAATAAATAAATTGAAAGATGAACCGAGTTTTTAAAATGTTGGGAGTCACTGGATATTTGGAAAACAGAAGAAAATACGTATTTATCAAATGATGTTCTTGGGGTAGAAATATTGTAAATACATATTATTTATTTCAATTTTAAGGTATGTATGTTTTATTTACACATTATTTATTATAATTACTAGAAATTTACGTTTAAATACAAAATTATAACCTTTAAATGTCAAACTGCAGTTTACAATCGTGTTTTGAGACAAATATTTATGTTTATTGGCATAAAAATTTAATAAAATCAACAAAATTTTGTTGGCGAAACGATTTTATGCAAAAGTTTTAAAAATAAATCAATAAAAAATACAAAAAATTATTATAACCTAAAATTACTACTCTCAGCTTTTGATTTCTAGTTTAAAGACTATAAATTTGTATTTACATTTTCTTATTCGTAATTAATAAATATTTTCTATAAATTTATTGTATAACATAATGTTATATGTCAAACTAAAAATTAATATTTAGTTTTGAAGCAGCTATATATGTTTATTGATTTTAAAATTAAATAAATTTGATTAAATTATGCTTATGACACTATTTTAAGAAGTTTTAAATGTAAATGCTGAATATTTACAAAAATTTAATTATAACCTAAAAATTTTTATGAAACATTAAATCTTGAATTTACATATATTTATGTTCTTTAATTTAAAAATAAAATAAATTTAATTCGGATACATGATTTAATACATATTTTCTATAAATTTATTTGCGAAAAATAATATTTTAAGTAAAATGTCAAATTGGAGTATTTACTATGGGTTGTGACTTTTGAGACAAATATTTTTGGGTTTTCAGATAAAAATTAAATAAACGACATTAATTTCGTGGAAAAAATTATTACAAGGAGAGTTTTTAAAAACAAATGTAAAGAAAATATAAATATATTATAATTTGTATTTGAATATTTAAAATTTGGGAACTACGCGGTTAAAAATATATATAACTTTATTTAAAACAGCTTGTCTCTATCTAAAAGTGTGTACAACTGACTTAACTTCGTTTGGAATTGATGGAAAATTATTTAAATTTAATATCAAATATAGTAAAACATTTATGACTGTTATTCTAATATTGTAAACTGTTTTGACTGAATTAAAATAGTTTGGGATTAAATTAAGCTAGTTGGGATGTTTTTAAAACAGTTTCAAGCAATTCTAAATAATTTTTGGGACAGTTGTCAATTGTTTAAAATAATTTCAGACTGTTTAGAATACCAGTTTTTATTTTATAATTTCATTTAAATATATTAGTCAAACTAATAAGACAATTCCACTACCCGTTTAGTTTATATTAATCTGGAATATTTTTTTCCGACTTCTTTTGGTACCAAATGAAATGTCCTAGAGCTAAAAATGTTGATATTTTTCTTTCGCAAGATATGTGATTTTGAAATATTTATTTTCCTATATATGTATTTTGCATATTTCACCAAGTGATTTATTTTAATAGTTTGGACGAATTATTGAAACTAGTTTTTATATGTTATATTTTTTGGGTCACTGAATACGAATTTGATATCAAAATTATAAAATTCAAAATCATGGATCCAATATGGTTAGTGGAATATATCAAAATGCGTCAATTTTTATGAAAATAAATTAATATGTTTTTTATTTAAACATTTTTTACTTAATACATAGGCTGTGTAAAATACGATCAAAAAAATGTAATACTTTATTTTCATAATAATGGGGTTCTTCACCATAGTAGAAAATTAGGAAATTGATTAATTATAGTCAATCCAGACCTTAATTCTGTATGACAGGAACTATCAAAATTTTTAAAATGTTATTAATTTTTAAGTTATTAAAGTTTTTAGTGCCCTTAAACATCTGTCAGAAATTCTACTCTATTCTAAATTCTTGCTACTTCCAACCCTACTGTCAGTGGCGTCATATTTCACTATAAATCTACAGCTGGTAATTAAATACAAAATACAAAGCGTATTTCAGAGCTAATCTAAATTTGGAAAAAATAGTTTTAAATACTGTGTGATCAGGGAAATTTATGAAAAATATATAGACGATATGGAAATGAAAGAGATGTTTAATGACATAGGCAGCAAAATCATGCCAGTGCCTGTCAAAACTCCCACTATAATATTCCTAATAATTTATAAATTACTTTATTAAAATGCTTACTATTTATACATATTTCCAAGTAAGGAATACAATAGTTATTTAAACCATATTTATATGTTTTTATAATTACATTAACATCTACGTCACAGAACATTTAAAAATTATTACGACTTAACAAATAAGAATTAATACTTTTTGAAACAAAACCTCGCTTTCAAATTAGATAAAGTTCCTTATAAAAAATTTTAAAAAATAATGAAGGTTTTCATTTTGCCATTTTGAATTTTATCATTTTAATTTTCACTGATCTGTATATACTGGCTGATTTTTCATTGTCCAGGCCATATCTCCTGAAATATTAAATATACAAGAAATAGCTAAATAGAAAACTTGTGTAACAAGACCTGATTTATAAAATAGCGTTAACAGATGTTTTCCATGGCCTACTGATTTGGCGGAAATATATTTAATTTCGGTTTTTAAATGGAACTTCCTGTATATTTTTAATAAGGTTCTACATCAATTTCTCTTTACAATTCTGTATAGCAAGTGGGAGTTTGCCTTTAATTTATGCCTAATAACGTAAAAAATTAAATTATTTGAGCCGGCTGTGATTTGCAATTGTTTTATATTGTTTATACCTGTACAACTGCCAAGAAACAGACAGAAGTAATTATTAGTTGAAAAGGTGTACAGAACTCCTTCTCGAAACCTTCAGGAATTAAAAAATAAAATCACTGCCCCGAAATGTTGCGTGACGCCAGAAGAAATTTTATTAAGAGGGTCCAAAAATGTTTAGAATGTAATGGAAGATAATTTGAGCAGTTATTGTAAAACAATATGTTTTTATTTAATTTCGTTTATTTATGGTCGGTTTATGCAGACAACTAAATTAAGAATAGTATATTAAAACATAAGTTGTAGAAGGCAACCTTTTCAAGCATGAGATTGAATTTCGGGAACGAGCGCGAAGCAGCGAGTGCCCGAACGAACGAATGCTTGAATTGCCTTCTATAACGAATGTTTTATACTATTTTCTCTGTTTCGGCTTTTATTTATATTATTTTTTATAATAATATTTGACAATTTCCATTAAGGGATTTTTTTGACAGAATAGTTAGGTTGGTGACAGTGATTTCTGTTTCGTCTGTTGTTGCCTAGGTGCTAGGTCAGTTGCCTAGATATTTTGTGTATTTAATACAGTCATGCCAATCTCAAATAACAAAATATAACCAAAAATCGTTTAAGAATGAAGCTCCTTCCAACATCAATAAGCGTGCTGGAATATGATATTCTAATTCCGAAACAGAGAAATTACATTCTAAAATTAAATTAAGAAAGTAGGTACCATTGCTTTCTACAAAAACGTTTATGCAACAAAATTAACAAACTAAACTATTGTCACTAAACTACGAAGTTGGATATTTTCAACTTTCTAGTTTAATTTCTTAATTTTATAATGTTTGCACATGCGCAATATTACCATAACCATTAGTTTGACGTTTAGAGCGTTTCGTAAATATAACCTAAAAGTTATATTTTTAAAACCGATAAATTATAATATTTTTATATAATGGAGAACATAATAAATGATACTAAGGACGTAATGTTAATAAGCCTACTTCAAAACTTTTAATTTTTATGCTATAAAAGAAAATAGTAAATTTAATGATATAATATCAAAGGAATATTCCCATTGGTTTATTCTTTAGTTTAGTTTTGAGCATAAACAATCTTCGTATAATTTAATTTTCTAGTTTAGTGGTCCAATTTAATTTTATAATTTGGTTGCTGCATAAACCCACTATTAAACTTAAAAATTAAATTAAGGTTGTTTTAATTTTATTGATTATAGAGCGGGAAACATTAGTTTTTAAGTAGTGAGTACGAAAAATAGTTTTAAGTAACTGTCTAAAATTTAACTGATTACAACAACCAACCATAATATTAGAGTTTTGATTTCTTCTCAGGTAATTTTTTTAACTTCCATTTCTTTTTTTTATTATGTGCCGTTGGTACAACTCTACTTATGGCTATTCTTTACCATCTCCGCTGCCGCTGTCGTGGTGCTTGTGCCGTTGGTACAACTACGCTGACTACCTATGGATCTTCCTATCCTTGTGCGCTCTCGTGGCTCGTGACTTGCTGGTCCCAGACTCGAGCCGCTGCTTCTGACGACAAGAGAGCGTAAGAGATGTTTGGACAACAGCTTCGCTGCGGGTTCTATAAGGAGGAAGGACACGAGGGCGGGGGAGATGCGAACAAGACGAACTTGATTGTGAATTACCTGCCGCAGAATATGACGGATAAGGATTTGTACACGATGTTTGTCACGCAAGGACCGTTGGAGAATGTTAGGATTATGAAGGATTATAAGGTAAGGTAATTTAAATGGGGTCTGTAAGATTTTTCATTATAGCTTTCATCGATGGATTTATGAAAAATATTAGACTCGTATTTTATTTTCCCAAATTGCGTTTTAATAATAAAAATCTGGTGTGTCCAACACATTACCTCCCGCCACTGTAGTTATACCGTAATAGTTATTTACATACCAAATGCGGGAACGACTGGTTTCCGGAGGAGTGCATGAGTACGAAATAGTTATTTACATACCAAATGCGGGAACGACTGGTTTCCGGAGGAGTGCATGAGTACGAAAATATTTTTTCGTACTCATGCATTGAAATGTGTTGTTTCGCGTTGCCTAAGCAACGCCTGGAACGTCAATTTCCCAGGTCTCCACCAGATAGGCATTTATTAAAAAACTATATATACAATAAAATGTATAATGTTTCAAACATTCTTTTACATAATAATAATAAAAGAGAATAGTGGATTATTGAATGAAATTTATTTTAGAATAAGTAAATTTAGTGCATTTGATAAACAATGTTGGCAACAACTGCTGTCATGTTGACAGATTGACAGCACTTGTTAGTACTGAAACACATAACCACAAATCATTTTGTGTATACAATAAATAAAAATATTTGTACAAATAGAAAATTAATTATTGATTTTATGATTTTCGTACGAAAAATATTGTACAAACCTCTTGCGTGAACTGGGTTTCCGGAATCGTTCTATGGCAACACTCCTCCGGAAACCAGTCGTTCCCGCATTTGGTATGTAAATAATAGTTATTTACATACCAAATGCTGATCTGTTAATCTGTAAATAATGAACAAAATCGCAACGAAACCAGTCGCTCTTATGCATAATTTTACATTAATCAACAAAAATTGATACGTTTTTTTTTAGTTTTTTACAGATTTACAGATCTGTAAGATTTAGATTTGTTCAGAATTGGTCCATTAGAAAGAAACATGAGAAACGAATTTGACGTTTGCTTTTTGGGTTATAAAAATTTCTGACAGGCCTACATCAAATGCAACAACAATTTAAAAACCATTAATAACTTTAAAGGAAATGGTAGAAAAGTAGAATGGTCTACTACACAATAAATAAATAAATATAATAATGAAACAATTATTACAATTTTTAAAAATCCATTCATTAACTGTAAAGCAATGACTCAATCTACTATAAAAATTTTGAATTACATATGATAATATTTGGGCAATTGTAATATTTTGAGAAAAGTTTTGAATTTGAACTTTTAATTCATCTAAATTTTGAATAATTCCCCCATTACAAATTTATGATTTTAAAGATCACGAATAAAATAGTATGCTGTAGCAAACCATTTTATTATTCTACCATTTCCTCTAAAGTTATTAATGATTCTTAAAATTATTGTTGCACTTGATGTAGGCCTGTCAATCAAATATCAAGTTGTAACCATGGATATGATAAATCCTCATGTTTCGCCATAAAAAATATTCACGGTATATTTCTACATAAAAAAATTCTTTGATACATTAGATTTTTATTTTTTTAGATTAGTATGTTCGGAATATTTTTAATTCAATTCAAACTGAAATTTCTTTGCATCAAATTTCTAATATTGTATCGAAAACGAAAGAAAAGTTATTTTTAGTAGTACACCACTTCCATGTGTGGTTACTTCACACCAAGTAAAAATAGTATTTCAAGAAATATATACAATTATGTTAATACAGGTGTCCGTTTTAAGAGGCTAACCATTGGGATGTGAAGAACTTTAAAAGATACGAAGCCAGTTAAATTGGGACAAAATTACCCATTTCAGTCAGGTCACTAGATATGATCAAAAAACTGATTTTAGCCAATTTACTTTTTGACTTATAACTTTCTGTTTCAATTCATACAAGTTTCTAGTTTGCACATTCTGCATATACTTTTTTTACGAGGAAATGATGGCGGTTCTCAAATTTTTTTTTAACTTTATATCAACTTTCAATTTTCATATGGGGCTCAAAGTTATCTGTAGTACTATTAAACGGAAATTTGTTTCTCTTAGCAATGGATATAAAAACACATGTACATTTAAATAAACTAAAAAATTTGAAAATTATTGGCTCGTATTACGAGCTCACTTTTATATAAAAATCGCGATTTTAACGTCCACTTTTACATCATAATCTTATTTAAAATTGAAAGTTAAAATCACGATATGATTATAAAAGTGAGCTAGTTCGCTTTTATAATAAAATCGCGATTTTAACGTTCGTTTTTACTAAAGATTTTGATGTAAAAGTGAGCGTTAAAATCGCGATTTTATTATAAAAGTGAGCTCGTAATACGGGTCATTGTTTTTCTGTATGAAACAAAAAAAAATCGATTTTATTTCCAAAGCACATTTGACCAAAATTAAGTTCTTATTTTATTTTCATTTTAATATGCCTGTGTTTTTATCATTGGAAAGAGATAAAAAATCTTTATTTAACAGTACTACAGACAACTTTGAGTCCCATATGAAAATTAAAAGTTAGTATGATTTCCTCGAAAAATGTTGGAGCTACAAACATTCTGACGACCGCTGTCAATTTCTCGTAAAAATATTGTCTGTATAATGGGCAAACTAGAAACTTGTATGAATTGCAACAAGAAAGTTATATCAAAAAATAAATTGGCCAAAATCAGTGTTTTGCTCGTATCTAATGAGCTATGTATGTTTTGGCGAAAACAAGTACATGACTAAAATGCGTAAGTAATGCGGCAACTTTGCCCCAATTTAACCGACTTCATATCTCTTACGGTTCTCCACATTCCAATGGATAACCTCTTAAAACGGACATCTGTATTATTTTATTTCATTTTTTTTTGAGGTTTATATATATAGCCTTTTAATCTCAAATTTTAATGTACATATTTTTTTTATCAAACATTTTCAAGACACAAATATGGTTTTCAAGCAAATTTTCTAAGCAAAATTTCGGACATGCCAATAGACCACGTTAGTGAGGTTAAGATTTACATTTAGCGCGAAACCCTAATTCAAATCTGAGTGTATGCATTTCTTATGGGAGTACATTTTCAATTCACGATATTAAAGCATTTTGGCTATTCTTAACTATAACAGTATTTTTTTATATCCTAAAATATTACTCTTTGCTTTCCGTACAGAAAAAGTACAAATAAAAGAATAAATGATGAAAAATTTGATTTTAAAGAAAGTAGTATCCCAAATAGTAACATACGTCGTTACTTGGTGCAGCAAGTTAAAAACGCCGCATTAAAGTGACAGGTTCAACTGAATGACAGTTACGACATACGTTTTCAGAAATTTGCACCTACTGTTTAAATTGAAGTTTATTAAATAATATTGGCCCGTATTACGAGCTCACATTTATAATAAAATCGCGATTTTAACACTCACTTTTATATCAAAATCTTTTGTAAAAACGAACGTTAAAATCGCGATTTTATTATAAAAGCGAACTAGCTCACTTTTATAATAATATCGTGATTTTAACTTTCAATTTTACATAAGATTATGATGTAAAAGTGGGCGTTAAAATCGCGATTTTATTATAAAAGTGAGCTCGTAATACGGGCCATTGTGTTTTTTGTGTGTGTATATTACATTAGAAGATAGATAAAACATTAGAGATTAGTATTTATAAGGTTTAATAATTAAGATTTGCATTTTATAATAATTTCTAGAAGTTTAAAGATAGCACATTTTTATTCCTATAAGAATAACATGGACGTATAAATCGGCAGAGGCGAGTTAGGGTTTCAGTTTGAATTTGGCGCCACAAAATGACCCTTACACTAATGCAGTCTATATGCCTGACTTTTTAAAAGTATGTTTCTAAAAGAAATAAAATATTTTGATTACACGCATGCGCAAAGCATTAATTGAATTATGGTTATAATTTATATATTTTATTAACTTGTATTACATGGAACAAGAGCGATGTCAAACCAATAGTCAAACATCAAAATTAAATACAATATCACATGATACCTTCTGATTGAATTAATTTAGGAAACTAAAATCCATCATAAACCAGAATAAAAAATCAAGATTTTAAATTAAACTAAATAAAATTCATCACAAACCAGCTTTAAACGCCATCTCTTTACCACAAACCCCAACAACCCAAACCTTACACCAAACTACACCCAACTATCCATTTCCAGACAGGCTACAGTTTCGGCTTCGGCTTCGTGAAGTTCCTCCGGCCGGAAGACGCAGCCCGGGCCATCGGGGCCCTGAACGGCGTGGAGTACTACAACAAGCGCCTCAAGGTGTCCTACGCGAGGCCCCCCGGCCAGGACATCAAGGACTCCAACCTCTACGTGACCAACCTGCCCAAGAGCTTCACGGAGGAACAAGTGCACGAGCTGTTCCAGGAGTTCGGGGACATCGTGCAGAAGAATGTGCTGAAGGATAAGATTACTGGCATGGCCAGGGGGGTTGCTTTTGTCAGGTAAGGGGGGGAGGGGGGTTAGGGTTTGTGAGTGGTTTGTAGATGGTTTTAAGTGGGTTGGTATTGGGGTAAAATGTGTTTGATGCTCTTAAACGTGTTTAGAATTGTTTGGAAATGTATTTTTCAGACGACCACATATGAAAGTAGCCATATTTACACTGTAATTAACACCAGAAAATGTAACATAGCACACGGCGTGTGTTATAATAACACACTTGTGTGTTATATAACCGGATATGACGATTAGTGATCAATAGATGGAACTTTGATAATGAAATGTAACAAAATTAATGAAAATTTGCTTAAAACTACGATTTTAAAATTGGTAGTGAATTAATAACAAAAATAAGGAGCCAAAATGTACTGATAGTTTTATTAATTGTTCAAATAATACGTACTAGACTTCCAAATCAGTTTCCGGTTAACTAGTGATACTTAACCTCAAACCCAAACGTCAATGCTTTCGTGAGTTGTGTTTGACATTGACACTTTTGTTTAAACCCTGTTTTGGTTCGACAAAGATAGACTTTCAGCACTGATATACAAATAACTATTGTGGTCGTCTGAAAAATAGTGTACATAACTCGCTTGAAAGTGCATAGCAACGCTCGTGTATTAAATCACTCATCTCTACACACGCTTGCTATTTACCACTTTCCACGCTTGTTATGTAAATAACTATTAAAAAGCTAGAATATTCTGACATGTTCTAAATTCTTTCCACAATGTCTACAACCAGGGTTGGCCTGATTTAAATCAACTCATTTTTTTATTTATTATAAGTAATATAATAAGAGCCAAGAATTTATTGAAAAAAATTACGAATATTAGTTGCATAGTAAGACAAATGAATGTCAAAAATGACATTTAGATTACGACAGCGAAGCTGGAGAAATTTAAAAATAATTTTTGACCCGAGTTGTTACTTCGCAGGAATAGGCTCATCAACCATTTTTAAAATTATTTTTTTTATAAATCTGCATAAAGAAATATGTTGATAAGTGCAAATCCGGTTTGAAAATTCTTAGTATTAAGGGAGAAAATAATTATTTAATGTACAGCGCTGCAATGTGACGTCATTAGTACCAAATAGTGGTACTCAACCAGTAGGTTTTCATGTGATTTGCATTTCCTTCATTTTATATTTGATAAAGAATTAAACATGTATTAAATGTTATCTTTGTTCAATAATTTACTCTAAAAAGATTAACAAATATATTTTTATGGAAAGTAGGTAAATATTGTTGTACATTTTGACAACTTTTTTCACTTTGACATTTCTGTGGCGCTAGTGGGCTTGAGTCATGTGTTTGAACTACGACAAACTTTAAAACTTACAATATTACAATATTTACATAAAATATTTATATACTCATAGTATAAAATAAATCTTTATAGAAATTAATTTTCACTTTTATTACAGAACACCAACACTAGAAAGTTTTCATATAAATTTGTATCCATTATGTTGCCTGCCTGAGTCAATGGCGAGCAGCGGGCTTTCATCTTTTAGCCAATCAGAAGCTCCATTTTAAAACTAGTACTGATGACGCGATGAATTTTATAAACCTTAATATCTCGGAACTGAATAAATTTTTAATAATTTTTTTATTGTTAATAATACTTGCTAAATATTATTTACAACACATATTTACCATAATTTGATTATGGTTGATGAGCCTATTATGAGTAAATTATACCAATTAAATTCTTAGCTCGAATTAAACTTGATTCCAAATAGACATTCTTGTTCTTTTTGTAATCTCTGGAACACTTTGATCAATATTGGTATTATTTTCATCTATAGAAATGTCTCCGAATCTCATTCTCAATCAATTTCTTCACGTATCACTGAATTTTTTAATGTTTCAAACGTAAAAAAATTTAATATCAGCAAAATGTAACCATGACGACGTTAGTGTGATTTTATCAAATTTCTTCACTAAAATACGGCCTACCCCCAACAAATAAAGCATTCTGATTGGGTAAAATTGACACGCTGTCGTGATCTAAATGTCATTTTTGACACTCGTTTGTCTGTTACTACGCAACAACTATTTGTAAATTTTTCCAATAAATTCATGGCTCTTATTATATTACTTATGATAAAAAATATAATAATAATAATAAGAAATAAATAAAAATTTAATTATTTGCTACGAAACAATTAATAAAAACTAAAATATATTCTGTACATAATAATATCTTAAAATTAAATTGTGTTTTATCATTTTAATTCTCATATAACAAAAGGAAAAATTCAGTGTTATTCTTCCTAGATTTATTCAGATGAATCGTTTTGCAATAAAATATATTGCTTTTTAAAACAATTAAAAAGTGCAGTAATAGTCAGATATCTTTAAAAATTACAAAAAAAATATTTTTTCGACTTTTTTTGAAAAAATCAATTATTTTTGATTTTTTTTAAATAATGATTTTTGCCAACCCTGTTTACAACTATTTTAAACTCTACCAGACTATCTTAACCTTATTTAAAATTGTAGAACTGTTTCAAGTTTTGTTTAAAATGACTAAAATTTGCTACAAAATTATTCATATTTAATTTGGGATTAGTGGCTGTTTGAGATGAAGTTGAGCCAGCTGGCAGGGTTTAGTGGCAGTTTGCAATGACCTTAGACCATTTAGCAGATCTTTAAGACTGTTTGTCATTAATTTTGGGCAGCTTTTAAAGCTTTGCGGCTGTTCAGCATTACTTTAGGCCAGCTGGCCGGGCTTACTGGCTGTCCGCCATCACCCTAGGCCAGCTGGCCGAGCTTACTGGCTGTCCACCATCGCCCTAGGCCAGCTGGCCGGGCTTACTGGCTGTCCGCCATTACCCTCAGGCCAGCTGGGCGGGCAGTATGGCTACGCCTTATGCCCTCCTACATGTCTATGGATGTCGGCAGGTTTTCAAAGCGCGAGGAGGCCCAGAGTGCGATCCAGCAACTTCACGGCAAGCAGCTGGACGGCTGTCTGGAGCCGCTGTGCGTCAAGGTGGCCGAGGAACACGGCAAGCAGAAGGCCACGTACTACGAGGGCTGGAAGGCTGGCTACAGTCAGATGAAACAAGGTTGGTACAGGGTTTATATGGGTATAGGGTGAATACTAGAAACCAGGGCATGTAACCGAAAAAAATACTGGTTAACGGTTAATCCTTATAGAGAACGTTATAATAATAAAGGTTATAGTTCGAAAACCAGTTTTTAAAAATTGGGAACCGGTTTAAACCGGTTAATATATCGGTTAAAAAAATAATTAAAATTAATTAAAAAAAAGTAATTATAAAAATTTGATTAAAAAAATTACAGAATAATTAATTAAAAAAAAATAATAAATTACCATCTGAGAAAAAAATAACAATTAAATAAAACAATTTCATTAATGAACATTCACAAAAATTCCCGTAATATCTTCAGAAAAACGCTGGTCACTTTTCAATTTTAAACTTGCCTGTGTTGACAAAGGCCGTATTCATTTGGGACTTTTTATGTAACCTTAACTGCCAAAGAGACTACCTACATTTATGACTCTCCAATAAAATGTTAATTGTAAAAACTGTCATGACTCATGTTCAAATACAAATAGAAAACCCAGATATAAAAAAATATTAAAATTTTTTCTCGCTAAATGATATTAAAACGCTAAAACCGGTTTATTTTTTTTGTTAACGGTTACCGGTATTTTCGGCCTGAAAAATATCGGTTAAAATTACGGTTAAAGTTCGCAATTTTTTAACCGGTTACATGCCCTGCTAGAAACCTTTACTTAGGAAATTAAGATGGGAAAACAGTTTCTTACTGTTTCCATCTTTCCGTTTTAAGAAGCTATCCATTTCGATCTCGGGCTACCGCATTAGTTACCCATTTAAATGCATAGCTTGCTAGATATGAGCAAAAAACTGATTTTGGCAAATTTAATTTTTGACTTGTAGCTTTCTTGTTTCAATTCAAACAAATTTCTAATTTGCTCACTTTTTACGAGGAATTAAAAGCGGTCCATAAAAGAATTAACTATATTATTTAGTTCCAACAATAACTGTACTAGTTTAGTGGCATTAGCAATATTTGTAGATGATTATCAGCATTTCTAAATGATTCACAGGAAAATTTGTGTTGATATTTCACAATCTTCCGGTTTTATTAACGCCAAAAATAGCTGTTGTCATACAAATGGTATGATTTACTTCATAGATATGAAACAAATTAAAAATATTCTGAACTGCAATAACAAACTAATTATAAAACTACAAATTGAATATACCGAAAAATTGATATAGAATATATTACTACAGGGTACCTATTCTGTAACTTATATCACTAGTGATACGCGTTCAAAATTGTTATAATCTGACTGCCATCTAGCGGTTTTTGAGTGCAACAGGGAAAATGACGTCACTCATTTTGTAAACGATTCACTAGCGCGAAGGGTAGTGTTATATTCATTTCACTAGTGTTATACTGACGTTTGGTTTGTGCGCTTGACGGTTTTGTTTGAAATTTGAGTGGTGACATTTTGTGAAAATTACTAATGAAAATCTAGAAATTATGCACAGGTACGTTATTGCCAACACATTGACAATAAACACAATTTTGTACAATTTGACAGTTGTGCCAGGGAGTAGTGCCAACTTAAATATTATTTTACTAAAACTTTCAAATAAAAAAGTTCCTAAGATTACAACATTGAACATTTGACACGAGACGTCAATCAATATAACAATTCAAATCGTTGAAAAGTTATAGAATAGGTACCCAGTAGCGGGAGATAATGTGTTGGACACATCAGATTTTTAAATTTATAATGTATAGTCTTTTTCACGAAAATGTGATCGTACGTCATACCTAGTAATAAAATTGTTGCCAAAACAGCAATCTTACTGTCCCTAGCATATACCCAGTAAAATACACGGAACTTAGTGTCTTTCACTAATCAATGGTTGGTAATCCTGTAGAACATAGCCATTCTCCAAATGTCAAAAAATAAGGGCTCGTATTACGAGCTTAATTTTATAATAAAATCGCGATTTTAACGCCCACTTTTACATTATAATCTTATGTAAAATTGAAATTTAAAATCACGATATTATTATAAAAGTGAGCTAGTTCGCTTTTATAAAAAAATCACGATTTTAACGTTCGTTTTTACAAAAGATTTTGATGTAAAAGTGAGCGTTAAAATCGCGATTTTATTATAAAAGTGAGCTCGTAATACGGGCCAATATTATTTTTGAAAAATGTCAAAAAATCGAGCAAAAAATTTAAGAAGTTGTGCACAGAATATGGTGAATTCTGTAATAAGGTATTTCGAACAAGAACGTGACAAACGAAGATACAGAGGGGGATGCTGAATAAATTTAATTTATTTTATGTAAATAATTCACAATATGATATATACACACATGGTATACTATGCAACCATCAACACTTGAATGTACCCTACAAATACTTGGCAACGTTGCATCAGGGAACATTATGACGTACGATCACATTTTCATGAAAAAGACTATAGTAATTAAATACATGTATTTATTTATTTCAAAAATGATTTGATTTTTACAATGTCCAGTGAAAGATCGAGATGAACGTGTTGTTACAATTAAAATAGATGAAATAATGAATGAAAAATATGACTAGATTTGTTGTAATCAAAGAAATGATTTGATTACTTTTAGGAATTTTTTATTTGTAATAATCAATTCCAATTAGTAGCTGTCAATCAAATTACAATTTTATTTGAAATAATATTTCTTTCAATTGAAAGTAAAAATGTTAGAAATTGTTTAAAAAGGAGTTTACCTGTTTTTCTTTTGTTTATTGCAGATAATTGAGGAAAACAAAGAAATTACACACAAACTTTGAGAAAATTTCAAAATGTTTCGTTCTGTTCCACAACACATTTTTTTTACTTTCTGTCAAAATTCGTCAATATTATCAGAGTATTTTTGAGTTTAAGTTGTATTTCTCAATATTCACCATTCCGAATCCAAGACAGGGTAGATATTTATTATAGGAAAGATATTTCCAGTGTTAATTACTTCTAAATCAATAAAATTTTAATTTTTCAGAATATTGGTTTTTAAACAACTTTCGACATAGAATTTTTGAAATCGCAGTTAATACAATGTTTTTTTTCTATAGCAGATGTTAAAGTGCAATTTTATCAACTCAAAATAGTGGATAAAGTAGCACTTTAACCGCAAGGGTAGATAAAGTAACACTTTAACAGCAAGGGTAGATAAAGTACTTTAATTTTTGTTTATTAGAAGTACATTTCCATAACAACGCACCCTTCTGACATTTTAAAATTGTTCTTAAATAATAATTTAATTTTTCTAATTCTTTTCTCTTCAAAACCTGCTATAGAAAAAAATAGAATTTTATACACGACGATAAAATAAAATTATCGACTCGCGGAAAATAATTCACTCGCGATTATATCGCTCGTGAATTAACACTTTCCGCTTGTCGATAAAATATTATTTTATCGTCTTGTATAAAAAATAACTATTTTCCTCCCGCCTAACAATATGTAGATAAGGGAGTTGTTGTTTTTGATCAAATTTCTCGAGTGTGAGTTTTCAACATATGAGCACGAATTAGAGTCCCTAGAATACGATTTTACTATTTATACCGTGATGTCTGTATGTCTGTATGTCCGTGTGTGTGTGTGTCTGTCTGTGACGATTTTTCGTCCACGATAACTCCAATACGATACATGTAAAATATATAATATTTAGTATTTAACACTTATATTTAAATGTAATGAAATGATTAGATTTTGATATAATTGGTTAACCGGAAGTAGTACTTTACATGAAACATTAAAAGGTTTATCCTAAAAAATACCTCTAAATACTGTTTTTTTCGCAAATTACGTTTATATATAACTTCTAGCTAAACAAAAAAAATATATAAATTATAATAATTTTACATATCGTTTAGGCCGAGAAATTTCTATAAAACAGATGAGTTATTCATATGATATCAAATTTGATGAAAGTTTAAAAGATAAAATAAGTAAATATTGGGGTCTATTCTGTAACACAGTGGTTAATTTTTAACACATGGTTAAAATTTTTGTCCAATAAAAATTGATTTGTCAACTAAAAATCCAATTTTTTGTTATATGTCAACATACTAGATTGGTTAAAATTTTTAACCATGTGTTAAAAATTAACCACTCTGTTACAGAATAGACCCCATAAAGTTTGAAAAAGGTGACGGAAATATTTAAGGAATATATTTGCATGCGTGAATCAAGGTAAGTTCGGTTCCGGTTTTACCTTTTTTTTGGTCATATAAATTTTATGAAGGGAATTTTATGTATGAAATGAATTAAAAATATTCTGAACTGCAATAACAAACTAATTTAAAAACTGCAAATTAAATGTACTGAAATACTTATATAGAATATATTACGGCCACAGTGGCGGGAGGTTATGTGTTGGACACAACAGATTCTTTATTATTTTGTTTACAAATATAATCTCTTTTCATAGAACAATCAAACATTGATTACAGTACAGTCGTAAAATTTTTATAACCTTAAGTATTTTTTCAGTGATTCAATCTGCATTTCTCTAAAGATTTATAAAAAAGTAAAACTAAAATCTAAAAAAAAAACCAGAATAATTTCGTTGTAGGACTAGAAAGTGTTTTCAAAATGCTTCCTTTTTGAATTCAAGTTTGGTACTCTCAAATCCTTGTCTTTAACCGTGTAGGATTTACACCAATTTTTACAATTTATAAATATTTAAAAAAAATGACTTACCTTTTTTTTGTTGCGTTCTTTCGAAAAACTGGGTCAAATTCTTCGATAATCAGTTTGTAAACCACTAAACTACACACAAGTTGATGTCTTTTTATTTCTCTGTAAAACGCGCGACACAAAATGGCTGACATCACCTGATTTTCACTTTTGTTTCTTAAGTGTTTCTCGTGTAATTTTATTTCCACTGTTAAAATCGTGTTTGAAAACTATTATTAGGCAGTAATGTTCACTTAAAATATTTATGTTGTATTTTTTTACAAAAAAACACGACTGAAAGGTTACATTTTAAGGTTATGTAGTTCTGAAAGCTAAATAAAGGGTTGAAATGTTAAAATAAATAAAGTTTCTACAAGATCCGACTTCGTTCACAGACAAAGCACAACTAATTTCATGGTAGGAAATGTTTATTTTAAATAAACGTCTTATATCATTGTTTCACACCTTAATCAATAATTAATTAATAAAACTTAAATGAACAGTAGATTTGGTTATATTTTTAAATTTTAAATATCGTAGGAATGTACAACACCTTATAAAATTATACTCCTTTTTAGATTTTCTTTGTAGATCTTGTTTCGTATTTCAAACTGTTTTATTTAAAGGAAAAAATGTATCCTTCAAATATTAATCATTTATTTAACTAAATTGTAAGAAGTTTAAAATAACAAATATTAATTATATAACCTCACTTTTAAGACGAACAAAATATCTCTTTTGAAAAGAAAGGTTTTCTTCGTTTATGTGTTCATTGGAACGATTAGGTGAAAAAATTCTCCGAGTAACTTTTCATTTTCTAGACTTAAGTAAATATCGATGCGTTGATTTCAAAACCTGAAATCCTATTACGCCTTTTCTATTTCATTCTGTTGCTTTATTATCTAACTTTTATTTATTTACAAAACCTATAACCCCATCTCAAAGTTGTGTAGAATTAAAACAAACCAAACAACAGTATTAAACCAAAAATTGTGTTGATAAACGCGAAATATCCCAAAATACTCATTTTTGTGCCCAAAATTTTGATTTTGGAAAATAGTTTACATTGTTAGATCTCAACGCACTGATTTAAAATTTTTAAACGGAATTTAATTATCTCTTTTCGTTACTGAAATATTTACTGTCAAAGTTGCAAATCAGAAAAGTGTGTTTTTTGGGTATATCTCTAAAATGGATAAAGATACAATCTCAACGATTCTATCATTCGATTCTACGGGAAAAGTTACATAAAGAAATGTTTTCTCTGCATGTTCGGTGAAAAATGAGAAAATCAAAAAAACCTAAATTTCAAAATTTCACCGAGGACCTTTTTTTCTCCAAAACTTTTCATTTTCTAGACTTAAGTAAATATTGGTACGCTGATTTCAAATTTTCTAACCTAATTGAATTATCTCATACCGTTCTCGAAATATTTGTACTCAAAGTTGAGTTTAGGCAATATCTAAAAAAACAGGTTTTTTATGTATACCCCTTTAAGGATTTGGTTTACGACTTCGGCGACCTCACCAATCGATTCTATGGGTAAAATTACAGAAGTATATCAATTTTTAGATCTTTATTCCAAAGGATACAATTTGTAGAAAGGAAAAAACAAAAATGGCAAAATCTGAAAAAATGTCAAGGGGTACACCTTAGAATTTTTCGATTTTTGGTTATTTTCAGTTTTTTCCTTCTAGAAATTCTATCTGTTGAGATAAAAATTTGAAAATTGGTATACTTATGTAATTTTGCCTGTAGAATCGAATGGTGTGGTCGCCGAAGTTGTAAACCTAACCATTTAAGGGGTATACCTAAAAACCCTGTACTGCATACATAAACTATTATATTATTAATTATTATTATTATATGTGATGCACAAATGTATTTATTATTTATATATTAGTGTTACACCAAATTATGTCGTTTTAATTTTTTTTTATTTAAATTATAAAACATTCAAAATATTTTATTTGATTACAGCAAACGGATCATATTTTATGTTAATTCCACACCTTGTGCTAAAATCACTAATAGTAATCACAATTTTGTGGCACCAATACTTGCAGTTAATTATTACAAAGTCAATAATATTTTAATTTATTATTATTGTGGAGAAACTATTTAGATTGTAACAGTTTTCCCATATTAAATCCCTATGTGAAGGTTTCTAGTATTCACCTTGTATACAGGGTGTTCCATTTAAAAGTGCCACCATTGCTATCTCGAGAACTATAAGAGCTACGAGGTTGGTTAAATTAGCAAAGAACCACCATTTTACAACATTAATACAATGAGCAAAAAAAAATTTTTTTTTTCAACCTGTGGTTCTCAAAATACGGGACTCAACTTTCTTATTTTAAATGGAAAGGTATGTTTATTTTTCGGTTATTCGATAGAGTATTTTTTTCTGAATTCAATGATATAATATATCATATACTAATATAACAAAATAACTGAGAAAAATGCATGATAGATTTATTTGTATTTTATTTATATCTGGCTGAAATAAGAGTGCTTTGGATAGAAAACAATTCATTTTCTTCTTAAAACTGACAGTTTAAGAACATAAAATTTAACAAAAAATAATCAAACAATGTTAGATAGAACTATACAGGGTGTTCATTTTTAAGTGGCTACCATTGTGATCTCGAAAACTAGAAGAGATACGAAGTTGGTTAAATTAGCAAAGAATCACCATTTTACAAGACTAATACAATGAGCAAAAAAAATATTTTTTTCGACCAGTAGTTCTCAAAATACGGGACACAACTTTCTTATTTTAAATGGGAACATATGTTTATTTTTAGGTTATTTGATAGAGTATTTTTTTCTGAATTCAGCGATATAAACATATCATATACAGGGTTGGCAGATATATATCAAGTGATATATACCATGATATATATCTTGATATATATCCGATATTTATTGATTGATATATATATCATGATATATATCGGTTGTGCGAAACTTAAAAACATGTCAAACGACAAGTTATTTTGATATTTATGTAATATAAATATTTAGGAAAATGTTATTTTTTGTTACTTAAATAAAAATATGAATATTTTATATCATATGTCAAACTACAATAGTATTTACTCATTTAGGTATTTACTATTTATATAATATATTTAGGAAAAATGTTATTTTTTGTTACTTAAATAATAATCATTTTTGTCTTGTTTTTTGTTATTTTAAACTAAAGTTTGATTTTTGTTGTTTACCAAAATAAAGGTACTTTACGTTTCATGTTTTCTTTTGCATATAGCCTAAGAACGAAACTCCTGATATATATCGGATATATATCCGATATTGATATATATCCGATATTATGATATTTTGATATTTATATAAATATCATGATATTTGCCAACCCTGATCATATACTAATATAACAAAATAATTGCGAAAAATGTATGTAAGATTTATATGTATTTTATTTATATCTGTCTGAAACAAGAGTGCTATGATTAGAAAACATAGACATATTGATCTGTCTAACATTGTTTGATTATTTTTTGTTAAATTTTATGTTCTTAAACTGTCAGTTTTAAGACGAAAATGAATTGTTTTCTTTCCAAAGCACTCTTCTTTCAGCCAGATATAAATAAAATACATATAAATCTAACATGAATTTTTCTCAGTTACTTTGTTATATTAGTATATGATATGTTTATATCGTTGAATTCAGAAAAAAATACTCTATCGAATAACCTAAAAATAAACATATGTTCCCATTTAAAATAAGAAAGTTGTGTCCCCTATTTTGAGAATCACTGGTCGAAAAAAAATAATTTTTTTGCTCATTGTATTAGTCTTGTAAAATGGTGGTTCTTTGCTAATTTAACCAACCTCGTAGCTCTTATAGTTCTCGAGATAGCAATGGTGGCACTTTTAGATGGAACACCCTGTATACTTACATTCATATGATCTTGGTAACAATACATCTTTGATTCCCGTCGAATTTGGGTTAACCATTCTCTTCCAGTTTTACCTTTTGACACGGTTATAAATATATTTTAAACGTGCATTTTGTTGAGAAAGTGTATTTAGAGTTAGAGTTTGCATGTTGTGGGATACAGAGTGGTCCAATGAAAATTATCAGCGCAATTTTTGGCCACTTAACATCAATTTTGCAAAAAACGCTCGAACACGTCAACTTTAGTATAAAGGGGGACACCTGAATGGATTAGTATCAATGGCATAACTTCTACCCTAAAATGGGGGTGGACTACACCTATCACCTAACGCTCTTAAATTAACACTTTCCGCTTGTCGATAAAATCTTATTTTATCGTCGTATAAAAAATAACTATTATTTAGTTCTTACATTTATTTTATATTTATTTTAAAAATTCGCGAAAAGAGTCTATTGCAGTTGGTTATTACAAATTGCAATATTTTAATTTTATTGTGGAAAAAACTCTAAAAGTAATCAAATCATTTGTTTGATTACAATATAGTCATATTTTTTGTTTATTATCAAATCTATTTTGATTGTAATAGTTAGAAGAAAACATTTAAAAACTCAGTAAAGACAATCTCTACAGGTCAGGTACCGTTCATAAGAAGAGAAATAGTTATTTACAAAAGAAATGTGGAAACATGAACTTCCGTGCATGAGCCTTTGTTTTAGGTGAATACACGGAAGGTATTTCCGATCTTTTCGTACTCACTACCTACTAATGTTTCCCGCAACCAACTCACAATCCAACCAAAAGGCCTTATTCCCGCTTTTGTTTTACTTTCACGCGCTAGTGTCGCAACGGAAACTACTCTGATCGAGTAGCTTAAAAGGGGCGTATACATTTTATCCTCCACACATGTTATATTGCTCGTCATTGTACCTTGCACACCTTCAAACATCCAAACAGTATGTCGTGCACACTTTTAATCTGCGTAAAAAATCATCTTACACCAATTTTATCTTGTGCACATTTTAACTTCCGTACGTTATATTTTCCATACATTTCATCTCTCATACATTTTAGCATTCACACATTATATCTTCCAATCATTTTATCATCCACACATTGTATCTTCCATACATTTTATATTCCACACATTTTATCTTCCATACATTTTATATTCCACACATTTTATCTTCCATACATCAAAACTTCTTTCCTTTGTCGCTATTACCAAAACTCATGTCCGGCGAGCTATACGTTTCTGTCAAAGCAATTGACAAATTATAATTATTTCAAATTACATACTAGATCTTTTTTTTAATTATGCTTCAAGAGAGCAACAAAGAGATGGCAGTAAGATACAATGTGTGGAAGATAAAATGTGTGGAAGATAAAATGTGTGAAAGATAAAATGTGTGGAAGATACAGTGTGAGGAAAATAAAATGTGTACTACTTTAAATATGTATTGAGATAAAATGAGTGCACGATAAAAATTATTTCCAATAAAAAGTGTGCACGACATACTGTGTGCAAGTTTAAATGTGTACATGGTATAATGTCGACCAATATAACATGTTTGGAGGATAAAATGTATACGCCCCAAAAGTGTTATTATATTTTAATTATTTTTGCACATTACAACAAATATAATATAAGAACAAGATAATTGTGGACAATTAGTTAAAAGAATAAAAATTATCTAAATTAAATTAGAAATTTCAGTTGTAATTTTGTCATTTTAATACTACTAGCGCTATCTATTAGCAACACAAACAAACAATAACAACGGTGAACAATGGCATACAGTCCATAGCAACGAATGTTTATTTGCTTTATTGACGATTGAATGACAGTTTTACATTTTTATTAATTACGTTTTATAATTAATTCGTTCGTTACAAACAATCTTGTAGAATACTTATGCGGAAATACCTTTCGTGTATTTCCCTAAATGAAATACTCGTGCACGGAAGTTCATTTTTGCGCATTTGTATTGTAAATAACTATTTGTTACTATTATTTTTTATTTAGTTCGTACATTTATTTTATATGTATTTTACAAATTCGCGAAAAGAGTCTATTGCAGTTGATTATTACAAATTACAATAATATTTTAATTTTATTGTGGAATAAACTTCTAAAAGTAATAAAATCATTTGTTTGATTACAATTCAGTTATATTTTTTGTTGATTACCTCAACTATTTTGATTATAACAGTCAGAAGAAAACATTTAAAAACTCAGTAAATAACATCTAGAGGTCAGGTACCGTCTGTAAGAGGAGAAAAAGATCTCATCATCTCATCACAGTTGATTTGTGATAAAAGAACTGTCACAATAAGTAATTTAACTAGAGTGACCATTTTTTTTAATGAAATCAGTACAAATATAATACTCGTATTTAAAAAACATGATAAAAGAAAAATGAAATTTGATGTCATATACAATGACTAATATTTAATAATTCTTTATTGTGTAAAAGCAGTGTTTTAGCATATACTGCTTTATAGGTTTTTTAAATTTTATTTCTTCGGGGCATTTAATATTCTCGGGCAAAATATTTTCTAAATCCAAATATAACTTCCTATATTACTATTTGCTGAAATTATCAATTCTTGAGTTTTGTCTTTGTTTAGAAGTAGATTATTTGATGAAAACTAGAGTTCTGCTTTTTTTAGGTTAGTTTTATAAATACAAACCCCTGCCTCTCTATAATTTTTGTAGACTTTTAGATCACATCTAAGAGCAAATGGAAAAATTATAGCAATAATAATTCTATTACTAAAGTTTAAAGTTCTTCTCAAAATCAAACAGTGTCACTAAGTCACTTACTAATCAAATCTTAAATCATTTTTTTTTATTAATAGGTACTTAAATTATATAAAATGTATAAAAATCTATCAATAAATAATTATGAAAAACCTAAAATCAGTACATTCAGAACAGTACGTAAAAAATCAGTATAAAATATGTTACAAATTGTTTATCATTACAAGTGTATGGAAATCAGTACTGTACTGACAAAATCAGTACGAATGGTCTCTATATTTAATACAAGTCTTAATACAGACCTTAAAACACTTTAATACAACCCGCTGAATACCACCCAATATTTAGACCTCAAGTACCATCCATACGACTAGAAAAACATCTCATCACCTCACCCAAATTAATATACCACAAAACACCAGTCCCACTAACTGACCTAACTTACTGTAAAGCGGGTATCAGACGTATGCACATATCTGCAACTGATTTGACGGAAGTTTCTGCGACACGCAACCTGTTATATCAGACGTACGCAGAATTGCGTGAAATACAGTAATTTTTTAATTTTGAAGTTGGTACTAATGGTTCTAGTTGCTTTGCAATTATAGATTGTTAAATGGATTATATTAGTATTTTATCGAAATAATATTGTAAATTATTTTATTTGTCATTTGCTATTTGCTTGATGTATTTTTTTTCTTCAATTTGTAGTAGCAATTCCTCGGCTGCCATAACACTTTTTCATTGCTCATTAAAATCTTGATGTTATAAAATTCTTAATTTTCCATTTTTACTGCCATTTTAATACTTGTACTGCTAATCACGTTTTCTAAACAAATGTCAAACAGTCTAGGGTATTTTGCCCCAAACAATTTCAGTACGCATGCGCATTTTACAAGTCGCAGGTATCTGCAACTGGTTTTCAAACAAAATGTAAAACTAGTTGCATGAAAATAGTGGCACTATCACACGTCAAAAGTTGCCCGAAATGCTTGGGGTTGCAGATTATATTCGACAAGTTGCAGTTATGTGCGTACGTGTGATAAGGCCCATACATTATTCTGTGTCTCGTTGCAGGTTTCCGCCAAGTCCGCGGCAACTTCCAGCGGCGCGGGCCCCCGCACATGGGGCGGCCGCCCTTCCCCGCGTCGGGCCGCGGCCACCGGTTCAACCCCCTCATGGGCGGCGGCGACATGAACCTCCCGCTAAACCACTTTATGTAGACTGAATCAAGCCCCAATGTCGTGTCGTGTCGAGGTTATTTATATTTCAATACTATTATTTTGTAAAATATTATTAATATTAAAATATATGTTTCGTATAATTGTTCTAAATATGTTTTTTATTGTTAATTTGACCTTTACTGTCTAGTGGATTTTGTTATTTACAGGTGGTAGTAATTTTATGTTGATTATGTGATGTGCAACTATTCAAAACGTATATAAAACAAATTTATTGTATACAGGGTGTAACAGCTAAAGGAGCTACCTCAAATAATTTCTATATTATTAAAGATACAATAAAATGCTATAAGACAGTTTTATAGAGGGCCAAGGGGGACATCCGATTACGGAAGAAAATATTTTTTTAAACCAGTGGCTCTCAAGTTACAACATAAAATTTTATTTTCTTAAATGGGACAGTATGTTTTTTATGTCTATTCGATAGAGTATTTTTTCCTGAATTCAATCATGTGTTCATTTTATACCCTAACATAACAAAAATATTGAGAAACTATGTACTAAATAATTGAAATTGATAGATAGCAGTTTTTGTTTTTTATACATAGCCTACTGAAATATAAATCAAAAAATAAATTTATTTAAATTTCAAATGCATTTTTCTCAATATTTTTGTTATGTTAGGGTATAAAATGAATACATGATTGAATTCAGAAAAAAATACTCTATCGAATAAACATTAAAAAAACATACTATCCCATTTAAAAAAATATAACTTTATGTAGTAACTTGAGAACCACTGGTTTAAAAAAATATTTTCTTCCCTAATCGGATGTCCCCCTTGGCCCTCTATAAAACTGTCTTATAGCATTTTATTATATCTTTAATAATATAGAAATTATTTGAGGTAGCTCGTTTAGCTGTTATACCCTGTATTTAAGGACATTTTAAATAATAAAAGTGATTAAAAAGGTTTTACGTTTTTTGTTGATTTCATACATAAAACAGTTTGTGTACGACTGCACGTTAAAATTTGATTTATATCATAGTTTTGCGGCCATAAAGTACCTCTTTATAGTACTAGTAAAATAATTTTCAGAAGTTCATTTAATATTGTTACTAGAACACCATTTCCGATTCGCATTGTATGTCTCTTCGTATATATGCTTACTTGAGGAAATAGTGAATCTTTAATATTTTTTCATTATTAGAACTCTGGGACCGACACGCTAGCATCTTGCTTCAAACAAAATTTTGACTCGACACCAGACCAAACAAATTTCATTCTTTTATACCAAATCAAAATCGGAGGTGAAATAGTGCATCGAGAAGTTGACCTTTAATTAAAAACGAATTTTTTTTATTTATGTGATCCGGTTTTTTTTATACTGAAAAATATTTTAAATATATCGTATACAATAAAAATAATTCCCTAATTTTTTGTAAGTAAGATAACGATTTGCATTTTCTTCAGTGCTTTCAATCTTTTAGTAACACCATTCTAAATCCCATTACTATAGGGCACGAGAGCAGCACCGTCGATTTTGCCCAAGCCTCTCATCTCATTTCACAGAATTGAAGATACGGTGAACAAGTGTAATGAGAAACAAGTATAACACAAACACAAATAATGTAATAAACGTATAATTGCAAACAGGATTTATTTGACATATATCACTTATATAAACAAACTGACAAGATCAACAACAACTATATATTTTTATGTATTAGTAGGCATTGCTGTAACTGTACAGTCTGAGTTCTGAGTACTAAGCATTCTTAACACCCCCTCTCGAAGACTGGACCATTGAATCAGCTTTGACCTGTAACTCCAAGTTTTTGTAAGCAGTCCCAATGTTTTACCTTTGGCAATCCTTTCGTCAGTACGTCGGCAGGCATTTTGTCGGTTGACAAATAGTCTACTCGAATCTCCCCAGATGAAAGGACTTCTCGAACGAAATGATGCCGTATATGTATATGTTTGGTACGAGAATGGAACATAGGATTTCCGGCGAGCTTCTGCGCCCCTATGTTATCATTGTATAATTGTATTGTTTGCATGTCGATTCCCATTTCTTCCCCTAATCTCTTGAGGTGCAAAGCTTCTTTCGCCGCTTCGCTTAAGGCCATATACTCGGCTTCGGTTGACGACAACGCCACAGTTCTCTGCTTCCTTGATTCCCAAGATACAGTTCCGTTATTCATTGTGAACGCGAAACCAGTGTAGGATCTTCGGTCGTCAGTGCATGCCGCCCAATCAGCATCCACGTAGCCGACTAAATTGCCCGTACCTTTCTTAAATGTAATCCCCATTTCAGGAGTACCTTTTAAATATCGTAAGACTCTCTTTGCTGCTTGCCAGTGTTCTTTATTAAATGTATCATTAAACTGGCATAGTACACTCACAGAATGAGATATGTCAGGTCGGGTTGCGACAGCTAAATACATGAGAGCTCCTACCAATTCTCTGTACGGAGGTTTTTCGCCATCATCTTTTGACCATGTACTTGTTCTTGATAATTTTGTACCAATTTCAATCGGCGTAGCCACAGGTTTGCAATCCGACATTTTAAAACGTTCTAGAATGCCCATTATATATCCCTTTTGATTCATGGTTACACCAGATTCGTTTTGAGAAAATTCTATGCCAAGACAATATTTTACGTCACTCATGTCCTTGATTTCGAATGACTTTCGTAGTAAATGGTGTACTTTGTCTATTTCCTTCGAATTTCTCGAAAGAACCAAGATATCGTCAACGTAAACGATGATCAGAAGAAGGTCGTCATCCATGCCTTTAACAAAAATGCATGGATCACCGGCTGTTGGCTTTACTCCAATTTTTATTAATTCTTCTTTTAGACGTTGGTTCCAGCAGCGACCAGCTTGTTTTAGACCGTATAATGATTTTCTGATTTTACAAACATAATCTCTGTTCAGACATTTCAACATTTTTTCAGCCTCATCCATTATTTTGGATTCTGCACGTCTCTCTTGTAGTATGAATTCGAGGATTTCTTTGGAATAATTTGGTGCCTCCATGAAAATCTCCTCTTCAACAAATCCGTTCAAATATGCAGTAGTCACATCGAACTGACGAATATACATATTCCGACGAGCAGCTAGTGCTACGGCGAGTCGAATTGAGCTTAGTCGTGCTACAGGTGCGAAAGTTTCCCTGTAATCCACACCTGGCTTCTGTGAGAAACCTTTTGCCACAATTCTAGCCTTTCTCCTCGTAATTTCGCCATCTGCCCCTTACTTGTTTCTGAGAATTAAACGGCTTCCTATAACTGCTCGATCTTTTGGTCGTTCAACCATGTCCCAAGTGTTGTTCTTCAAAATTGATATAAGTTCATCTGCCATTGCTAGCATCCACTCTTCCCTTTCAGAACTGGAGAGCGCTGATTTTATCGGAACTTCGGCTATACATGCAAGATCAACTTGTTCTTCATCACCTTTCTGGTAGATTTTTCGTGGTCTACCACGTCGTCCAGTATGAATTATTTGCGGTTGTCTTGTACCATGTAAATTGGATACTTCTTCCGATTCTAATAAATCTTTATGTTTTTTACTCTGATCTTCTATCGCTTCTTCTCTCTCGAATCCTAGGAAATCTTCATCTGAATCCTCTGAAACCTTTTTAGATTTCGAGATGTATACATCGATAAAATCAGCTCTTCTTTGGTTCTCGTTTTCTTCATTTTGATTTAAATTTTTACGTTGGCCTTGACAAAATTCGTCATGATTTGTATGACTGTCGCCATTGTCACTCACTGTCAGAAATTTGACGTCTCGTGAGATTTCTATCTTGTGCTCGCTAGCAATCCAAATTCTAAACCCTTTGGATTCTTCAGCGTATCCTATGAAGATGCCTTTCTTTCCGCGGGGGTCAAATTTTCCAGCATTCTTCGACCGGTTTAAACAATAAACTTGACATCCAAATTTATGAAATCCATTGACATTTGGAATTTTTCCAGTCCAGGATTCATAAGGAGTTCGTCCATTTAACTTGCTTGTTGGGCATCTATTCCTAATAAAGTTAGCCGTGTTTACAGCTTCGGCCCAAAAAGAAGGAGGAAGTCCGGATTGTATTAGAAGACATCTAGCCATCTCTACTAGAGTGCGATTTCTTCGTTCCGCCACTCCGTTTTGTTCTGGATTATTCGGAACGGTTAATCTGCGTTGAATTCCAGATTTATGTAACAATGCATCGAACTCGGAATTTTTATATTCGGTACCATTGTCAGATTGTAGGTATTTTATCTTCTTTCCTGTCAGTGTTTTCACGTATTGTCTAAAATCACGAAACTCTTTAAGTACCTCGTTCTTTTTACGAAGAAACTTTACAGTGCACCATCCAGTGGCATCGTCAATGAATGTGACGAAATAACGGGCGTTCCCGTTCGAACTGACACGCATGGGACCGCAGACATCCGAGTGTATGATCTCACCAGGTTCTGTCTTCCTATCGGACTTCTTCGGAAAAGGTGTTCGTACCATTTTTCCTTGAAGACAAACTTCACATTCAAAATCTTTTTCTAAATCGATGATTTCGATTCCTTGAATAGCTCCATTCTTAACTGCTTCGCGTAAATCCTTAATATTCAAATGACCTAGCTTCATGTGCCATTCTTTAAGGGTTCCTTTAGGAGTCTTTTCAGTGAAAATTTTAGCTTGTTCATCAGCGCTTGACTCCGTAAGATAAAATAATCCGTCCTTGCGATGTGCAACAAATAACGTTTTGTTATTCGCATCTGTGACTCTAGCAGATTTTTTACTAAATATGACACGATGGCCCTTGTCAACAATCTTTCCAACCGACAGTAGGTTAGTACGTAAATCGGGTACGTATAAAGTATCACAGAGATTGAAGATCTTATCGTGATCATTTGATCTTGTAGAAATCTTTACTATTCCTTTAGCACTAATTGTTGTCGTGGAATTATTTGCTAGCTTCAATTTATCGGAGACATTGGAATCCACTGATGAGAAATTGTCCAAATTCTTGCACATATGTGATGTGCATCCGCTATCCATGCACCATATCTTGTCATTATCGCGATTTGATGTATATGTCATTTCGCAAGAATTTGTCGTCTCTGACGTGATATACAATGAATCTTCTACGTTCTTCGCATTGTGTTGCTCAAATCTGCGATTTGTTGGGCAATTTGCAGCTTTATGTCCTGTCTTTTTACATCGAAAGCACTTGAAAATAAAATCTTTATCCTTCTCGCCCCTTTCCGGCTTGTTTCTGAACTTTTTATAATTCTTGTATTTTCTTTCAGCATACATAGCGTTTGACATGGTGTCTCGTCGATTGCTATTTCTTGCATCGCTTTCTTCAACGATTTTAATTCGAAGAGCTTCTGGATTTGGCAATTCGTCGCGAGATTCAATCGCGCATCTGAAATATTCATAACTTGCCGGTAAGCTATATAATAGAAGAATCGATAGCAGGTCATTGTTGATTGTTACGTCCATCCCATTGAGCTTGTCTACAGCGTCGAAAATCTTTCGCAAATGCTCGCGCACGTCTTCACCTTCATTCATTCTTTGAAGTACTATTTGCTTCAATAAAGTCGCTTTGCGTGCTGGTCCTTTCGATTGGTATATCGACTCCAACTTCTTCCATAACTCGTTCGAAGTAACACAGTCTTTCACTTGTTTCAACTCAGATGGTTGTATCGCCAGAAGAATGTCAGACATCGCTTCACTGTCTCGTTCTTCCCATTCGGCAGCAGCTGTCGTCGCGTCCGGCTTAGCCTTGGCTCCGCTTACGTAGCCCCATGTATGATTCTTCACTAACAAGGCTTTCATGTGGATTTTCCACGTGTCAAAATTATCTTTTGACAATGCCTCTATACGAATCATACTCGCCATTTATCGCAAAAATAAGACGCTGCACAATTTATACTATAACAAAATGTTCAAAAGAAAACACCGTAATCTTTACTCGCCTTTCTCGTGTGATCCTGGGCCCATAACCAATTGAAGATACGGTGAACAAGTGTAAGTGTAATCAGAAACAAGTATAACACAAACACAAATAATGTAATAAACGTATAATTGCAAACAGGATTTATTTGACATATATCACTTATATAAACAAACTGACAAGATCAACAACAACTATATATTTTTTATGTATTAGTAGGCATTGCTGTAACTGTACAGTCTGAGTTCTGAGTATTAAGCATTCTTAACACATACTTCTATCAACTTTCTGCATAAAACAAAAGTCGATCGACATGAAACATTTTTATCATATTTACACGCTAACCCACGCCGAGACTTTTCATTTGATACTAAACACCACACACTTCTGACAACTTTTTGCAAAAAACAAAAACCGATCGACAGCACATTTTTATCAATTCTGCACGCAAGTCCTCTCCGAGACCTTTCATTTGATATCAAACACGACATACTTCTGACAACTTTTTGCAAAAAACAAAAACCGATCGACATAGTACATTTTTGTCAATTCTGCAGGCTAGCCCTCTCCGAGACCTTTCATTTGATACCAAACACGACATACTTCTGACAACTTTTTGCATAAAACAAAAGCCGATCGACATGGAACATTTATGTCAATTCTGCACGCTAGCCCTCAACGAGACTTTTCATTTGATACCAAACACCACACACTTCTGACAACTTTTTGCAAAAAACAAAAACCGATCGACAGCACATTTTTATCAATTCTGCACGCAAGTCCTCTCCGAGACCTTTCATTTGATATCAAACACGACATACTTCTGACAACTTTTTGCAAAAAACAAAAACCGATCGACATAGTAGATTTTTGTCAATTCTGCAGGCTAGCCCTCTCCGAGACCTTTCATTTGATATCAAACACCACACACTTCTGACAACTTTTTGCAAAAAACAAAAACCGATCGACAGCACATTTTTATCAATTCTGCACGTTAGCCCTCTCCGAGACCTTTCGTTTGATATCAAACACGACATACTTCTGACAACTTTTTGCAAAAAACAAAAACCGATCGACATAGCACATTTTTGTCAATTCTGCAGGCTAGCCCTCTCCGAGACCTTTCATTTGAGACCAAACTCGATATACCTTTGAGAAATTTTTGCAAAAAACAAAAGCCGATCAACATTGACCTTTTTTGTTAATTCTACACGCCAGCCCTTATCGAGCATTTTCATTTGATACCAAACACCACATACTTCTCACAACTTTTTCCAAAAAAAAAAGCCGTTCGACATGAAACATTTTTGTCATTTATGTACCCCAAATCTCACCGAGACCTTTCATTTAATACCATACACGACATACTTCTGACAACTTTCTACATTAAACAAAAGTCGATCGACATGAAACATTTTTATCATATCTACACGCTAGCCCACACCCAGACTTTTCATTTGATACTAAACACCACACACTTTTGACAACTTTTTGCAAAAAACAAAAACCGATTGACATAGCACATTTTTATCAATTCTGCACGCAAGCCCTCTCCGAGACCTTTCATTTGATATCAAACACGATATACTTCTGACAACTTTTTGAAAAAAACAAAAACCAATCGACATAGTACATTTTTGTCAATTCTGCAGGCTAGCCCTCTCCGAGACCTTTCATTTGATACCAAACACGACATACTTCTGACAACTTTTTGCATAAAACAAAAGCCGATCGACATGGAACATTTATGTCAATTCTGCACGCTAGCCCTCAACGAGACTTTTCATTTGATACCAAACACCACACACTTCTGACAACTTTTTGCAAAAAACAAAAACCGATCGACATAGTACATTTTTGTCAATTCTGCAGGCTAGCCCTCTCCGAGACCTTTCATTTGATATCAAACACGACATACTTCTGACAACTTTTTGCAAAAAACAAAAACCGATCGACATAGTACATTTTTATCAATTCTGCACGCTAGCCCTCTCCGAGACCTTTCATTTGATATCAAACACGACATACTTCTGACAACTTTTTGCAAAAAACAAAAACCGATCGACATAGCACATTTTTGTCAATTCTGCAGGCTAACCCTCTCCGAGACCTTTCATTTGAGACCAAACTCGACATACCTTTGAGAAATTTTTGCAAAAAACAAAAGCCGATCAACATTGACCTTTTTTGTTAATTCTACACGCCAGCCCTTATCGAGCATTTTCATTTGATACCAAACACCACATACTTCTCACAACTTTTTCCAAAAAGCAAAAGCCGTTCGATATAGAACATTTTTGTTCATTTTGCACGCTAGCCCTCATCGTGACCTAGCCTAATATAACATTCACTGTCTTCAGTAACGTTCATTTGGGAATATTTGTTCTTTGTTTAGCTACTTTATTAAACATTTGGTAATATTGACTTATGTAATTCGAAAATACCCAAACACGACTTTCTGACAACATTTTGCAAAAAACAAATTCTAATCTACGTAGAATATTTTTGTCATTCGTGCACACCAGTCCGTATTGTGTCGTTTCCTTAAAACCCAAGGACGACCTACTTCTAACAACTTTTTACGAAAAACAAATGCAGATCGACATGACACATTTTTTTTGTCATTTTAAAACTGGCCCTTATGGTTTCCTTTCTTTTGATAACAAACACAGCAAAGTATTCAATTTATTTTATTTAGGAATATTTGATTTTTATTTAGTTACTTTATAATTTGGTAACACTGTTTGTATTAAAAAATAGTAGTTAATCTTTAAATTTATAAATTAATATTGTCAACCCTAATACAACTGCCACCGTCTTCAGTGAAGTTAGTTTAGGAATATTTGGTTTTAATTTAGTTACTTCATCACACATTTGGCAACATTGAGTTTTGACATTGGAAACGTCAAAATTTATATTTATTAAATACGTTATGTTTTACACTTAAATTAGTTGTAACACATTTGCTCAAGTCTATTATTCATGACACTGTTTTCAAATCTTTGATATCAATGTTCTATTAAAAGTTACAATCATTTAAAGTTCATAGACAGATTGTCAAAAGTGACGGATAACTGCGTGATTCTTCTTAAAGTTAGACATGGCCTCTGGGATCCATTGTTTCAAGGTACCAATTATGCACAGTTTTTGATTTTTTACACGAAAAGCACTCACAGTAAAAATATGAGACCCCAAAAAGGCCCTATTCCACTTTAAACCACATCTAATAAAATAATATTAAAATTATTACATGAATAGTTTAACCTGTACAAAGGAGCAAAATTTACTTGATGCGCATGATTATTTAAAATATATATATATATATATATATATATATATATATATATATATATATATATATATAAACCCGATTGACATGGCACATTTTTGTCAATTCTGCACGCTAGCCCTCAACGAGACCTTTCATTTGAGACCAGACACCACACACTTGTGACAACATTTTGCAAAAAACAAAAACCAATCTACATAGCATATTTTTGTCAATTCTGCACGCTAGCCCTCAACGAGACGTTTCATTTGAGACCAAACTCGACATACCTTTAAGAACTTTTTGCAGAAAACAAAAGCCGATCGGAATGGAACATTTTTGTCAATTCTGTTCGCTAGCCCTCAACGAGACCTTTCATTTGAGACCAAACTCGACGTACCTTAGAGAAAAGTTTTGCAAAAAACAAAAGCCGATCAACATTGATCATTTTTGTTAATTTTACACGCCAGCCCTTATCGAGCCCTTTCATTTGTTACTAAACACCACATACTTCTCACAACATTTTCCAAACACGATATTTTTCTTTAAACATTTTGCAAAAAACAAATAGTAAAAATATGAGACACCCAAAAGGCACCAGATCTCATTAGCCCCCACATATTAAAAAAATATTTATAACAATCACTTGCATGGTTCAGGCTGTAGGCGATTACAAAAGTTACTCGATGCTCGTGATGAATCTATAGATAGATATATAGATATATATATACCGGGTGTCCCAGCTCGACCGACACATGGGAGTTTTACATGGGAAATCAGTTAATTGTGAATAGTATCTCCCCAGTGCAAGATATTAACTTGAAACTTTGTATACTTATCGGAGAATATTAATTCTATGGATCACACTTATTTAAAATATGCAATTTCGTCTGCAGGGCGAGATTTATTAAATATATATATATATATATATATATATAGTGAATCTAATCGTTTTTTATATAGATTTTATATTGAATTGTAATTTGATGTGAATTATTTGTATGTGGATGTGATTGAAAAACAGTTTATATTTAATTTCAATATAAAAAAATTTCAATTTTTTTTTTTATTTATTTACATCATGATTAGAATGAATAGATATTTTCCAAGTTTTAGCGATATTGTAAATATATATAAGGTGTAATTGAATATAATATGGCTAATTAATTAATTATGATTTGATTATTCGTTGTTGTTTGTTGATTGCACAAACCTGTATAGACATACAACACTTTTGTAGCAGTTGTGTTTTTTCTTTCGCAGTATGTGGACTGAAGTTGAGTTGGCGAATTTTTCGGTAAGTAAGACTTTTTTCTGATTTTTTTGTCATTTTAGTGTATTTTATTTCCGCATCATATGATGATATCTATTTATCTTGTATTATAATCGGCTTGCCTCACAGTTCAAATATTTTCCTAAAGTTTAAAGATAGCAGATAATTATGATTTAAATCAATTCAATTAATTAAATTTCAATCACGGGTACGCTGTAGCTTCTACACGGTTAAAGATACAGTTTCGAGACTATTATATTCGTGACAAAAATAAGTGAAAAATTAAATAAGTTTAGAACGCTATATCTCCTACACGGTTAAAGATACAGTATCGAGACTATTATATTCGTGATTCTCAGTGTCTTTTTACCCTGTATTGAGATTTTTATTAAAATTTAATAAAGGGTTCCCAAATTACACGAGAAAAACTAAATTGCAAATTTAAATGAAAAATTAGCTAAGTATAGAATGTTGTAGCTCTTACACGGTTAAAGATACAGTTTCGAGACTTTTATATTCGTGATTCTCAGTGTTTCTTTACTCTGTATTGTAATTTTATTTAAATTTAATAATGGTTTCCCAAATTATACTAGAAAAACTAAATTGCAAATTTAAGTGAAAAATTAGCTAAGTTTAGAATGTTGTAGCTCTTACACGGTTAAAGATACAGTTTCGAGACTATTATATTCGTGATTCTCAGTGTTTCTTTACTCTGTATTGTAATTTTATTTAAATTTAATAAAGGGTTCCCAAATTACACTAGAAAAACTAAATTGCCAATTTAAGTGGAAAATTAGCTAAGTTTAGAATGTTGTAGCTCTTACACGGTTAAGGATACAGTTTCGAGACTATTATATTCGTGATTCTCAATGTATCTTTATTCCGCGTTTTATTTTTTATTAAAATTTAATGAAGGGTTCCCAAATTACAAAAGAAAAACTAAATTGCAAATTTAAGTTAAAAATTAGCTAAGTTTAGAATGTTGTAGCTCTTACACGGTTAAGGATACAGTTTCGAGACTATTATATTCGTCATTCTCAGTGTTTCTTTACTCTGTATTGTAATTTTTATTAAAATTTAATGAAGGGTTCCCAAATTACAAGAGAAAAACTAAGTTGCAAATTTAAGTTAAAAATGAGCTAAGTGTAGAATGTTGTAACTCTTACACGGTTCAAGATACAGTTTCGAGACTATTACACTCGTGATTCTCAGTGTTTCTTTAGCCTGTATTTTAATTTTTATTAAAATTTAATGAGGGGTTCGCAAATTACACGAGAAAAAGTAAATTGCAAATTTAAGTGATAAATTAGCTAAGTTTAGAATGTTGTAGCGAAAACTCATGTCAAATCCCACCCCTGCTCTCTAAAACAGATAAGGGTAACCTCATTGTAGGACAAAATAAGAAAACTCATGTACAATTCCATCCCTGGTTCTAAAAGGAGTCTAAAAGGAGCATTAATAAATATAATGTCAGACAGCCAGGCAAGTTTAAAGTCATTGAATGCCTTCACATGTAAATCAAAGGTAGTCTGGAACTGCAGGGAGACCCTCCAATTGCTATCCGAAGCAAACCACGTCACCCTATGGTGGGTACCGGGGCACGAGGGTATCCTAGAAAACGAGAAAGCTGATGAACTTGCAAAAAAAGGGGCTAAACTTTCATACCACGGGCCGGAACCTTCATGTGGTCTTCCACAAAGCCACTATAAGAAGGTAGTCAAAAATTGGGAGGAATCTGCCATATCCTCATATTGGAAAAATATTCCAGGCCTCAATCAAGCTCGGAAATTTATTTCACCAGCTTCGACAAACGCCAAAGAGTTACTAGCTCTCAGCAAAAAGGATCTTAATATAATGACAGGAATTCTCACTGGCCACTGTCCTTTATAGTACCATTTGCACAAAATTGGTATAGCTGAAAATGAAACCTGTAGACTCTGTGAAGAGGACGAAGAATCGTCGGAACACATACTGTGTGAATGCCCAGCCGTAACTGTGCAGAGACTCAATCAACTAGGTAAGAGGTATCTTACGGCAGATGAGATCAAGAACTTGACTCCTGGAACCATAATCGGCTTCATCAAAAATCTGGATCTACTTCCGGAAAACTAAGTAAGGGCTGTATCACAATAGATCTTCTAGGTCGCGCTGACAAAAAGCGACAAAACGCTTAAACCCTCGTATACATACAATACAATATACATACAATCCCTGGTTCCTCGCGCCCAAATTAAAAATGAAAACTCATGTCAAACCCCACCCCTACTCTCTCTATCGCTAAGAATAACCTCATTAGGACAAAATAAAACACAGAAATATAAAAAATCATATTTATTTGTACTTGTTATGGCAGTTTTTTTTTTTAACATTTTGAACAGGGGGTTAGTTGATTAGTGTTTGTGGTTGTGCTAGTAGTACTGGTAGCGGAAGTAGCGGCCGCTGCGGGGCGGGTCCACCTTGGTGTCGTAGCAGTTGTTGAGGGCGTCGCCCGCGTAGCCCGCCTGGCACGTGCACACGGCCACGTGGCGCCGAGCCGTGCACGTGCCACCCGCGCCGCACTGCCCATGGCACGGGTTCTCGCAACTACACACATTGAAAGATATAGTACTAGAAACTAAATAGGTATATAGGCTATGTAAGCAACTGCGAACATAGTGCCATCTGGCGTCACACGTTATAAGTTGTTCTGGGAGACTGCCTCCCTATCCCTCTCAACCCCCTGTACCTGTCGAACTGATTGTTACCTGTAGTTGATGCAGGCCTTGTTGTCGGGACAGTGGTCGTCCATGGTGCACTCTGCAGGTTGGCAACTCCTCAGCGGGTCTCCGGTGTACCCCTCGGGACACGTACAGACAGGTCGCTCGTTGTTCAGACGGTCGTGTCCTGGTTGACATCGAGCGTTTGAACCACACGGATTTGGTTCACACAAATCACCTACAATAACAAAATTGTTACAGATTACGTTTCTTGTTGAATTTGTGATCCATTTATGTTATTTCATATATTATCAAATATGATTACAGCTTTGAATATAAAATCTGAGGAAGAAGGGTTGCAATCTAGTGGCTAGATGAAAAACTGCGACGGTAGTCGCCATTTTAAAACCCAAGTATGACTCATTTCTTGTTGAGCATTTGAATAAGTTGCATGTGCTTGCACTAAACTCTAATTTAGCTGCGCGTTCTTCACTCTATAAAAATAAAAACAAGCTATATCGCAATTATTTAACTTTCTTTGCATATTCATCATTCCTGTATAGTAATAATTATTTTCTGTTCAAGTGCTTTCCTTTTGTGTTACGACACAACATTTTTTTCATGACATGTTTTAAAAATAGATTTATTCGGACGAAAAGGTGCAGCAAAATAATTTAGAAAATTAGGTTATGTAAACTTTAAGTTTAGCAGTGCAATTGTTACAGTATTGCCAATATACCAATACAAGTGCAGAGGCCTGTTTCACAAAACTACAAGACTTGTAATACAAGTGTACCACTTGGCAACGTTTATCAAGTTATAAATTCTATTGGCACATATTGAAAATTTGACAAGCGTTGCCTAGTGATACACTTGTATTCATATACCTATTAGTAATATACCACTGATCTTCCGCGATCCACACGTTCAACAAAGCGTAATAGAGATATATCTTGCATCGCACACAGTCGTTACAGTGCACTTGGTGCGCAGGCTCATCACGCAAGATAGGGTTTCAAAGTCACATTAATTATTTAAAATATAATAAATAAATATAGAAATTTGAAGAAAGTAATGAATTATTGTACATAACACTGTAATAATCATTTAATGTTGTTTATTGATAATAAAATTACTATAGCGTGATATTTAAAATATTTTAAGCTATGTTTTGTATACTATGCACGATATGATAAGGCGAAATTTATTTCCCTAGTTAATAATATATAACCCTTCAATTGACAATCGAAATTTTGATAACAATATAATTTGTGTCATTAATAAAATATGTTTGAATTTGTTCATTTAAAATAAATTTTAATAAATAAGAATATATTTTATTGAACTTGTTATTTTAACCTGTCATTATAAAATAAATAAAATAAAATTTCGATTGTCAATTGAAGGGTTACATATTATTAACTGGGGAAATAAATTTCGTTTTATCATATCCTTACTTCTTGATATCAATTTTTAAAATGAAAACTTTAACTTACGTTTCTCAAACGGCCTACACCTCACGAACGGATCCCCAGTCATGTCCCTGGGGCAGGAACAGACGGGAGTGACGCCAGACCTGAGTTCACAGTTGGCGCCGGCGCCACAAGCGCCCTCGCACGGGTTCACGCACTTGTTGTAGAAACAGGCGGGCCTCGAACCCGGGCAGTCTCCGTTGTGCGTGCACTCGGGTCTGCAGGCTATCAGCGGGTTGCCTTCGTAGTTCTAGAAAAGGTATACAAGGTGAATATTTGTTGTTAATAGGGTTAGGTTGTTAATTCTAATACGCTTATGTCCGATCTTACAAACGATAGTTAAACTGTCGGTTAGTTACTGGACGGTTAAATTTAATTGTCAAATAAATTTTTATTGTGTTCTATAAAGCATGTAACGAAATTAATTTAGTAACTGTTGGTTAACTAACCTTCGGTTAACCTTATCACCGTACATTAAATTCAAATATTGTACAATATATGACAGTCCATACAATAAGTTACGAGCAGTCAAATATAAAAATGAAAAAAAAAAAAAAAAAATTTGGTTAGAAACATAGAAGTTACATAATTGAAGTTTAAAAACGGTGTAGGCCTTATAAAACTTGTTAAAGAACGTGATAGAGACTATATTTATAAGAAAATACAAATTTTATTTTATTGTAGAACTGTATTTGACATCTGAATATAATCTCCTCCCGGCGAATAAAAGAAATCGGTTACTCTGTAATTAATTTTACACTTTCGTGGTGTTACAATTTCGTCGTCTGTTAAAAAAAACTAATTCAACTGATGAAATGGTTTCTACTAAGGAACACAATAGTTATTTACGTGGCCAGCGGTGTAAGTTAATTAATACAAAGCGAGCAGGAAATTTATGATGCGAGCGACGAAGGAGCGGACTCTCATAATCCATTGAGTCCAGTCTAAAGTTTAATTGCAGCATAATTTAATTAAAAAAAAGTAGGGCCGAGGTAGTCTCGAACCAGGTCTTGTAGATTATTTATAATATTATGAATCCGCTCTTTTATCCACTCGGCTATGGAGCATTTTGTTTTAGACGTTTCTTATTCGAAAATATGAAGGATAACTTTCAAAATACAATTTATTTATCAAATATTTCAGTTAGAAAAGGCCTTATTACACAACATTTGGTATTATTAGATGCAAAATTAAGTAATCTAACTAACGATACCATATACACCCGGTTTTATTTAGCGGGACAGATGGAAACAGCAAAAAACTGTTTTCCCATGTTATTTCCCTATGTCAAGGTTTTCAGTATTCACCCTGTATATACTCTTCCCACAACTTTTATTACCAATATAAACCAACACCAAACACCCTAACCAACACCAAAACTACCACCAACCAACAAACCCATTCTCCTTACCTTAGGACAAGTACAAACAGCCACGTGGTTCCTGACTTCGCAATCAGCATCCTGGCCGCAAGCCGCGCAGGGGTCCTGGCACTTGAAGTCGCGACAAGCCCTGCTCGGCCCACAGTCCGCGTCCGAGTCGCACTCGTGCCGGCAGCCCTGCAGGGGGGAGCCGAAGTACCCGGCCAGACACTTACATGTCGGCACTTCGTTCACGATCTCGCAGCGGGTGTTGGCTCCGCATGGACTTGGGTGGCAGAGCTCTTCTGCAATGAGGATGGTTAGGTTGAGGTTAGGACACTATGTTTGGAATAGTTTGTGAGTCGTTTCTTAGGGGGTTTTACTTGCGAAATTGTAATTGATTAGGTTGTTTCGAAAGGGGTGTGTGTTTTGGTGTGGTTTTCGTGGGAGTTGTAATTGACGGTAAAATTTCATACGATAAATTGTGTAATCAAGCTTACAAGATGATTTATTTGTGACTATAGTCTTTGTAAATGAGGAAAACGAAATAAAAGAAACAAAAATTTGAAGGTACCAAATACAGATGTACGTTTTAAAAAGTTAACCATTAGAATGTGGAGAACGTAAGAGATTCGAAATCGATTAAATTGGGACAAAGTTGTCTATTTCAATGCATAGCTCACTAAATATGAACAAAAAATTGATTTTGGCAAATTTACTTTTTGACTTATAACTTTCTTGTTTTAATTCTAGCAACACTTTTAAGAAGAATTAACAGCGATCTTCAAAATTTTTATAACTTCTACACGTTTTGAGAAATTTATACTTATATATTTATAGAATCTGCAAACTAGAAACTTGTATTATTTGAAACAAGAAAGTTATGTCAAAAAGTAAATTTGCCAAAATCATTTTTTGATCATATCTAGTGAGCTATGCATGTTTTAGGGAAAACAAGAACATGATTGAAATGGGCAACTAATGCGGTAACTTTGCCTCAATTTAACCGAATTTGTATCTCTTACGGTTCTCCACATCCCATTGATTACCCTCTTAAAATGGGCATTCTTTATACGATATATCAAGATTTTTATTTTCTATATTACTTCTTCCTAATTTACTAAAACTATAGTTGCAAGTAAGCATTGATTGAAAAATATTATAGATAGGCAAGTCTGTTTTTTTTTTGTACCTCTGTTTTGGAATTAAAATCGATAGAGCCATCTAGTTCGCGGTTCCATGAAGTACTTTGCAGAATTAAACAAGCAAAATATCAGATAAATATTTTTTTTTACATATTTACCGAAGTTTTTTGTACATATTAAAATAGTTCTTTCCTCCATGACATCTATTTAAAATTCCCGCTCTGAAAAAGGCAACAAAAGACGAATTTGTTTCTACGGCGTGCAACAACTTTTATTATTTATAACTGTTAAACTACAACAATATGAAATATAATAATACAAATGGAAAAAAATCATTGTTATGTATAAAACAATTACATTACTATAGCAACGAAGGAAAAGATATCATTGTTTCATAATGAACAATTAGTTTATTATTGTTTGTCACACATCATATAATATAATATAAATCAATTCATTACTACATATGTACATTTACAAAGTATTAAAACAATATTCATTCACTCTCTCACATGTTTAGAAATTGTAAAACAAGTAGAATATACATACTTTGTAACATTTAAAACTTGTAATATATGTTTAAAATGTTGGAATATGATTGGACTATGTATTTAGATAATAATAAATAAAAACTTAGCAATGTGAATTCACTCTGTGTTTATAAGAGAACATAAAAGAAAATTTAGATTAAATGTGACAGCTGCTATGACCAACCTTGTATCTGAAAAAGTTACTAAGAAAATAAAATGATTATTTAATAAGATTTTTTTAATTTATTTAAAAATACTACTATATAATACAATTGTAAGATAAGAGAATGCAATGAGAGAAATAATTTTTCATTATCATATAATGGTTTTTTATAGTAAAAGTATGGTATGAAATGATTAACAGTATATTTTTGTGGACATAAAAAAAAAAAAAAAAAAAAAAAAAAAAAAAAAAAAAAAAATTTTGGATATACATATATGTGTGTGTTGTGTATGAAACGTAATAAATAGTAAGATATTTTTAATCAAAAGGTTTTCAGTAGTTCAATTAATGCTCGTAAGATGGCGCTGATAATTTAAAAAATGTTAATATCTCGTAATTCTAATTAGTTAGAAACAAATAACTTTAAAATTTATGTATTATTTGTAAATATGAATATTTAATGAGCTGTAATAAAAAATTTTGTTACTAAATGTCTTTGATAAAAGTCCATTAGAATTTTATAAATACTACTAGATATCTAAGTTAAAATTTCAATAACAAAATTTTCTTTTAAGCATTCTTAAAACATTAATCATGGTGAAAATGCTTAATCCCTATTTCTGGACCATAAATAATAATAAATAAATGATGAACAACAAAGGAAATGTTGTAAAAAGAAAGAAAATTGACAGAAACAGGTATTGGACACATATAGGTTATGTACATAAATCTTCTTTAAATACATTCATCTACTTTAAACATTTGTTTATTATATATTGTTTACAGGTATTTGTAATTTATTTATATTTTAATAAAGGATTTTCATGGTTCAATAAAGATAAACACAAACACATCATATTTGTTGCAAGTATTGTGTATATCTCTTTATTTATAATAATATAGTACACACATTGCATGTTTATACATATTTATTAAACAATCTAGTCAATTATATATGCTGTTCTTCAGGTTGCTTGTAAAATCCTTCCGCATGTATGAATGCTATCTGTAACAGAAATAACACTATGAGCATGTTCATTTATTGCTAAACTATCTTCCACATATAAATCTGTAATTGTTATAAACATTCCACACTTGTCATCCGAACACTGTTCTCCAGGTTCTTGGAATTAACAACAAACACTTTAATTGTTGTCTCCAAATACATATTATCCTGTTGCATATCTTTCCTAGTTTGTTTAACAAATTACATCAACAAAAACATGGTTTGCATCTAATCTAAAACCATAAGACACTGTTTATTCACTTATTAAATATACTCACATTTACACAAAGTACCTACAACAATACATAGTTTATTGTTATATCATTAAACATCCTCGTAATTAGTTAATAAGTAAATATGAAGTAGTTTTATTGTAAAATTACAAAACTTGGTAAAATTTTCTGAACTGCATTGTCTGGTTTTGACGTTTATTTGAATTGCCGCCTTATGTGTAGCATTATAGTATCGTTAGATGTCACTAGTGTGTGTGAGACATGAATTCAGATTCATGTAAAAGAAGAAGATATGGCCGTCAGCCATTATAATATTTCTTTCTTTAACAAGTGAAAAATGATATTGTTAAATAATTGTAATAAAACAATAAAGCATTCATAATCAAAGTGAGACAAGTTTGTCAACGAAAGAGAAAATTTCACAACCCCCTACAGCAATAACAAACTAATTTTAAAACTGCAAATTCATATGTACTGGAAAACTTTTATCAATATTTTGTTGACAACAAAATATAGATTTAGTAACGAAAATAATACAACAAGTTGATTCTACTAAAGAAAAAGTTTGTTACAACAATTCTAATGAACTAAACGTCGATTTTAGTAAAACTAAGTTGATTTTAATAAATTAACCGTTGATTTTTAATAACAAAAACATTGATTTTTGTAAAAGAATGTTGAATATCATAAAGAAAATGTTAATTTTAACAAATTAAACAATAATTTAATTAAAAAAATACGTTGATTACAACAAATTTAACTTTGATTACAGTAAAAAAAACTTGATTTTAATAAATTAACCGTTGATTTCAATAGCAAAAATCTTGATTTTTGTACAAGATTGTTGAATTTAGTAAAGAAAATGTTAATTTAACACATTAAACGATGATTTTAGTAAAAAATAAAAAATTGAACAATGATTTTTGTTAAAGAAAGCATTGATTTCAACAAATATAACTTTGATTTTAGTAAAAAAGTTATTTTCAACATAATATAATAAAAATAAAAGTTAATTAACTAAAAATACGTTGATAATAATAATTTCAACTTTGATTATAGTAGAAAAAATTTGATTTTAATAAATTAACAGTTGATTTTAATAAGAAAATAAATATTTTTGTATGTTAATTTCAACAAATTAAACGATGGTTTTATTAAAAAATACGTTGATTACAACAAATTTAACTTTGATTACAGTAAAAAAAACTTGATTTTAATAAATTAACCGTTGATTTCAATATCAAAAATCTTGATTTTTGTACAAGATTGTTGAATTTAGTAAAGAAAATGTTAATTTAACACATTAAACGATGATTTTAGTAAAAAATAAAAAATTGAACAATGATTTTTGTTAAACAAAGCATTGATTTCAACAAATATAACTTTGATTTTAGTAAAAAAGTTATTTTCAACATAATATAATAAAAATAAAAGTTAATTAACTAAAAATACGTTGATAATAATAATTTCAACTTTGATTATAGTAGAAAAAATTTGATTTTAATAAATTAACAGTTGATTTTAATAAGAAAATAAATATTTTTGTATGTTAATTTCAACAAATTAAACGATGGTTTTATTAAAAAATACGTTGATTACAACAAATTTAACTTTGATTACAGTAAAAAAAACTTGATTTTAATAAATTAACCGTTGATTTCAATATCAAAAATCTTGATTTTTGTACAAGATTGTTGAATTTAGTAAAGAAAATGTTAATTTAACACATTAAACGATGATTTTAGTAAAAAATAAATAAATTGAACAATGATTTTTGTAAAACAAAGCATTGATTTCAACAAATTTAACTTTGATTTTAGTAAAAAAGTTATTTTCAACATACCTAATATAATAAAAATAAAAGTTACGTTGATGATAATAATTTCAACTTTGATTATAATAGAAAAAAACTTAATTTTAATAAATTAACCGTTGATTTCAATAGCAAAAAACTTGATTTTTATACAAGATTGTTGAATTTAGTAAAGAAAATGTTAATTTAACAGATTAAAGAATGATTTTAGTAAAAAATAAATAAATTAAACAATGATTTTTGTAAAACAAAGCATTGATTTCAACAAATTTAACTTTGATTTTAGTAAAAAAGTTATTTTCAATATACCTAATATAATAAAAATAAAAGTTACGTTGATGATAATAATTTTAACTTTGATTATAGTAGAAAAAACTTGATTTTAATAAATTAACAGTTGATTTTAATAAGAAAATAAATATTTTTGTATGTTAATTTCAACAAATTAAACGATGATTTTATTAAAAAATACGTTGATGATTAAAACAAATTTAACTTTGATTATAGTAAAAAAAAGGTGATTTTAACAAATTAACAGTTAATTTTAATATCGGAAACATTGATTTTTGTACAAAAAAATGTTGTCTTTGTATGTCTCCCAGTAATTTCCAATAATAATAGTTATACATGAAAAGTTACAATTTTTATTTTTTCACTTAAAAATTTTCAATATACAGCCGAAATAATCAAAAAATACCAATTTTTGAGTCCAAAATTTTTTCTTCATATTCTGGAATTAAGTAAATACAGTTGAGCTGATTCGAAATTTTCAAACCGATTTCAATTATCACTTACCGTTCTCAAGATATTTACGTTCAAAGTTAGACCTGAAAAAATCGATTTTTCAGGAATAATACTAAAATGGATCGAGATACGACCTCGGCGACCTCACCAATTGATTCTACAGGCAAAATTACATAAGTGTAGCAATTTTCAGATTTATATTTCAATGGATAAAATTTTTATAACGAAAAAACGAAAATGGACAAAAAAAAAATCGAAAAATATCGTAAATTTCGTTTTTTCACCCTAAAAATTGTATCCGCCTAAATAAATATCTGAAAATTGGTATATTTATGTAATTTTGTCCGCAGAATCGATTAGTGAAGATGCCGAGATCGTATCTCGAGCCATTTCAGGATTATTCATGAAAAATCGATTTTTTTCAGGTCTGATTTTGAACGCAAATATCTCGAGAACGGTAAAAGCTAATTCAAATCAGTTTGAAAATTTGGAATCAGCACATTTGTATTTACTTAAGTCCAGAAAATAAAGAAGTTTTTGAGCAAAAAAAGTTCCCGAACGAAAAAATGAAGTTCCGGTTTTTTCTTATTTTTCACCAAATCGTTCCAAAGAACGTATATGCGGAGAGAGAAAAAATTTCTTTATGTAACTTTGCGCGTAGAATCCACTGGTATAATCGTTGAGATTGTATCCTGTATTCATTTTAGGGATATAGTGAAATTAATTTCTTTTTTGAAAATTTGAAATGTTGTCTTATCAATTGGGACTATTTTCAAAAAAAAATCAAAATTTTGGATGCAAATTTTGTATTTGTAATCGTAAATTATAATCAAATAACTAATATCTCAGCTTTGAGTTTAATTTTAAAAGTTAAAAATCATTTACCATTCTATTAAATTTGAACACTTTAAAAACGCTTAATACTAAAATAACTAAAAGAAACATGTGAAAATATAAGGTTTAAAATTACTTTTCCATACTACAACTATTATAACCAAAGATACAAAATGGCGGCTGCGTATACTCCCCTTTATAATACGTTACTTTGTCTCATCCATGTATAAAAATGAAAATTCATATAAAATCCCACCCATGCTCTTAAAAACAAATAGGGGTAACCTCATTGTAGGACAAAATAAGACACAGAAATATAAAAAATCATATTTATTTGTACTTGTTATGGCAGTTTTTTTTTAACATTTTGAACAGGGGGATTAGTTGATTAGTGTTTGTGGTTGCGCTAGTAGTACTGGTAGCGGAAGTAGCGTCCGCTGCGGGGCGGGTCCACCTTGGTGTCGTAGCAGTTGTTGAGGGCGTCGCCCGCGTAGCCCGCCTGGCACGTGCACACGGCCACGTGGCGCCGAGCCGTGCACGTGCCACCCGCGCCGCACTGCCCATGGCACGGGTTCTCGCAACTACACACATTGAAAGATATAGTACTAGAAACTAAATAGGTATATAGGCTATGTAAGCAACTGCGAACATAGTGCCATCTGGCGTCACACGTTATAAGTTGTTCTGGGAGACTGCCTCCCTATCCCTCTCAACCCCCTGTACCTGTCGAACTGATTGTTACCTGTAGTTGATGCAGGCCTTGTTGTCGGGACAGTGGTCGTCCATGGTGCACTCTGCAGGTTGGCAACTCCTCAGCGGGTCTCCGGTGTACCCCTCGGGACACGTACAGACAGGTCGCTCGTTGTTCAGACGGTCGTGTCCTGGTTGACATCGAGCGTTTGAACCACACGGATTTGGTTCACACAAATCACCTACAATAACAAAATTGTTACAGATTACGTTTCTTGTTGAATTTGTGATCCATTTATGTTATTTCATATATTATCAAATATGATTACAGCTTTGAATATAAAATCTGAGGAAGAAGGGTTGCAATCTAGTGGCTAGATGAAAAACTGCGACGGTAGTCGCCATTTTAAAACCCAAGTATGACTCATTTCTTGTTGAGCATTTGAATAAGTTGCATGTGCTTGCACTAAACTCTAATTTAGCTGCGCGTTCTTCACTCTATAAAAATAAAAACAAGCTATATCGCAATTATTTAACTTTCTTTGCATATTCATCATTCCTGTATAGTAATAATTATTTTCTGTTCAAGTGCTTTCCTTTTGTGTTACGACACAACATTTTTTTCATGACATGTTTTAAAAATAGATTTATTCGGACGAAAAGGTGCAGCAAAATAATTTAGAAAATTAGGTTATGTAAACTTTAAGTTTAGCAGTGCAATTGTTACAGTATTGCCAATATACCAATACAAGTGCAGAGGCCTGTTTCACAAAACTACAAGACTTGTAATACAAGTGTACCACTTGGCAACGTTTATCAAGTTATAAATTCTATTGGCACATATTGAAAATTTGACAAGCGTTGCCTAGTGATACACTTGTATTCATATACCTATTAGTAATATACCACTGATCTTCCGCGATCCACACGTTCAACAAAGCGTAATAGAGATATATCTTGCATCGCACACAGTCGTTACAGTGCACTTGGTGCGCAGGCTCATCACGCAAGATAGGGTTTCAAAGTCACATTAATTATTTAAAATATAATAAATAAATATAGAAATTTGAAGAAAGTAATGAATTATTGTACATAACACTGTAATAATCATTTAATGTTGTTTATTGATAATAAAATTACTATAGCGTGATATTTAAAATATTTTAAGCTATGTTTTGTATACTATTCACGATATGATAAGGCGAAATTTATTTCCCTAGTTAATAATATATAACCCTTCAATTGACAATCGAAATTTTGATAACAATATAATTTGTGTCATTAATAAAATATGTTTGAATTTGTTCATTTAAAATAAATTTTAATAAATAAGAATATATTTTATTGAACTTGTTATTTTAACCTGTCATTATAAAATAAATAAAATAAAATTTCGATTGTCAATTGAAGGGTTACATATTATTAACTGGGGAAATAAATTTCGTTTTATCATATCCTTACTTCTTGATATCAATTTTTAAAATGAAAACTTTAACTTACGTTTCTCAAACGGCCTACACCTCACGAACGGATCCCCAGTCATGTCCCTGGGGCAGGAACAGACGGGAGTGACGCCAGACCTGAGTTCACAGTTGGCGCCGGCGCCACAAGCGCCCTCGCACGGGTTCACGCACTTGTTGTAGAAACAGGCGGGCCTCGAACCCGGGCAGTCTCCGTTGTGCGTGCACTCGGGTCTGCAGGCTATCAGCGGGTTGCCTTCGTAGTTCTAGAAAAGGTATACAAGGTGAATATTTGTTGTTAATAGGGTTAGGTTGTTAATTCTAATACGCTTATGTCCGATCTTACAAACGATAGTTAAACTGTCGGTTAGTTACTGGACGGTTAAATTTAATTGTCAAATAAATTTTTATTGTGTTCTATAAAGCATGTAACGAAATTAATTTAGTAACTGTTGGTTAACTAACCTTCGGTTAACCTTATCACCGTACATTAAATTCAAATATTGTACAATATATGACAGTCCATACAATAAGTTACGAGCAGTCAAATATAAAAATGAAAAAAAAAAAAAAAAAATTTGGTTAGAAACATAGAAGTTACATAATTGAAGTTTAAAAACGGTGTAGGCCTTATAAAACTTGTTAAAGAACGTGATAGAGACTATATTTATAAGAAAATACAAATTTTATTTTATTGTAGAACTGTATTTGACATCTGAATATAATCTCCTCCCGGCGAATAAAAGAAATCGGTTACTCTGTAATTAATTTTACACTTTCGTGGTGTTACAATTTCGTCGTCTGTTAAAAAAAACTAATTCAACTGATGAAATGGTTTCTACTAAGGAACACAATAGTTATTTACGTGGCCAGCGGTGTAAGTTAATTAATACAAAGCGAGCAGGAAATTTATGATGCGAGCGACGAAGGAGCGGACTCTCATAATCCATTGAGTCCAGTCTAAAGTTTAATTGCAGCATAATTTAATTAAAAAAAAGTAGGGCCGAGGTAGTCTCGAACCAGGTCTTGTAGATTATTTATAATATTATGAATCCGCTCTTTTATCCACTCGGCTATGGAGCATTTTGTTTTAGACGTTTCTTATTCGAAAATATGAAGGATAACTTTCAAAATACAATTTATTTATCAAATATTTCAGTTAGAAAAGGCCTTATTACACAACATTTGGTATTATTAGATGCAAAATTAAGTAATCTAACTAACGATACCATATACACCCGGTTTTATTTAGCGGGACAGATGGAAACAGCAAAAAACTGTTTTCCCATGTTATTTCCCTATGTCAAGGTTTTCAGTATTCACCCTGTATATACTCTTCCCACAACTTTTATTACCAATATAAACCAACACCAAACACCCTAACCAACACCAAAACTACCACCAACCAACAAACCCATTCTCCTTACCTTAGGACAAGTACAAACAGCCACGTGGTTCCTGACTTCGCAATCAGCATCCTGGCCGCAAGCCGCGCAGGGGTCCTGGCACTTGAAGTCGCGACAAGCCCTGCTCGGCCCACAGTCCGCGTCCGAGTCGCACTCGTGCCGGCAGCCCTGCAGGGGGGAGCCGAAGTACCCGGCCAGACACTTACATGTCGGCACTTCGTTCACGATCTCGCAGCGGGTGTTGGCTCCGCATGGACTTGGGTGGCAGAGCTCTTCTGCAATGAGGATGGTTAGGTTGAGGTTAGGACACTATGTTTGGAATAGTTTGTGAGTCGTTTCTTAGGGGGTTTTACTTGCGAAATTGTAATTGATTAGGTTGTTTCGAAAGGGGTGTGTGTTTTGGTGTGGTTTTCGTGGGAGTTGTAATTGACGGTAAAATTTCATACGATAAATTGTGTAATCAAGCTTACAAGATGATTTATTTGTGACTATAGTCTTTGTAAATGAGGAAAACGAAATAAAAGAAACAAAAATTTGAAGGTACCAAATACAGATGTACGTTTTAAAAAGTTAACCATTAGAATGTGGAGAACGTAAGAGATTCGAAATCGATTAAATTGGGACAAAGTTGTCTATTTCAATGCATAGCTCACTAAATATGAACAAAAAATTGATTTTGGCAAATTTACTTTTTGACTTATAACTTTCTTGTTTTAATTCTAGCAACACTTTTAAGAAGAATTAACAGCGATCTTCAAAATTTTTATAACTTCTACACGTTTTGAGAAATTTATACTTATATATTTATAGAATCTGCAAACTAGAAACTTGTATTATTTGAAACAAGAAAGTTATGTCAAAAAGTAAATTTGCCAAAATCATTTTTTGATCATATCTAGTGAGCTATGCATGTTTTAGGGAAAACAAGAACATGATTGAAATGGGCAACTAATGCGGTAACTTTGCCTCAATTTAACCGAATTTGTATCTCTTACGGTTCTCCACATCCCATTGATTACCCTCTTAAAATGGGCATTCTTTATACGATATATCAAGATTTTTATTTTCTATATTACTTCTTCCTAATTTACTAAAACTATAGTTGCAAGTAAGCATTGATTGAAAAATATTATAGATAGGCAAGTCTGTTTTTTTTTTGTACCTCTGTTTTGGAATTAAAATCGATAGAGCCATCTAGTTCGCGGTTCCATGAAGTACTTTGCAGAATTAAACAAGCAAAATATCAGATAAATATTTTTTTTTACATATTTACCGAAGTTTTTTGTACATATTAAAATAGTTCTTTCCTCCATGACATCTATTTAAAATTCCCGCTCTGAAAAAGGCAACAAAAGACGAATTTGTTTCTACGGCGTGCAACAACTTTTATTATTTATAACTGTTAAACTACAACAATATGAAATATAATAATACAAATGGAAAAAAATCATTGTTATGTATAAAACAATTACATTACTATAGCAACGAAGGAAAAGATATCATTGTTTCATAATGAACAATTAGTTTATTATTGTTTGTCACACATCATATAATATAATATAAATCAATTCATTACTACATATGTACATTTACAAAGTATTAAAACAATATTCATTCACTCTCTCACATGTTTAGAAATTGTAAAACAAGTAGAATATACATACTTTGTAACATTTAAAACTTGTAATATATGTTTAAAATGTTGGAATATGATTGGACTATGTATTTAGATAATAATAAATAAAAACTTAGCAATGTGAATTCACTCTGTGTTTATAAGAGAACATAAAAGAAAATTTAGATTAAATGTGACAGCTGCTATGACCAACCTTGTATCTGAAAAAGTTACTAAGAAAATAAAATGATTATTTAATAAGATTTTTTTAATTTATTTAAAAATACTACTATATAATACAATTGTAAGATAAGAGAATGCAATGAGAGAAATAATTTTTCATTATCATATAATGGTTTTTTATAGTAAAAGTATGGTATGAAATGATTAACAGTATATTTTTGTGGACATAAAAAAAAAAAAAAAAAAAAAAAAAAAAAAAAAAAAAAAAATTTTGGATATACATATATGTGTGTGTTGTGTATGAAACGTAATAAATAGTAAGATATTTTTAATCAAAAGGTTTTCAGTAGTTCAATTAATGCTCGTAAGATGGCGCTGATAATTTAAAAAATGTTAATATCTCGTAATTCTAATTAGTTAGAAACAAATAACTTTAAAATTTATGTATTATTTGTAAATATGAATATTTAATGAGCTGTAATAAAAAATTTTGTTACTAAATGTCTTTGATAAAAGTCCATTAGAATTTTATAAATACTACTAGATATCTAAGTTAAAATTTCAATAACAAAATTTTCTTTTAAGCATTCTTAAAACATTAATCATGGTGAAAATGCTTAATCCCTATTTCTGGACCATAAATAATAATAAATAAATGATGAACAACAAAGGAAATGTTGTAAAAAGAAAGAAAATTGACAGAAACAGGTATTGGACACATATAGGTTATGTACATAAATCTTCTTTAAATACATTCATCTACTTTAAACATTTGTTTATTATATATTGTTTACAGGTATTTGTAATTTATTTATATTTTAATAAAGGATTTTCATGGTTCAATAAAGATAAACACAAACACATCATATTTGTTGCAAGTATTGTGTATATCTCTTTATTTATAATAATATAGTACACACATTGCATGTTTATACATATTTATTAAACAATCTAGTCAATTATATATGCTGTTCTTCAGGTTGCTTGTAAAATCCTTCCGCATGTATGAATGCTATCTGTAACAGAAATAACACTATGAGCATGTTCATTTATTGCTAAACTATCTTCCACATATAAATCTGTAATTGTTATAAACATTCCACACTTGTCATCCGAACACTGTTCTCCAGGTTCTTGGAATTAACAACAAACACTTTAATTGTTGTCTCCAAATACATATTATCCTGTTGCATATCTTTCCTAGTTTGTTTAACAAATTACATCAACAAAAACATGGTTTGCATCTAATCTAAAACCATAAGACACTGTTTATTCACTTATTAAATATACTCACATTTACACAAAGTACCTACAACAATACATAGTTTATTGTTATATCATTAAACATCCTCGTAATTAGTTAATAAGTAAATATGAAGTAGTTTTATTGTAAAATTACAAAACTTGGTAAAATTTTCTGAACTGCATTGTCTGGTTTTGACGTTTATTTGAATTGCCGCCTTATGTGTAGCATTATAGTATCGTTAGATGTCACTAGTGTGTGTGAGACATGAATTCAGATTCATGTAAAAGAAGAAGATATGGCCGTCAGCCATTATAATATTTCTTTCTTTAACAAGTGAAAAATGATATTGTTAAATAATTGTAATAAAACAATAAAGCATTCATAATCAAAGTGAGACAAGTTTGTCAACGAAAGAGAAAATTTCACAACCCCCTACAGCAATAACAAACTAATTTTAAAACTGCAAATTCATATGTACTGGAAAACTTTTATCAATATTTTGTTGACAACAAAATATAGATTTAGTAACGAAAATAATACAACAAGTTGATTCTACTAAAGAAAAAGTTTGTTACAACAATTCTAATGAACTAAACGTCGATTTTAGTAAAACTAAGTTGATTTTAATAAATTAACCGTTGATTTTTAATAACAAAAACATTGATTTTTGTAAAAGAATGTTGAATATCATAAAGAAAATGTTAATTTTAACAAATTAAACAATAATTTAATTAAAAAAATACGTTGATTACAACAAATTTAACTTTGATTACAGTAAAAAAAACTTGATTTTAATAAATTAACCGTTGATTTCAATAGCAAAAATCTTGATTTTTGTACAAGATTGTTGAATTTAGTAAAGAAAATGTTAATTTAACACATTAAACGATGATTTTAGTAAAAAATAAAAAATTGAACAATGATTTTTGTTAAAGAAAGCATTGATTTCAACAAATATAACTTTGATTTTAGTAAAAAAGTTATTTTCAACATAATATAATAAAAATAAAAGTTAATTAACTAAAAATACGTTGATAATAATAATTTCAACTTTGATTATAGTAGAAAAAATTTGATTTTAATAAATTAACAGTTGATTTTAATAAGAAAATAAATATTTTTGTATGTTAATTTCAACAAATTAAACGATGGTTTTATTAAAAAATACGTTGATTACAACAAATTTAACTTTGATTACAGTAAAAAAAACTTGATTTTAATAAATTAACCGTTGATTTCAATATCAAAAATCTTGATTTTTGTACAAGATTGTTGAATTTAGTAAAGAAAATGTTAATTTAACACATTAAACGATGATTTTAGTAAAAAATAAAAAATTGAACAATGATTTTTGTTAAACAAAGCATTGATTTCAACAAATATAACTTTGATTTTAGTAAAAAAGTTATTTTCAACATAATATAATAAAAATAAAAGTTAATTAACTAAAAATACGTTGATAATAATAATTTCAACTTTGATTATAGTAGAAAAAATTTGATTTTAATAAATTAACAGTTGATTTTAATAAGAAAATAAATATTTTTGTATGTTAATTTCAACAAATTAAACGATGGTTTTATTAAAAAATACGTTGATTACAACAAATTTAACTTTGATTACAGTAAAAAAAACTTGATTTTAATAAATTAACCGTTGATTTCAATATCAAAAATCTTGATTTTTGTACAAGATTGTTGAATTTAGTAAAGAAAATGTTAATTTAACACATTAAACGATGATTTTAGTAAAAAATAAATAAATTGAACAATGATTTTTGTAAAACAAAGCATTGATTTCAACAAATTTAACTTTGATTTTAGTAAAAAAGTTATTTTCAACATACCTAATATAATAAAAATAAAAGTTACGTTGATGATAATAATTTCAACTTTGATTATAATAGAAAAAAACTTAATTTTAATAAATTAACCGTTGATTTCAATAGCAAAAAACTTGATTTTTATACAAGATTGTTGAATTTAGTAAAGAAAATGTTAATTTAACAGATTAAAGAATGATTTTAGTAAAAAATAAATAAATTAAACAATGATTTTTGTAAAACAAAGCATTGATTTCAACAAATTTAACTTTGATTTTAGTAAAAAAGTTATTTTCAATATACCTAATATAATAAAAATAAAAGTTACGTTGATGATAATAATTTTAACTTTGATTATAGTAGAAAAAACTTGATTTTAATAAATTAACAGTTGATTTTAATAAGAAAATAAATATTTTTGTATGTTAATTTCAACAAATTAAACGATGATTTTATTAAAAAATACGTTGATGATTAAAACAAATTTAACTTTGATTATAGTAAAAAAAAGGTGATTTTAACAAATTAACAGTTAATTTTAATATCGGAAACATTGATTTTTGTACAAAAAAATGTTGTCTTTGTATGTCTCCCAGTAATTTCCAATAATAATAGTTATACATGAAAAGTTACAATTTTTATTTTTTCACTTAAAAATTTTCAATATACAGCCGAAATAATCAAAAAATACCAATTTTTGAGTCCAAAATTTTTTCTTCATATTCTGGAATTAAGTAAATACAGTTGAGCTGATTCGAAATTTTCAAACCGATTTCAATTATCACTTACCGTTCTCAAGATATTTACGTTCAAAGTTAGACCTGAAAAAATCGATTTTTCAGGAATAATACTAAAATGGATCGAGATACGACCTCGGCGACCTCACCAATTGATTCTACAGGCAAAATTACATAAGTGTAGCAATTTTCAGATTTATATTTCAATGGATAAAATTTTTATAACGAAAAAACGAAAATGGACAAAAAAAAAATCGAAAAATATCGTAAATTTCGTTTTTTCACCCTAAAAATTGTATCCGCCTAAATAAATATCTGAAAATTGGTATATTTATGTAATTTTGTCCGCAGAATCGATTAGTGAAGATGCCGAGATCGTATCTCGAGCCATTTCAGGATTATTCATGAAAAATCGATTTTTTTCAGGTCTGATTTTGAACGCAAATATCTCGAGAACGGTAAAAGCTAATTCAAATCAGTTTGAAAATTTGGAATCAGCACATTTGTATTTACTTAAGTCCAGAAAATAAAGAAGTTTTTGAGCAAAAAAAGTTCCCGAACGAAAAAATGAAGTTCCGGTTTTTTCTTATTTTTCACCAAATCGTTCCAAAGAACGTATATGCGGAGAGAGAAAAAATTTCTTTATGTAACTTTGCGCGTAGAATCCACTGGTATAATCGTTGAGATTGTATCCTGTATTCATTTTAGGGATATAGTGAAATTAATTTCTTTTTTGAAAATTTGAAATGTTGTCTTATCAATTGGGACTATTTTCAAAAAAAAATCAAAATTTTGGATGCAAATTTTGTATTTGTAATCGTAAATTATAATCAAATAACTAATATCTCAGCTTTGAGTTTAATTTTAAAAGTTAAAAATCATTTACCATTCTATTAAATTTGAACACTTTAAAAACGCTTAATACTAAAATAACTAAAAGAAACATGTGAAAATATAAGGTTTAAAATTACTTTTCCATACTACAACTATTATAACCAAAGATACAAAATGGCGGCTGCGTATACTCCCCTTTATAATACGTTACTTTGTCTCATCCATGTATAAAAATGAAAATTCATATAAAATCCCACCCATGCTCTTAAAAACAAATAGGGGTAACCTCATTGTAGGACAAAATAAGACACAGAAATATAAAAAATCATATTTATTTGTACTTGTTATGGCAGTTTTTTTTTAACATTTTGAACAGGGGGATTAGTTGATTAGTGTTTGTGGTTGCGCTAGTAGTACTGGTAGCGGAAGTAGCGTCCGCTGCGGGGCGGGTCCACCTTGGTGTCGTAGCAGTTGTTGAGGGCGTCGCCCGCGTAGCCCGCCTGGCACGTGCACACGGCCACGTGGCGCCGAGCCGTGCACGTGCCACCCGCGCCGCACTGCCCATGGCACGGGTTCTCGCAACTACACACATTGAAAGATATAGTACTAGAAACTAAATAGGTATATAGGCTATGTAAGCAACTGCGAACATAGTGCCATCTGGCGTCACACGTTATAAGTTGTTCTGGGAGACTGCCTCCCTATCCCTCTCAACCCCCTGTACCTGTCGAACTGATTGTTACCTGTAGTTGATGCAGGCCTTGTTGTCGGGACAGTGGTCGTCCATGGTGCACTCTGCAGGTTGGCAACTCCTCAGCGGGTCTCCGGTGTACCCCTCGGGACACGTACAGACAGGTCGCTCGTTGTTCAGACGGTCGTGTCCTGGTTGACATCGAGCGTTTGAACCACACGGATTTGGTTCACACAAATCACCTACAATAACAAAATTGTTACAGATTACGTTTCTTGTTGAATTTGTGATCCATTTATGTTATTTCATATATTATCAAATATGATTACAGCTTTGAATATAAAATCTGAGGAAGAAGGGTTGCAATCTAGTGGCTAGATGAAAAACTGCGACGGTAGTCGCCATTTTAAAACCCAAGTATGACTCATTTCTTGTTGAGCATTTGAATAAGTTGCATGTGCTTGCACTAAACTCTAATTTAGCTGCGCGTTCTTCACTCTATAAAAATAAAAACAAGCTATATCGCAATTATTTAACTTTCTTTGCATATTCATCATTCCTGTATAGTAATAATTATTTTCTGTTCAAGTGCTTTCCTTTTGTGTTACGACACAACATTTTTTTCATGACATGTTTTAAAAATAGATTTATTCGGACGAAAAGGTGCAGCAAAATAATTTAGAAAATTAGGTTATGTAAACTTTAAGTTTAGCAGTGCAATTGTTACAGTATTGCCAATATACCAATACAAGTGCAGAGGCCTGTTTCACAAAACTACAAGACTTGTAATACAAGTGTACCACTTGGCAACGTTTATCAAGTTATAAATTCTATTGGCACATATTGAAAATTTGACAAGCGTTGCCTAGTGATACACTTGTATTCATATACCTATTAGTAATATACCACTGATCTTCCGCGATCCACACGTTCAACAAAGCGTAATAGAGATATATCTTGCATCGCACACAGTCGTTACAGTGCACTTGGTGCGCAGGCTCATCACGCAAGATAGGGTTTCAAAGTCACATTAATTATTTAAAATATAATAAATAAATATAGAAATTTGAAGAAAGTAATGAATTATTGTACATAACACTGTAATAATCATTTAATGTTGTTTATTGATAATAAAATTACTATAGCGTGATATTTAAAATATTTTAAGCTATGTTTTGTATACTATTCACGATATGATAAGGCGAAATTTATTTCCCTAGTTAATAATATATAACCCTTCAATTGACAATCGAAATTTTGATAACAATATAATTTGTGTCATTAATAAAATATGTTTGAATTTGTTCATTTAAAATAAATTTTAATAAATAAGAATATATTTTATTGAACTTGTTATTTTAACCTGTCATTATAAAATAAATAAAATAAAATTTCGATTGTCAATTGAAGGGTTACATATTATTAACTGGGGAAATAAATTTCGTTTTATCATATCCTTACTTCTTGATATCAATTTTTAAAATGAAAACTTTAACTTACGTTTCTCAAACGGCCTACACCTCACGAACGGATCCCCAGTCATGTCCCTGGGGCAGGAACAGACGGGAGTGACGCCAGACCTGAGTTCACAGTTGGCGCCGGCGCCACAAGCGCCCTCGCACGGGTTCACGCACTTGTTGTAGAAACAGGCGGGCCTCGAACCCGGGCAGTCTCCGTTGTGCGTGCACTCGGGTCTGCAGGCTATCAGCGGGTTGCCTTCGTAGTTCTAGAAAAGGTATACAAGGTGAATATTTGTTGTTAATAGGGTTAGGTTGTTAATTCTAATACGCTTATGTCCGATCTTACAAACGATAGTTAAACTGTCGGTTAGTTACTGGACGGTTAAATTTAATTGTCAAATAAATTTTTATTGTGTTCTATAAAGCATGTAACGAAATTAATTTAGTAACTGTTGGTTAACTAACCTTCGGTTAACCTTATCACCGTACATTAAATTCAAATATTGTACAATATATGACAGTCCATACAATAAGTTACGAGCAGTCAAATATAAAAATGAAAAAAAAAAAAAAAAAATTTGGTTAGAAACATAGAAGTTACATAATTGAAGTTTAAAAACGGTGTAGGCCTTATAAAACTTGTTAAAGAACGTGATAGAGACTATATTTATAAGAAAATACAAATTTTATTTTATTGTAGAACTGTATTTGACATCTGAATATAATCTCCTCCCGGCGAATAAAAGAAATCGGTTACTCTGTAATTAATTTTACACTTTCGTGGTGTTACAATTTCGTCGTCTGTTAAAAAAAACTAATTCAACTGATGAAATGGTTTCTACTAAGGAACACAATAGTTATTTACGTGGCCAGCGGTGTAAGTTAATTAATACAAAGCGAGCAGGAAATTTATGATGCGAGCGACGAAGGAGCGGACTCTCATAATCCATTGAGTCCAGTCTAAAGTTTAATTGCAGCATAATTTAATTAAAAAAAAGTAGGGCCGAGGTAGTCTCGAACCAGGTCTTGTAGATTATTTATAATATTATGAATCCGCTCTTTTATCCACTCGGCTATGGAGCATTTTGTTTTAGACGTTTCTTATTCGAAAATATGAAGGATAACTTTCAAAATACAATTTATTTATCAAATATTTCAGTTAGAAAAGGCCTTATTACACAACATTTGGTATTATTAGATGCAAAATTAAGTAATCTAACTAACGATACCATATACACCCGGTTTTATTTAGCGGGACAGATGGAAACAGCAAAAAACTGTTTTCCCATGTTATTTCCCTATGTCAAGGTTTTCAGTATTCACCCTGTATATACTCTTCCCACAACTTTTATTACCAATATAAACCAACACCAAACACCCTAACCAACACCAAAACTACCACCAACCAACAAACCCATTCTCCTTACCTTAGGACAAGTACAAACAGCCACGTGGTTCCTGACTTCGCAATCAGCATCCTGGCCGCAAGCCGCGCAGGGGTCCTGGCACTTGAAGTCGCGACAAGCCCTGCTCGGCCCACAGTCCGCGTCCGAGTCGCACTCGTGCCGGCAGCCCTGCAGGGGGGAGCCGAAGTACCCGGCCAGACACTTACATGTCGGCACTTCGTTCACGATCTCGCAGCGGGTGTTGGCTCCGCATGGACTTGGGTGGCAGAGCTCTTCTGCAATGAGGATGGTTAGGTTGAGGTTAGGACACTATGTTTGGAATAGTTTGTGAGTCGTTTCTTAGGGGGTTTTACTTGCGAAATTGTAATTGATTAGGTTGTTTCGAAAGGGGTGTGTGTTTTGGTGTGGTTTTCGTGGGAGTTGTAATTGACGGTAAAATTTCATACGATAAATTGTGTAATCAAGCTTACAAGATGATTTATTTGTGACTATAGTCTTTGTAAATGAGGAAAACGAAATAAAAGAAACAAAAATTTGAAGGTACCAAATACAGATGTACGTTTTAAAAAGTTAACCATTAGAATGTGGAGAACGTAAGAGATTCGAAATCGATTAAATTGGGACAAAGTTGTCTATTTCAATGCATAGCTCACTAAATATGAACAAAAAATTGATTTTGGCAAATTTACTTTTTGACTTATAACTTTCTTGTTTTAATTCTAGCAACACTTTTAAGAAGAATTAACAGCGATCTTCAAAATTTTTATAACTTCTACACGTTTTGAGAAATTTATACTTATATATTTATAGAATCTGCAAACTAGAAACTTGTATTATTTGAAACAAGAAAGTTATGTCAAAAAGTAAATTTGCCAAAATCATTTTTTGATCATATCTAGTGAGCTATGCATGTTTTAGGGAAAACAAGAACATGATTGAAATGGGCAACTAATGCGGTAACTTTGCCTCAATTTAACCGAATTTGTATCTCTTACGGTTCTCCACATCCCATTGATTACCCTCTTAAAATGGGCATTCTTTATACGATATATCAAGATTTTTATTTTCTATATTACTTCTTCCTAATTTACTAAAACTATAGTTGCAAGTAAGCATTGATTGAAAAATATTATAGATAGGCAAGTCTGTTTTTTTTTTGTACCTCTGTTTTGGAATTAAAATCGATAGAGCCATCTAGTTCGCGGTTCCATGAAGTACTTTGCAGAATTAAACAAGCAAAATATCAGATAAATATTTTTTTTTACATATTTACCGAAGTTTTTTGTACATATTAAAATAGTTCTTTCCTCCATGACATCTATTTAAAATTCCCGCTCTGAAAAAGGCAACAAAAGACGAATTTGTTTCTACGGCGTGCAACAACTTTTATTATTTATAACTGTTAAACTACAACAATATGAAATATAATAATACAAATGGAAAAAAATCATTGTTATGTATAAAACAATTACATTACTATAGCAACGAAGGAAAAGATATCATTGTTTCATAATGAACAATTAGTTTATTATTGTTTGTCACACATCATATAATATAATATAAATCAATTCATTACTACATATGTACATTTACAAAGTATTAAAACAATATTCATTCACTCTCTCACATGTTTAGAAATTGTAAAACAAGTAGAATATACATACTTTGTAACATTTAAAACTTGTAATATATGTTTAAAATGTTGGAATATGATTGGACTATGTATTTAGATAATAATAAATAAAAACTTAGCAATGTGAATTCACTCTGTGTTTATAAGAGAACATAAAAGAAAATTTAGATTAAATGTGACAGCTGCTATGACCAACCTTGTATCTGAAAAAGTTACTAAGAAAATAAAATGATTATTTAATAAGATTTTTTTAATTTATTTAAAAATACTACTATATAATACAATTGTAAGATAAGAGAATGCAATGAGAGAAATAATTTTTCATTATCATATAATGGTTTTTTATAGTAAAAGTATGGTATGAAATGATTAACAGTATATTTTTGTGGACATAAAAAAAAAAAAAAAAAAAAAAAAAAAAAAAAAAAAAAAAATTTTGGATATACATATATGTGTGTGTTGTGTATGAAACGTAATAAATAGTAAGATATTTTTAATCAAAAGGTTTTCAGTAGTTCAATTAATGCTCGTAAGATGGCGCTGATAATTTAAAAAATGTTAATATCTCGTAATTCTAATTAGTTAGAAACAAATAACTTTAAAATTTATGTATTATTTGTAAATATGAATATTTAATGAGCTGTAATAAAAAATTTTGTTACTAAATGTCTTTGATAAAAGTCCATTAGAATTTTATAAATACTACTAGATATCTAAGTTAAAATTTCAATAACAAAATTTTCTTTTAAGCATTCTTAAAACATTAATCATGGTGAAAATGCTTAATCCCTATTTCTGGACCATAAATAATAATAAATAAATGATGAACAACAAAGGAAATGTTGTAAAAAGAAAGAAAATTGACAGAAACAGGTATTGGACACATATAGGTTATGTACATAAATCTTCTTTAAATACATTCATCTACTTTAAACATTTGTTTATTATATATTGTTTACAGGTATTTGTAATTTATTTATATTTTAATAAAGGATTTTCATGGTTCAATAAAGATAAACACAAACACATCATATTTGTTGCAAGTATTGTGTATATCTCTTTATTTATAATAATATAGTACACACATTGCATGTTTATACATATTTATTAAACAATCTAGTCAATTATATATGCTGTTCTTCAGGTTGCTTGTAAAATCCTTCCGCATGTATGAATGCTATCTGTAACAGAAATAACACTATGAGCATGTTCATTTATTGCTAAACTATCTTCCACATATAAATCTGTAATTGTTATAAACATTCCACACTTGTCATCCGAACACTGTTCTCCAGGTTCTTGGAATTAACAACAAACACTTTAATTGTTGTCTCCAAATACATATTATCCTGTTGCATATCTTTCCTAGTTTGTTTAACAAATTACATCAACAAAAACATGGTTTGCATCTAATCTAAAACCATAAGACACTGTTTATTCACTTATTAAATATACTCACATTTACACAAAGTACCTACAACAATACATAGTTTATTGTTATATCATTAAACATCCTCGTAATTAGTTAATAAGTAAATATGAAGTAGTTTTATTGTAAAATTACAAAACTTGGTAAAATTTTCTGAACTGCATTGTCTGGTTTTGACGTTTATTTGAATTGCCGCCTTATGTGTAGCATTATAGTATCGTTAGATGTCACTAGTGTGTGTGAGACATGAATTCAGATTCATGTAAAAGAAGAAGATATGGCCGTCAGCCATTATAATATTTCTTTCTTTAACAAGTGAAAAATGATATTGTTAAATAATTGTAATAAAACAATAAAGCATTCATAATCAAAGTGAGACAAGTTTGTCAACGAAAGAGAAAATTTCACAACCCCCTACAGCAATAACAAACTAATTTTAAAACTGCAAATTCATATGTACTGGAAAACTTTTATCAATATTTTGTTGACAACAAAATATAGATTTAGTAACGAAAATAATACAACAAGTTGATTCTACTAAAGAAAAAGTTTGTTACAACAATTCTAATGAACTAAACGTCGATTTTAGTAAAACTAAGTTGATTTTAATAAATTAACCGTTGATTTTTAATAACAAAAACATTGATTTTTGTAAAAGAATGTTGAATATCATAAAGAAAATGTTAATTTTAACAAATTAAACAATAATTTAATTAAAAAAATACGTTGATTACAACAAATTTAACTTTGATTACAGTAAAAAAAACTTGATTTTAATAAATTAACCGTTGATTTCAATAGCAAAAATCTTGATTTTTGTACAAGATTGTTGAATTTAGTAAAGAAAATGTTAATTTAACACATTAAACGATGATTTTAGTAAAAAATAAAAAATTGAACAATGATTTTTGTTAAAGAAAGCATTGATTTCAACAAATATAACTTTGATTTTAGTAAAAAAGTTATTTTCAACATAATATAATAAAAATAAAAGTTAATTAACTAAAAATACGTTGATAATAATAATTTCAACTTTGATTATAGTAGAAAAAATTTGATTTTAATAAATTAACAGTTGATTTTAATAAGAAAATAAATATTTTTGTATGTTAATTTCAACAAATTAAACGATGGTTTTATTAAAAAATACGTTGATTACAACAAATTTAACTTTGATTACAGTAAAAAAAACTTGATTTTAATAAATTAACCGTTGATTTCAATATCAAAAATCTTGATTTTTGTACAAGATTGTTGAATTTAGTAAAGAAAATGTTAATTTAACACATTAAACGATGATTTTAGTAAAAAATAAAAAATTGAACAATGATTTTTGTTAAACAAAGCATTGATTTCAACAAATATAACTTTGATTTTAGTAAAAAAGTTATTTTCAACATAATATAATAAAAATAAAAGTTAATTAACTAAAAATACGTTGATAATAATAATTTCAACTTTGATTATAGTAGAAAAAATTTGATTTTAATAAATTAACAGTTGATTTTAATAAGAAAATAAATATTTTTGTATGTTAATTTCAACAAATTAAACGATGGTTTTATTAAAAAATACGTTGATTACAACAAATTTAACTTTGATTACAGTAAAAAAAACTTGATTTTAATAAATTAACCGTTGATTTCAATATCAAAAATCTTGATTTTTGTACAAGATTGTTGAATTTAGTAAAGAAAATGTTAATTTAACACATTAAACGATGATTTTAGTAAAAAATAAATAAATTGAACAATGATTTTTGTAAAACAAAGCATTGATTTCAACAAATTTAACTTTGATTTTAGTAAAAAAGTTATTTTCAACATACCTAATATAATAAAAATAAAAGTTACGTTGATGATAATAATTTCAACTTTGATTATAATAGAAAAAAACTTAATTTTAATAAATTAACCGTTGATTTCAATAGCAAAAAACTTGATTTTTATACAAGATTGTTGAATTTAGTAAAGAAAATGTTAATTTAACAGATTAAAGAATGATTTTAGTAAAAAATAAATAAATTAAACAATGATTTTTGTAAAACAAAGCATTGATTTCAACAAATTTAACTTTGATTTTAGTAAAAAAGTTATTTTCAATATACCTAATATAATAAAAATAAAAGTTACGTTGATGATAATAATTTTAACTTTGATTATAGTAGAAAAAACTTGATTTTAATAAATTAACAGTTGATTTTAATAAGAAAATAAATATTTTTGTATGTTAATTTCAACAAATTAAACGATGATTTTATTAAAAAATACGTTGATGATTAAAACAAATTTAACTTTGATTATAGTAAAAAAAAGGTGATTTTAACAAATTAACAGTTAATTTTAATATCGGAAACATTGATTTTTGTACAAAAAAATGTTGTCTTTGTATGTCTCCCAGTAATTTCCAATAATAATAGTTATACATGAAAAGTTACAATTTTTATTTTTTCACTTAAAAATTTTCAATATACAGCCGAAATAATCAAAAAATACCAATTTTTGAGTCCAAAATTTTTTCTTCATATTCTGGAATTAAGTAAATACAGTTGAGCTGATTCGAAATTTTCAAACCGATTTCAATTATCACTTACCGTTCTCAAGATATTTACGTTCAAAGTTAGACCTGAAAAAATCGATTTTTCAGGAATAATACTAAAATGGATCGAGATACGACCTCGGCGACCTCACCAATTGATTCTACAGGCAAAATTACATAAGTGTAGCAATTTTCAGATTTATATTTCAATGGATAAAATTTTTATAACGAAAAAACGAAAATGGACAAAAAAAAAATCGAAAAATATCGTAAATTTCGTTTTTTCACCCTAAAAATTGTATCCGCCTAAATAAATATCTGAAAATTGGTATATTTATGTAATTTTGTCCGCAGAATCGATTAGTGAAGATGCCGAGATCGTATCTCGAGCCATTTCAGGATTATTCATGAAAAATCGATTTTTTTCAGGTCTGATTTTGAACGCAAATATCTCGAGAACGGTAAAAGCTAATTCAAATCAGTTTGAAAATTTGGAATCAGCACATTTGTATTTACTTAAGTCCAGAAAATAAAGAAGTTTTTGAGCAAAAAAAGTTCCCGAACGAAAAAATGAAGTTCCGGTTTTTTCTTATTTTTCACCAAATCGTTCCAAAGAACGTATATGCGGAGAGAGAAAAAATTTCTTTATGTAACTTTGCGCGTAGAATCCACTGGTATAATCGTTGAGATTGTATCCTGTATTCATTTTAGGGATATAGTGAAATTAATTTCTTTTTTGAAAATTTGAAATGTTGTCTTATCAATTGGGACTATTTTCAAAAAAAAATCAAAATTTTGGATGCAAATTTTGTATTTGTAATCGTAAATTATAATCAAATAACTAATATCTCAGCTTTGAGTTTAATTTTAAAAGTTAAAAATCATTTACCATTCTATTAAATTTGAACACTTTAAAAACGCTTAATACTAAAATAACTAAAAGAAACATGTGAAAATATAAGGTTTAAAATTACTTTTCCATACTACAACTATTATAACCAAAGATACAAAATGGCGGCTGCGTATACTCCCCTTTATAATACGTTACTTTGTCTCATCCATGTATAAAAATGAAAATTCATATAAAATCCCACCCATGCTCTTAAAAACAAATAGGGGTAACCTCATTGTAGGACAAAATAAGACACAGAAATATAAAAAATCATATTTATTTGTACTTGTTATGGCAGTTTTTTTTTAACATTTTGAACAGGGGGATTAGTTGATTAGTGTTTGTGGTTGCGCTAGTAGTACTGGTAGCGGAAGTAGCGTCCGCTGCGGGGCGGGTCCACCTTGGTGTCGTAGCAGTTGTTGAGGGCGTCGCCCGCGTAGCCCGCCTGGCACGTGCACACGGCCACGTGGCGCCGAGCCGTGCACGTGCCACCCGCGCCGCACTGCCCATGGCACGGGTTCTCGCAACTACACACATTGAAAGATATAGTACTAGAAACTAAATAGGTATATAGGCTATGTAAGCAACTGCGAACATAGTGCCATCTGGCGTCACACGTTATAAGTTGTTCTGGGAGACTGCCTCCCTATCCCTCTCAACCCCCTGTACCTGTCGAACTGATTGTTACCTGTAGTTGATGCAGGCCTTGTTGTCGGGACAGTGGTCGTCCATGGTGCACTCTGCAGGTTGGCAACTCCTCAGCGGGTCTCCGGTGTACCCCTCGGGACACGTACAGACAGGTCGCTCGTTGTTCAGACGGTCGTGTCCTGGTTGACATCGAGCGTTTGAACCACACGGATTTGGTTCACACAAATCACCTACAATAACAAAATTGTTACAGATTACGTTTCTTGTTGAATTTGTGATCCATTTATGTTATTTCATATATTATCAAATATGATTACAGCTTTGAATATAAAATCTGAGGAAGAAGGGTTGCAATCTAGTGGCTAGATGAAAAACTGCGACGGTAGTCGCCATTTTAAAACCCAAGTATGACTCATTTCTTGTTGAGCATTTGAATAAGTTGCATGTGCTTGCACTAAACTCTAATTTAGCTGCGCGTTCTTCACTCTATAAAAATAAAAACAAGCTATATCGCAATTATTTAACTTTCTTTGCATATTCATCATTCCTGTATAGTAATAATTATTTTCTGTTCAAGTGCTTTCCTTTTGTGTTACGACACAACATTTTTTTCATGACATGTTTTAAAAATAGATTTATTCGGACGAAAAGGTGCAGCAAAATAATTTAGAAAATTAGGTTATGTAAACTTTAAGTTTAGCAGTGCAATTGTTACAGTATTGCCAATATACCAATACAAGTGCAGAGGCCTGTTTCACAAAACTACAAGACTTGTAATACAAGTGTACCACTTGGCAACGTTTATCAAGTTATAAATTCTATTGGCACATATTGAAAATTTGACAAGCGTTGCCTAGTGATACACTTGTATTCATATACCTATTAGTAATATACCACTGATCTTCCGCGATCCACACGTTCAACAAAGCGTAATAGAGATATATCTTGCATCGCACACAGTCGTTACAGTGCACTTGGTGCGCAGGCTCATCACGCAAGATAGGGTTTCAAAGTCACATTAATTATTTAAAATATAATAAATAAATATAGAAATTTGAAGAAAGTAATGAATTATTGTACATAACACTGTAATAATCATTTAATGTTGTTTATTGATAATAAAATTACTATAGCGTGATATTTAAAATATTTTAAGCTATGTTTTGTATACTATGCACGATATGATAAGGCGAAATTTATTTCCCTAGTTAATAATATATAACCCTTCAATTGACAATCGAAATTTTGATAACAATATAATTTGTGTCATTAATAAAATATGTTTGAATTTGTTCATTTAAAATAAATTTTAATAAATAAGAATATATTTTATTGAACTTGTTATTTTAACCTGTCATTATAAAATAAATAAAATAAAATTTCGATTGTCAATTGAAGGGTTACATATTATTAACTGGGGAAATAAATTTCGTTTTATCATATCCTTACTTCTTGATATCAATTTTTAAAATGAAAACTTTAACTTACGTTTCTCAAACGGCCTACACCTCACGAACGGATCCCCAGTCATGTCCCTGGGGCAGGAACAGACGGGAGTGACGCCAGACCTGAGTTCACAGTTGGCGCCGGCGCCACAAGCGCCCTCGCACGGGTTCACGCACTTGTTGTAGAAACAGGCGGGCCTCGAACCCGGGCAGTCTCCGTTGTGCGTGCACTCGGGTCTGCAGGCTATCAGCGGGTTGCCTTCGTAGTTCTAGAAAAGGTATACAAGGTGAATATTTGTTGTTAATAGGGTTAGGTTGTTAATTCTAATACGCTTATGTCCGATCTTACAAACGATAGTTAAACTGTCGGTTAGTTACTGGACGGTTAAATTTAATTGTCAAATAAATTTTTATTGTGTTCTATAAAGCATGTAACGAAATTAATTTAGTAACTGTTGGTTAACTAACCTTCGGTTAACCTTATCACCGTACATTAAATTCAAATATTGTACAATATATGACAGTCCATACAATAAGTTACGAGCAGTCAAATATAAAAATGAAAAAAAAAAAAAAAAAATTTGGTTAGAAACATAGAAGTTACATAATTGAAGTTTAAAAACGGTGTAGGCCTTATAAAACTTGTTAAAGAACGTGATAGAGACTATATTTATAAGAAAATACAAATTTTATTTTATTGTAGAACTGTATTTGACATCTGAATATAATCTCCTCCCGGCGAATAAAAGAAATCGGTTACTCTGTAATTAATTTTACACTTTCGTGGTGTTACAATTTCGTCGTCTGTTAAAAAAAACTAATTCAACTGATGAAATGGTTTCTACTAAGGAACACAATAGTTATTTACGTGGCCAGCGGTGTAAGTTAATTAATACAAAGCGAGCAGGAAATTTATGATGCGAGCGACGAAGGAGCGGACTCTCATAATCCATTGAGTCCAGTCTAAAGTTTAATTGCAGCATAATTTAATTAAAAAAAAGTAGGGCCGAGGTAGTCTCGAACCAGGTCTTGTAGATTATTTATAATATTATGAATCCGCTCTTTTATCCACTCGGCTATGGAGCATTTTGTTTTAGACGTTTCTTATTCGAAAATATGAAGGATAACTTTCAAAATACAATTTATTTATCAAATATTTCAGTTAGAAAAGGCCTTATTACACAACATTTGGTATTATTAGATGCAAAATTAAGTAATCTAACTAACGATACCATATACACCCGGTTTTATTTAGCGGGACAGATGGAAACAGCAAAAAACTGTTTTCCCATGTTATTTCCCTATGTCAAGGTTTTCAGTATTCACCCTGTATATACTCTTCCCACAACTTTTATTACCAATATAAACCAACACCAAACACCCTAACCAACACCAAAACTACCACCAACCAACAAACCCATTCTCCTTACCTTAGGACAAGTACAAACAGCCACGTGGTTCCTGACTTCGCAATCAGCATCCTGGCCGCAAGCCGCGCAGGGGTCCTGGCACTTGAAGTCGCGACAAGCCCTGCTCGGCCCACAGTCCGCGTCCGAGTCGCACTCGTGCCGGCAGCCCTGCAGGGGGGAGCCGAAGTACCCGGCCAGACACTTACATGTCGGCACTTCGTTCACGATCTCGCAGCGGGTGTTGGCTCCGCATGGACTTGGATGGCAGAGCTCTTCTGCAATGAGGCGGGTGATTGGGTTAGGACACTATGTTTGGAATAGTTTGTGAGTCGTTTCTTACGGGGTTTTACTTGCGAAATTCTAATTGATTGGGTTGTTTCGAAAGGGGTGTGTGTTTTGGTGTGGTTTTCGTGGAGGTTGTAATTGACGGTAAAAATTCATGCGATAAATTGTGAAATCAAGCTTACAAGATGATTTATTTGTGACTATAGTCTTTGTAAATGAAGAAAACGAAATAAAAGAAACAAAAATTTGAAGGTACCAAATACAGATGTAGGTTTTAAAAAGCTAACCATTAGAATGTGGAGAACGTAAGAGATTCGAAATCGATTAAATTGGGACAAAGTTGTCTATTTGAATGCATAGCTCACTAAATATGAACAAAAAATTGATTTTGGCAAATTTACTTTTTGACATAACTTTCTTGTTTTAATTCTAGCAACACTTTTAAGAAGAATTTACAGCGATCTTCAAAGTTTTTATAACTTCTACACGTTTTGAGAAATTTATACTAACTTTCAATTTTCATATGAAGCTTAAAGTTGTCTTTAGTACTATTAAATACAGATTTTTTACTCTTTCCAACGATATAAATCACATTAAAATGGAAAAAACTAAGAAATTAGAAAATTATTGATTTTATTCATTTCGGTCAAGTGTGTTTTGAAAATAAAATCGAAAATCTTTTGTTTGAAACAGAATTTTGACTAATCAATTCAATTAGTTAGGATTTTAACATGCTGCTCATCGAAAAAAGTAGATTACTTAAGAAACATATCATCAGCGTTATCCAAAAAGACTACATACAACCGCACCTTTCTTTTTTGTAGAAATTTAAGAGAATATTGAATTGTTTGAAACAAAAGATTTTTGATTTTGTTTGAAAATTATTCTCTAATTTCATATTTATTTTCATTTTAATGTTCATGTTTTATATCGTTGGAAAGAGAATAATAATCTCTATTTAACAGTACTAAAGACAACTTTGAGTCCCATATGAAAACTGAAAGTTAGTTTGAATTTCTCGAAAAGTATTTTAAAGACCACTGTTAATACCTCATAAATGTGTCTGTACAATGTGCAAACTAGAAACTTAATTGAAACAAGAAAGTTATGTCAAAAAGTAAATTTGCCAAAATCATTTTTTGGTCATATCTAGTGAGCTATGCATGTTTTAAGGAAAACAAGAACATGATTGAAATGGGCAACTAATGCGGTAACTTTGCCTCAATTTAACCGAATTTGTATCTCTTACGGTTCTCCACATCCCATTGATTACCCTCTTAAAATGGGCATTCTTTATACGATATATCAAGATTTTTATTTTCTATATTACTTCTTCCTAATTTACTAAAACTGTAGTTGCAAGTAAGCATTGATTGAAAAATATATAGATAGGCAAGTCTGTTTTTTTTTTTTTTGTACCTCTGTTCTAGTTCGCGGTTCCATGAAGTACTTTGCAGAATTAAACAAGCAAAATATTAGATAAATATTTTTTTTTACCTATTTACTGAAATTTTTTGTACATATTAAAATAGTTCTTTCCTCCATGACATCTATTTAAAATTCCCGCTCTGAAAAAGGCAACAAAAGACGAATTTGCTTCTACGGCGTGCAACAACTTTTATTATTTATAACTATTAAACTACAACAATATGAAATATAATAATACAAATGGAAAAAAAATCATTGTTATGTATAAAACAATTACATTACTATAGCAACGAAGGAAAAGATATCATTGTTTCATAATGAACAATTAGTTTATTATTGTTTGTCACACATCATATAATATAATATAATATAATTCAGTTCATTACTATATATGTACCTACATTTACAAATTATTAAAACAGTATTCATTCACTCTCTCACATGTTTAGAAATTGTAAAACAAGTAGAATATACATACTTTGTAACATTTAAAACTTGTAATATATGTTTAAAATGTTGGAATATGATTGATTGGACTATGTATTTAGATAATAATAAATAAAAACTTAGCAATGTGAATTCACTCTGTGTTTATAAGAGAACATTAAATGTGACAGCTGCTATGACCAACCTTGTATCTCAAAAAGTTACTAAGAAAATAAAATGATTATTTAATAAGATTTTTGTTAATTTATTTAAAAATACTACTATATAATACAATTGTAAGATAAGAGAATGCAATGAGAGAAATAATTTTTCATTATCATATAATGTTTTTTTTATAGTAAAAGTATGGTATGAAATGATTAACAGTATATTTTTGTGGACATAAAAAAAAAAAAAAAAAAAAAAAAAAAAAAAAAAAAAAAAATCATGGTTTTTACATATATGTGTGTGTTGTGTATGAAATGTAATAAATAGTAAGATATTTTTGTCAAAAGGTTTTCAGTAGTTCAATTAATGCTCGTAAGATGGCGCTGATAATTTAAAAAATGTTAATATCTCGTAATTCTAATTAGTTAGAAACAAATAACTTTAAAATTTATGTATTATTTGTAAATATGAATATTTAATGAGATGTAATAAAAAATTTTGTTACCAAATGTCACCGATATAAGTCCATTAGAAACTTTTGAATACTGCTAGATATCTAACTTGAAATTTCAATAACAAAATTTTCTTTTAAGCATTCTTAAAACATTAATCATGGTGAAAATGCTTAATTCCTATTTCTGGACCATAAATAATAATAAATAAATGATGAACAACAAAGGAAATGTTGTAAAAAGAAAGAAAATTGACAGAAACAGGTATTGACACATATAGGTTATGTACATAAATCTTGTTTAAATACATTCATCTACTTTAAACATTTGTTTATTATATATTGTTTACAGGTATTTGTAATTTATTTATATTTTAATAAAGGATTTTCAAGGTTCAATAAAGATAAACACAAACACATCATATTTGTTGCAAGTATTGTGTATTTCTCTTTATTTATAATAATATAGTACACACATTGCATGTTTATACATATTTATTAAACAATCTAGTCAATTATATATGCTGCTCTTCAGGTTGCTTGTAAAATCCTTCCGCATGTATGAATGCTATCTGTAACAGAAATAACACTATGAGCATGTTCATTTATTGCTAAACTATCTTCCACATATAAATCTGTAATTGTTATAAACATTCCACACTTGTCATCCGAACACTGTTCTCCAGGTTCTTGGAATTAACAACAAACACTTTAATTGTTGTCTCCAAATACATATTATCCTGTTGCATATCTTTCCTAGTTTGTTTAACAAATTACATCAACAAAAACATGGTTTGCATCTAATCTAAAACCATAAGACACTGTTTATTCACTTATTAAATATACTCACATTTACACAAAGTACCTACAACAATACATAGTTTATTGTTATATCATTAAACATCCTCGTAATTAGTTAATAAGTAAATATGAAGTAGTTTTATTGTAAAATTACAAAACTTGGTAAAATTTTCTGAACTGCAATTTTCTGGTTTTGACGTTTATTTGAATTGCCGCCTTATGTGTAGCATTATAGTATCGTTAGATGTCACTAGTGTGTGTGAGACATGAATTCAGATTCATGTAAAAGAAGAAGATATGGCCGTCAGCCATTATAATATTTCTTTCTTTAACAAGTGAAAAATGATATTATTAAATAATTGTAATAAAACAATAAAGCATTCATAATCAAAGTGAGACAAGTTTGTCAACCAAAGAGAAAATTTCACAACCCCCTACAGCAATAACAAACTAATTTTAAAACTGCAAATTCATATGTACTAAAACTTTTATCAATATTTTGTTGACAACAAAATATAGATTTAGTAACGAAAATAATACAACAAGTTGATTCTACTAAAGAAAAAGTTTGTTACAACAATTCTAATGAACTAAACGTCGATTTTAGTAAAACTAAGTTGATTTTAATAAATTAACCGTTGATTTTTAGTAACAAAAACATTGATTTTTGTAAAAGAATGTTGAATATCATAAAGAAAATGTTAATTTTAACAAATTAAACAATGATTTAATTAAAAAAATACGTTGATTACAACAAATTTAACTTTGATTACAGTAAAAAAAACTTGATTTTAATAAATTAACCGTTGATTTCAATAGCAAAAATCATGATTTTTGTACAAGATTGTTGAATTTAGTAAAGAAAATGTTAATTTAACACATTAAACGATGATTTTAGTAAAAAAATAAAAAATTGAACAATGATTTTTGTTAAACAAAGCATTGATTTCAACAAATTTAACTTTGATTTTAGTAAAAAAGTTATTTTCAACATAATATAATAAAAATAAAAGTTAATTAACAAAAAATACGTTGATGATAATAATTTCAACTTTGATTATAGTAGAAAAAACTTGATTTTAATAAATTAACAGTTGATTTAAATAAAAAAATAAATATTTTTGTATGTTAATTTCAACAAATTAAACGATGGTTTTATTAAAAACTACGTTGATTACAACAAATTTAACTTTGATTACAGTAAAAAAAACTTGATTTTAATAAATTAACCGTTGATTTCAATAGCAAAAATCTTGATTTTTATACAAGATTGTTGAATTTAGTAAAGAAAATGTTAATTTAACAGATTAAACGATGATATTAGTAAAAAATAAATAAATTGAACAATGATTTTTGTAAAACAAAGCATTGATTTCAACAAATTTAACTTTGATTTTAGTAAAAAAGTTATTTTTAACATACCTAATATAATAAAAATAAAAGTTACGTTGATGATAATAATTTCAACTTTGATTATAATAGAAAAAACTTGATTTTAATAAATTAACAGTTGATTTTAATAAGAAAATAAATATTTTTGTATGTTAATTTCAACAAATTAAACGATGATTTTATTAAAAAATACGTTGATGATTAAAACAAATTTAACTTTGATTATAGTAAAAAAAAAGGTGATTTTAACAAATTAACAGTTAATTTTAGTATCGGAAACATTGATTTTTGTATAAAAAAATGTTGTCTTTGTATGTCTCCCAGTAATTTCCAATAATAATAGTTATACATGAAAAGTTACAATTTTTATTTTTTCACTTAAAAATTTTCAATATACAGCCGAAATAATCAAAAAATACCAATTTTTGAGTTCAAAATTTTTTCTTGATATTCTGGAATTAAGTAAATACAGTTGAGCTGATTCGAAATTTTCAAACCGATTTCAATTATCACTTACCGTTCTCAAGATATTTACGTTCAAAGTTAGACCTGAAAAAATCGATTTTTCAGGAATTATACTGAAATGGATCGAGATACGACCTCGGCGACCTCACCAATTGATTCTTCAGGCAAAATTACATAAGTGTAGCAATTTTCAGATTTATATTTCAGTGGATAAAATTTTTATAACGAAAAAACGAAAATGGACAAAAAAATCGAAAAATATCGTAAATTTCGTTTTTTCACCCTAAAAATTGTATCCGCCTAAATAAATATCTGAAAATTGGTATATTTATGTAATTTTGTCCGCAGAATCGATTGGTGAAGATGCCGAGATCGTATCTCGAGCCATTTCAGGATTATTCATGAAAAATCGATTTTTTTCAGGTCTGATTTTGAACGCAAATATCTCGAGAACGGTAAAAGCTAATTCAAATCGGTTTGAAAATTTGGAATCAGCACATTTGTATTTACTTAAGTTCAGAAAATAAAGAATTTTTGAGCAAAAAAAGTTCCCAAACGAAGAAATAAAGTTCCGGTTTTTTCTCATTTTTCACAAAATCGTTCCAAAGAACGTATATGCGGAGAGAGAAAACATTTCTTTATGTAACTTTGCGCGTAGAATCCACTGGTATAATCGTTGAGATTGTATCCTGTATCCATTTTAGGGATATAGTGAAATTAATTTCTTTTTTGAAAATTTGAAATGTTGTCATATCAATTGGAACTATTTTCAAAAAAATTAAAATTTTGGACGCAAATTTTGTATCTGTAATCGTAGATTATAATCAAATAACTAATATCTCAGCTTTGAGTTTAATTTTAAAAGTTAAAAATCATTTACCATTCTATTAAATTTGAACACTTTAAAAACGCTCAATACTAAAATAACTAAAAGAAACATGTGAAAATATAAGGTTTAAAATTACTTTTCCATACTACAACTATTATAACCAAAGATACAAAATGGCGGCTGCGGATACTCCCCTTTATAATACGTTACTTTGTATCATCCATGTATAAAAATGAAAATTCATATAAAATTCCACCCCTGCTCTTAAAAACAAATATGGGTAACCTCATTGTAGGACAAAATAAGACACAGAAATATAAAAAATCATATTTATTTGTACTTGTTATGGCAGTTTTTTTTTTAACATTTTGAACAAGGGGATTAGTTGATTAGTGTTGTGTTGGTTGTGCTAGTAGTACTGGTAGCGGAAGTAGCGACCGCTGCGGGGCGGGTCCACCTTGGTGTCGTAGCAGTTGTTGAGGGCGTCGCCCGCGTAGCCCGCCTGGCACGTGCACACGGCCACGTGGCGCCGAGCCGTGCACGTGCCACCCGCGCCGCACTGCCCATGGCACGGGTTCTCGCAACTACACACATACGACAATATATAGTACTAGAAACTAAATAGGTATATAGGCTATGTAAGCAACTGCGAACATAGTGCCATCTGGCGTCACACGTTATAAGTTGTTCTGGGAGACTGCCTCCCTATCCCTCTCAACCCCCTGTACCTGTCGAACTGATTGTTACCTGTAGTTGATGCAGGCCTTGTTGTCGGGACAGTGGTCGTCCATGGTGCACTCTGCAGGTTGGCAACTCCTCAGCGGGTCTCCGGTGTACCCCTCGGGACATGTACAGACAGGTCGCTCGTTGTTCAGACGGTCGTGTCCTGGTTGACATCGAGCGTTTGAGCCGCACGGATTTGGTTCACACAAATCACCTATAACAGGAAAATTGTTAGAGATTTGTATTTCTTGTTTAATTTGTGATCCATTTATGTTATTTCATATATTATCAAATATGATTACAGCTTTGAATATAAAATCTGAGGAAGAAGGGTTGCAATCTAGTGGCTAGATGAAAAACTGCGACGGAAGTCGCCATTTTAAAATTCAAGTTTGACTCATTTCTTGTTGAGCATTTGAATAAGTTGCATGTGCTTGCACTAAATTCTAATTTAGCTGCGCGTTCTTCACTCTATACAAATAAAAACAAACTGTATCGCAATTATTTAACTTTCTTTGCATATTCATCATTCCTGTATAGTAATAATTATTTTCTGTTCAAGTGCTTTCCTTTCGTGTTACGACACAACATTTTTTTCATGACATGTTTTAAAAATAGATTTATTCGGACGAAAAGGTGCAGCAAAATAATTTAGAAAATTAGGTTATGTAAACTTTAAGTTTAGCAGTGCAATTGTTACAGTATTGCCAATATACCAATACAAGTGCAGAGGCCTGTTTCACAAAACTACAAGACTTGTAATACAAGTGTACCACTTGGCAACGTTTATCAAGTTATAAATTCTATTGGCACATATTGAAAATTTGACAAGCGTTGCTTAGTGATACACTTGTATTCATATACCTATTAGTAATATACCGCTGATCTTCCGAGATCCACACGTTCAACAAAGCGTAATAGAGATATGTCTTGCATCGCACACAGCTGTTACAGTGCACTTGGTGCGCAGGCTCATCACGCAAGAAGATAGGGTTTCAAAGTCACATTTAATATTTAAAATATAATAAATAAATATAGAAATTTGAAGAAAGTAATGAATTATTGTACATAACACTGTAATAATCATTTAATATTTTTTATTGATAATAAAATTACTATAGCGCGATATTTAAAATATTTTAAGCTATGTTTTGCATACTATGCACGATATGATAAGGCGAAATTTATTTCCCTAGTTAATAATATATAACCCTTCAATTGACAATCGAAATGTTGATAACAATATAATTTGTGTCATTAATAAAATATGTTTGAATTTGTTCATTTAAAATAAATTTTAATAAATAAGAATATATTTTATTGAACTTGTTATTTTAACCTGTCATTATAAAATAAATAAAATAAAATTTCGATTGTCAATTGAAGGGTTACATATTATTAACTGGGGAAATAAATTTCGTTTTATCATATCCTTACTTCTTGATATTAATTTTTAAAATGAAAACTTTAACTTACGTTTCTCAAACGGCCTACACCTCACGAACGGATCCCCAGTCATGTCCCTGGGGCAGGAACAGACGGGAGTGACGCCAGACCTGAGTTCACAGTTGGCACCGGCGCCACAAGCGCCCTCGCACGGGTTCACGCACTTGTTGTAGAAACAGGCGGGCCTCGAACCCGGACAGTCCCCGTTGTGCGTGCACTCGGGTCTGCAGGCTATCAGTGGGTTGCCTTCGTAGTTCTAGAAAAGGTATACAAGGTGAATATTTGTTGTTAATAGGGTTAGGTTGTTAATTCTAATACGCTTATGTCCGATCTTACAAACGATAGTTAAACTGTCGGTTAGTTACTGGACGGTTAAATTTAATTGTCAAATAAATTGTTGTTGTGTTCTATAAAGCAAGTAACGAAATTAATTTAGTAACTGTTGGTTAACTAACCTTCGGTTAACCTTATCACCGTATATTAAATTCAAATATTGTACAATATATGACAGTCCATACAATAAGTTACGAGCAGTCAAATATAAAAATGAAAAAAATAAATAATTTTTTTTTTTATTTTATTGTAGAACTGTATTTGACATCTGAATATAATCTCCTCCCGGCGAATAAAAGAAATCGGTTACTCTGTAATTAATTTTACACTTTCGTGGTGTTACAATTTCGTCGTCTGTTAAAAAAAAAACTAATTCAACTGATGAAATGGTTTCTACTAAGGAACACAATAGTTATTTACGTGGCCAGCGGTGTAAGTTAATTAATACAAAGCGAGCAGGAAATTTATGATGCGAGCGACGAAGGAGCGAACTCTCATAATCCATTGAGTCCAGTAAAGTTTAATTGCAGCATAATTTAATTAAAAAAAAGTAGGGCCGAGGTAGTCTCGAACCAGATCTTGTAGATTATTTATAATATTATGAATCCGCCCTTTTATCCACTCGGCTATGGAGCATTTTGTTTTAGACGTTTCTTATTCGAAAATATGAAGGATAACTTTCAAAATACAATTTATTTATCAAATATTTCAGTTAGAAAAGGCCATATTACACAACATTTAGTTTTACTAGATGCAAAATTAAGTAATCTAACTAACGATACCATATACACCCGATTTTATTTAGCGGGACAGATGGAAACAGAAAAAAACTGTTTTCCCATGTTATTTCCCTATGTCAAGGTTTTCAGTATTCACCCTGTATATACTCTTCCCACAACTTTTATTACCAATATAAACCGACACTAAACACCCTAACCAACCCGCAACTACCACCAACCCATTCTCCCTACCTTAGGACAAGTACAAACAGCCACATGGTTCCTGACTTCGCAATCAGCATCCTGGCCGCACGCAGCGCAGGGGTCCTGGCACTTGAAGTCGCGACAAGCCCTGCTCGGCCCACAGTCCGCGTCCGAGTCGCACTCGTGCCGGCAGCCCTGCAGGGGGGAGCCGAAGTACCCGGCCAGACACTTACATGTCGGCACTTCGTTCACGATCTCGCAGCGGGTGTTGGCTCCGCATGGACTTGGATGGCAGAGCTCTTCTGCAATGAGGCGGGTGATTGGGTTAGGACACTATGTTTGGAATAGTTTGTGAGTCGTTTCTTACGGGGTTTTACTTGCGAAATTCTAATTGATTGGGTTGTTTCGAAAGGGGTGTGTGTTTTGGTGTGGTTTTCGTGGAGGTTGTAATTGACGGTAAAAATTCATGCGATAAATTGTGAAATCAAGCTTACAAGATGATTTATTTGTGACTATAGTCTTTGTAAATGAAGAAAACGAAATAAAAGAAACAAAAATTTGAAGGTACCAAATACAGATGTAGGTTTTAAAAAGCTAACCATTAGAATGTGGAGAACGTAAGAGATTCGAAATCGATTAAATTGGGACAAAGTTGTCTATTTGAATGCATAGCTCACTAAATATGAACAAAAAATTGATTTTGGCAAATTTACTTTTTGACATAACTTTCTTGTTTTAATTCTAGCAACACTTTTAAGAAGAATTTACAGCGATCTTCAAAGTTTTTATAACTTCTACACGTTTTGAGAAATTTATACTAACTTTCAATTTTCATATGAAGCTTAAAGTTGTCTTTAGTACTATTAAATACAGATTTTTTACTCTTTCCAACGATATAAATCACATTAAAATGGAAAAAACTAAGAAATTAGAAAATTATTGATTTTATTCATTTCGGTCAAGTGTGTTTTGAAAATAAAATCGAAAATCTTTTGTTTGAAACAGAATTTTGACTAATCAATTCAATTAGTTAGGATTTTAACATGCTGCTCATCGAAAAAAGTAGATTACTTAAGAAACATATCATCAGCGTTATCCAAAAAGACTACATACAACCGCACCTTTCTTTTTTGTAGAAATTTAAGAGAATATTGAATTGTTTGAAACAAAAGATTTTTGATTTTGTTTGAAAATTATTCTCTAATTTCATATTTATTTTCATTTTAATGTTCATGTTTTATATCGTTGGAAAGAGAATAATAATCTCTATTTAACAGTACTAAAGACAACTTTGAGTCCCATATGAAAACTGAAAGTTAGTTTGAATTTCTCGAAAAGTATTTTAAAGACCACTGTTAATACCTCATAAATGTGTCTGTACAATGTGCAAACTAGAAACTTAATTGAAACAAGAAAGTTATGTCAAAAAGTAAATTTGCCAAAATCATTTTTTGGTCATATCTAGTGAGCTATGCATGTTTTAAGGAAAACAAGAACATGATTGAAATGGGCAACTAATGCGGTAACTTTGCCTCAATTTAACCGAATTTGTATCTCTTACGGTTCTCCACATCCCATTGATTACCCTCTTAAAATGGGCATTCTTTATACGATATATCAAGATTTTTATTTTCTATATTACTTCTTCCTAATTTACTAAAACTGTAGTTGCAAGTAAGCATTGATTGAAAAATATATAGATAGGCAAGTCTGTTTTTTTTTTTTTTGTACCTCTGTTCTAGTTCGCGGTTCCATGAAGTACTTTGCAGAATTAAACAAGCAAAATATTAGATAAATATTTTTTTTTACCTATTTACTGAAATTTTTTGTACATATTAAAATAGTTCTTTCCTCCATGACATCTATTTAAAATTCCCGCTCTGAAAAAGGCAACAAAAGACGAATTTGCTTCTACGGCGTGCAACAACTTTTATTATTTATAACTATTAAACTACAACAATATGAAATATAATAATACAAATGGAAAAAAAATCATTGTTATGTATAAAACAATTACATTACTATAGCAACGAAGGAAAAGATATCATTGTTTCATAATGAACAATTAGTTTATTATTGTTTGTCACACATCATATAATATAATATAATATAATTCAGTTCATTACTATATATGTACCTACATTTACAAATTATTAAAACAGTATTCATTCACTCTCTCACATGTTTAGAAATTGTAAAACAAGTAGAATATACATACTTTGTAACATTTAAAACTTGTAATATATGTTTAAAATGTTGGAATATGATTGATTGGACTATGTATTTAGATAATAATAAATAAAAACTTAGCAATGTGAATTCACTCTGTGTTTATAAGAGAACATTAAATGTGACAGCTGCTATGACCAACCTTGTATCTCAAAAAGTTACTAAGAAAATAAAATGATTATTTAATAAGATTTTTGTTAATTTATTTAAAAATACTACTATATAATACAATTGTAAGATAAGAGAATGCAATGAGAGAAATAATTTTTCATTATCATATAATGTTTTTTTTATAGTAAAAGTATGGTATGAAATGATTAACAGTATATTTTTGTGGACATAAAAAAAAAAAAAAAAAAAAAAAAAAAAAAAAAAAAAAAAATCATGGTTTTTACATATATGTGTGTGTTGTGTATGAAATGTAATAAATAGTAAGATATTTTTGTCAAAAGGTTTTCAGTAGTTCAATTAATGCTCGTAAGATGGCGCTGATAATTTAAAAAATGTTAATATCTCGTAATTCTAATTAGTTAGAAACAAATAACTTTAAAATTTATGTATTATTTGTAAATATGAATATTTAATGAGATGTAATAAAAAATTTTGTTACCAAATGTCACCGATATAAGTCCATTAGAAACTTTTGAATACTGCTAGATATCTAACTTGAAATTTCAATAACAAAATTTTCTTTTAAGCATTCTTAAAACATTAATCATGGTGAAAATGCTTAATTCCTATTTCTGGACCATAAATAATAATAAATAAATGATGAACAACAAAGGAAATGTTGTAAAAAGAAAGAAAATTGACAGAAACAGGTATTGACACATATAGGTTATGTACATAAATCTTGTTTAAATACATTCATCTACTTTAAACATTTGTTTATTATATATTGTTTACAGGTATTTGTAATTTATTTATATTTTAATAAAGGATTTTCAAGGTTCAATAAAGATAAACACAAACACATCATATTTGTTGCAAGTATTGTGTATTTCTCTTTATTTATAATAATATAGTACACACATTGCATGTTTATACATATTTATTAAACAATCTAGTCAATTATATATGCTGCTCTTCAGGTTGCTTGTAAAATCCTTCCGCATGTATGAATGCTATCTGTAACAGAAATAACACTATGAGCATGTTCATTTATTGCTAAACTATCTTCCACATATAAATCTGTAATTGTTATAAACATTCCACACTTGTCATCCGAACACTGTTCTCCAGGTTCTTGGAATTAACAACAAACACTTTAATTGTTGTCTCCAAATACATATTATCCTGTTGCATATCTTTCCTAGTTTGTTTAACAAATTACATCAACAAAAACATGGTTTGCATCTAATCTAAAACCATAAGACACTGTTTATTCACTTATTAAATATACTCACATTTACACAAAGTACCTACAACAATACATAGTTTATTGTTATATCATTAAACATCCTCGTAATTAGTTAATAAGTAAATATGAAGTAGTTTTATTGTAAAATTACAAAACTTGGTAAAATTTTCTGAACTGCAATTTTCTGGTTTTGACGTTTATTTGAATTGCCGCCTTATGTGTAGCATTATAGTATCGTTAGATGTCACTAGTGTGTGTGAGACATGAATTCAGATTCATGTAAAAGAAGAAGATATGGCCGTCAGCCATTATAATATTTCTTTCTTTAACAAGTGAAAAATGATATTATTAAATAATTGTAATAAAACAATAAAGCATTCATAATCAAAGTGAGACAAGTTTGTCAACCAAAGAGAAAATTTCACAACCCCCTACAGCAATAACAAACTAATTTTAAAACTGCAAATTCATATGTACTAAAACTTTTATCAATATTTTGTTGACAACAAAATATAGATTTAGTAACGAAAATAATACAACAAGTTGATTCTACTAAAGAAAAAGTTTGTTACAACAATTCTAATGAACTAAACGTCGATTTTAGTAAAACTAAGTTGATTTTAATAAATTAACCGTTGATTTTTAGTAACAAAAACATTGATTTTTGTAAAAGAATGTTGAATATCATAAAGAAAATGTTAATTTTAACAAATTAAACAATGATTTAATTAAAAAAATACGTTGATTACAACAAATTTAACTTTGATTACAGTAAAAAAAACTTGATTTTAATAAATTAACCGTTGATTTCAATAGCAAAAATCATGATTTTTGTACAAGATTGTTGAATTTAGTAAAGAAAATGTTAATTTAACACATTAAACGATGATTTTAGTAAAAAAATAAAAAATTGAACAATGATTTTTGTTAAACAAAGCATTGATTTCAACAAATTTAACTTTGATTTTAGTAAAAAAGTTATTTTCAACATAATATAATAAAAATAAAAGTTAATTAACAAAAAATACGTTGATGATAATAATTTCAACTTTGATTATAGTAGAAAAAACTTGATTTTAATAAATTAACAGTTGATTTAAATAAAAAAATAAATATTTTTGTATGTTAATTTCAACAAATTAAACGATGGTTTTATTAAAAACTACGTTGATTACAACAAATTTAACTTTGATTACAGTAAAAAAAACTTGATTTTAATAAATTAACCGTTGATTTCAATAGCAAAAATCTTGATTTTTATACAAGATTGTTGAATTTAGTAAAGAAAATGTTAATTTAACAGATTAAACGATGATATTAGTAAAAAATAAATAAATTGAACAATGATTTTTGTAAAACAAAGCATTGATTTCAACAAATTTAACTTTGATTTTAGTAAAAAAGTTATTTTTAACATACCTAATATAATAAAAATAAAAGTTACGTTGATGATAATAATTTCAACTTTGATTATAATAGAAAAAACTTGATTTTAATAAATTAACAGTTGATTTTAATAAGAAAATAAATATTTTTGTATGTTAATTTCAACAAATTAAACGATGATTTTATTAAAAAATACGTTGATGATTAAAACAAATTTAACTTTGATTATAGTAAAAAAAAAGGTGATTTTAACAAATTAACAGTTAATTTTAGTATCGGAAACATTGATTTTTGTATAAAAAAATGTTGTCTTTGTATGTCTCCCAGTAATTTCCAATAATAATAGTTATACATGAAAAGTTACAATTTTTATTTTTTCACTTAAAAATTTTCAATATACAGCCGAAATAATCAAAAAATACCAATTTTTGAGTTCAAAATTTTTTCTTGATATTCTGGAATTAAGTAAATACAGTTGAGCTGATTCGAAATTTTCAAACCGATTTCAATTATCACTTACCGTTCTCAAGATATTTACGTTCAAAGTTAGACCTGAAAAAATCGATTTTTCAGGAATTATACTGAAATGGATCGAGATACGACCTCGGCGACCTCACCAATTGATTCTTCAGGCAAAATTACATAAGTGTAGCAATTTTCAGATTTATATTTCAGTGGATAAAATTTTTATAACGAAAAAACGAAAATGGACAAAAAAATCGAAAAATATCGTAAATTTCGTTTTTTCACCCTAAAAATTGTATCCGCCTAAATAAATATCTGAAAATTGGTATATTTATGTAATTTTGTCCGCAGAATCGATTGGTGAAGATGCCGAGATCGTATCTCGAGCCATTTCAGGATTATTCATGAAAAATCGATTTTTTTCAGGTCTGATTTTGAACGCAAATATCTCGAGAACGGTAAAAGCTAATTCAAATCGGTTTGAAAATTTGGAATCAGCACATTTGTATTTACTTAAGTTCAGAAAATAAAGAATTTTTGAGCAAAAAAAGTTCCCAAACGAAGAAATAAAGTTCCGGTTTTTTCTCATTTTTCACAAAATCGTTCCAAAGAACGTATATGCGGAGAGAGAAAACATTTCTTTATGTAACTTTGCGCGTAGAATCCACTGGTATAATCGTTGAGATTGTATCCTGTATCCATTTTAGGGATATAGTGAAATTAATTTCTTTTTTGAAAATTTGAAATGTTGTCATATCAATTGGAACTATTTTCAAAAAAATTAAAATTTTGGACGCAAATTTTGTATCTGTAATCGTAGATTATAATCAAATAACTAATATCTCAGCTTTGAGTTTAATTTTAAAAGTTAAAAATCATTTACCATTCTATTAAATTTGAACACTTTAAAAACGCTCAATACTAAAATAACTAAAAGAAACATGTGAAAATATAAGGTTTAAAATTACTTTTCCATACTACAACTATTATAACCAAAGATACAAAATGGCGGCTGCGGATACTCCCCTTTATAATACGTTACTTTGTATCATCCATGTATAAAAATGAAAATTCATATAAAATTCCACCCCTGCTCTTAAAAACAAATATGGGTAACCTCATTGTAGGACAAAATAAGACACAGAAATATAAAAAATCATATTTATTTGTACTTGTTATGGCAGTTTTTTTTTTAACATTTTGAACAAGGGGATTAGTTGATTAGTGTTGTGTTGGTTGTGCTAGTAGTACTGGTAGCGGAAGTAGCGACCGCTGCGGGGCGGGTCCACCTTGGTGTCGTAGCAGTTGTTGAGGGCGTCGCCCGCGTAGCCCGCCTGGCACGTGCACACGGCCACGTGGCGCCGAGCCGTGCACGTGCCACCCGCGCCGCACTGCCCATGGCACGGGTTCTCGCAACTACACACATACGACAATATATAGTACTAGAAACTAAATAGGTATATAGGCTATGTAAGCAACTGCGAACATAGTGCCATCTGGCGTCACACGTTATAAGTTGTTCTGGGAGACTGCCTCCCTATCCCTCTCAACCCCCTGTACCTGTCGAACTGATTGTTACCTGTAGTTGATGCAGGCCTTGTTGTCGGGACAGTGGTCGTCCATGGTGCACTCTGCAGGTTGGCAACTCCTCAGCGGGTCTCCGGTGTACCCCTCGGGACATGTACAGACAGGTCGCTCGTTGTTCAGACGGTCGTGTCCTGGTTGACATCGAGCGTTTGAGCCGCACGGATTTGGTTCACACAAATCACCTATAACAGGAAAATTGTTAGAGATTTGTATTTCTTGTTTAATTTGTGATCCATTTATGTTATTTCATATATTATCAAATATGATTACAGCTTTGAATATAAAATCTGAGGAAGAAGGGTTGCAATCTAGTGGCTAGATGAAAAACTGCGACGGAAGTCGCCATTTTAAAATTCAAGTTTGACTCATTTCTTGTTGAGCATTTGAATAAGTTGCATGTGCTTGCACTAAATTCTAATTTAGCTGCGCGTTCTTCACTCTATACAAATAAAAACAAACTGTATCGCAATTATTTAACTTTCTTTGCATATTCATCATTCCTGTATAGTAATAATTATTTTCTGTTCAAGTGCTTTCCTTTCGTGTTACGACACAACATTTTTTTCATGACATGTTTTAAAAATAGATTTATTCGGACGAAAAGGTGCAGCAAAATAATTTAGAAAATTAGGTTATGTAAACTTTAAGTTTAGCAGTGCAATTGTTACAGTATTGCCAATATACCAATACAAGTGCAGAGGCCTGTTTCACAAAACTACAAGACTTGTAATACAAGTGTACCACTTGGCAACGTTTATCAAGTTATAAATTCTATTGGCACATATTGAAAATTTGACAAGCGTTGCTTAGTGATACACTTGTATTCATATACCTATTAGTAATATACCGCTGATCTTCCGAGATCCACACGTTCAACAAAGCGTAATAGAGATATGTCTTGCATCGCACACAGCTGTTACAGTGCACTTGGTGCGCAGGCTCATCACGCAAGAAGATAGGGTTTCAAAGTCACATTTAATATTTAAAATATAATAAATAAATATAGAAATTTGAAGAAAGTAATGAATTATTGTACATAACACTGTAATAATCATTTAATATTTTTTATTGATAATAAAATTACTATAGCGCGATATTTAAAATATTTTAAGCTATGTTTTGCATACTATGCACGATATGATAAGGCGAAATTTATTTCCCTAGTTAATAATATATAACCCTTCAATTGACAATCGAAATGTTGATAACAATATAATTTGTGTCATTAATAAAATATGTTTGAATTTGTTCATTTAAAATAAATTTTAATAAATAAGAATATATTTTATTGAACTTGTTATTTTAACCTGTCATTATAAAATAAATAAAATAAAATTTCGATTGTCAATTGAAGGGTTACATATTATTAACTGGGGAAATAAATTTCGTTTTATCATATCCTTACTTCTTGATATTAATTTTTAAAATGAAAACTTTAACTTACGTTTCTCAAACGGCCTACACCTCACGAACGGATCCCCAGTCATGTCCCTGGGGCAGGAACAGACGGGAGTGACGCCAGACCTGAGTTCACAGTTGGCACCGGCGCCACAAGCGCCCTCGCACGGGTTCACGCACTTGTTGTAGAAACAGGCGGGCCTCGAACCCGGACAGTCCCCGTTGTGCGTGCACTCGGGTCTGCAGGCTATCAGTGGGTTGCCTTCGTAGTTCTAGAAAAGGTATACAAGGTGAATATTTGTTGTTAATAGGGTTAGGTTGTTAATTCTAATACGCTTATGTCCGATCTTACAAACGATAGTTAAACTGTCGGTTAGTTACTGGACGGTTAAATTTAATTGTCAAATAAATTGTTGTTGTGTTCTATAAAGCAAGTAACGAAATTAATTTAGTAACTGTTGGTTAACTAACCTTCGGTTAACCTTATCACCGTATATTAAATTCAAATATTGTACAATATATGACAGTCCATACAATAAGTTACGAGCAGTCAAATATAAAAATGAAAAAAATAAATAATTTTTTTTTTTATTTTATTGTAGAACTGTATTTGACATCTGAATATAATCTCCTCCCGGCGAATAAAAGAAATCGGTTACTCTGTAATTAATTTTACACTTTCGTGGTGTTACAATTTCGTCGTCTGTTAAAAAAAAAACTAATTCAACTGATGAAATGGTTTCTACTAAGGAACACAATAGTTATTTACGTGGCCAGCGGTGTAAGTTAATTAATACAAAGCGAGCAGGAAATTTATGATGCGAGCGACGAAGGAGCGAACTCTCATAATCCATTGAGTCCAGTAAAGTTTAATTGCAGCATAATTTAATTAAAAAAAAGTAGGGCCGAGGTAGTCTCGAACCAGATCTTGTAGATTATTTATAATATTATGAATCCGCCCTTTTATCCACTCGGCTATGGAGCATTTTGTTTTAGACGTTTCTTATTCGAAAATATGAAGGATAACTTTCAAAATACAATTTATTTATCAAATATTTCAGTTAGAAAAGGCCATATTACACAACATTTAGTTTTACTAGATGCAAAATTAAGTAATCTAACTAACGATACCATATACACCCGATTTTATTTAGCGGGACAGATGGAAACAGAAAAAAACTGTTTTCCCATGTTATTTCCCTATGTCAAGGTTTTCAGTATTCACCCTGTATATACTCTTCCCACAACTTTTATTACCAATATAAACCGACACTAAACACCCTAACCAACCCGCAACTACCACCAACCCATTCTCCCTACCTTAGGACAAGTACAAACAGCCACATGGTTCCTGACTTCGCAATCAGCATCCTGGCCGCACGCAGCGCAGGGGTCCTGGCACTTGAAGTCGCGACAAGCCCTGCTCGGCCCACAGTCCGCGTCCGAGTCGCACTCGTGCCGGCAGCCCTGCAGGGGGGAGCCGAAGTACCCGGCCAGACACTTACATGTCGGCACTTCGTTCACGATCTCGCAGCGGGTGTTGGCTCCGCATGGACTTGGATGGCAGAGCTCTTCTGCAATGAGGCGGGTGATTGGGTTAGGACACTATGTTTGGAATAGTTTGTGAGTCGTTTCTTACGGGGTTTTACTTGCGAAATTCTAATTGATTGGGTTGTTTCGAAAGGGGTGTGTGTTTTGGTGTGGTTTTCGTGGAGGTTGTAATTGACGGTAAAAATTCATGCGATAAATTGTGAAATCAAGCTTACAAGATGATTTATTTGTGACTATAGTCTTTGTAAATGAAGAAAACGAAATAAAAGAAACAAAAATTTGAAGGTACCAAATACAGATGTAGGTTTTAAAAAGCTAACCATTAGAATGTGGAGAACGTAAGAGATTCGAAATCGATTAAATTGGGACAAAGTTGTCTATTTGAATGCATAGCTCACTAAATATGAACAAAAAATTGATTTTGGCAAATTTACTTTTTGACATAACTTTCTTGTTTTAATTCTAGCAACACTTTTAAGAAGAATTTACAGCGATCTTCAAAGTTTTTATAACTTCTACACGTTTTGAGAAATTTATACTAACTTTCAATTTTCATATGAAGCTTAAAGTTGTCTTTAGTACTATTAAATACAGATTTTTTACTCTTTCCAACGATATAAATCACATTAAAATGGAAAAAACTAAGAAATTAGAAAATTATTGATTTTATTCATTTCGGTCAAGTGTGTTTTGAAAATAAAATCGAAAATCTTTTGTTTGAAACAGAATTTTGACTAATCAATTCAATTAGTTAGGATTTTAACATGCTGCTCATCGAAAAAAGTAGATTACTTAAGAAACATATCATCAGCGTTATCCAAAAAGACTACATACAACCGCACCTTTCTTTTTTGTAGAAATTTAAGAGAATATTGAATTGTTTGAAACAAAAGATTTTTGATTTTGTTTGAAAATTATTCTCTAATTTCATATTTATTTTCATTTTAATGTTCATGTTTTATATCGTTGGAAAGAGAATAATAATCTCTATTTAACAGTACTAAAGACAACTTTGAGTCCCATATGAAAACTGAAAGTTAGTTTGAATTTCTCGAAAAGTATTTTAAAGACCACTGTTAATACCTCATAAATGTGTCTGTACAATGTGCAAACTAGAAACTTAATTGAAACAAGAAAGTTATGTCAAAAAGTAAATTTGCCAAAATCATTTTTTGGTCATATCTAGTGAGCTATGCATGTTTTAAGGAAAACAAGAACATGATTGAAATGGGCAACTAATGCGGTAACTTTGCCTCAATTTAACCGAATTTGTATCTCTTACGGTTCTCCACATCCCATTGATTACCCTCTTAAAATGGGCATTCTTTATACGATATATCAAGATTTTTATTTTCTATATTACTTCTTCCTAATTTACTAAAACTGTAGTTGCAAGTAAGCATTGATTGAAAAATATATAGATAGGCAAGTCTGTTTTTTTTTTTTTTGTACCTCTGTTCTAGTTCGCGGTTCCATGAAGTACTTTGCAGAATTAAACAAGCAAAATATTAGATAAATATTTTTTTTTACCTATTTACTGAAATTTTTTGTACATATTAAAATAGTTCTTTCCTCCATGACATCTATTTAAAATTCCCGCTCTGAAAAAGGCAACAAAAGACGAATTTGCTTCTACGGCGTGCAACAACTTTTATTATTTATAACTATTAAACTACAACAATATGAAATATAATAATACAAATGGAAAAAAAATCATTGTTATGTATAAAACAATTACATTACTATAGCAACGAAGGAAAAGATATCATTGTTTCATAATGAACAATTAGTTTATTATTGTTTGTCACACATCATATAATATAATATAATATAATTCAGTTCATTACTATATATGTACCTACATTTACAAATTATTAAAACAGTATTCATTCACTCTCTCACATGTTTAGAAATTGTAAAACAAGTAGAATATACATACTTTGTAACATTTAAAACTTGTAATATATGTTTAAAATGTTGGAATATGATTGATTGGACTATGTATTTAGATAATAATAAATAAAAACTTAGCAATGTGAATTCACTCTGTGTTTATAAGAGAACATTAAATGTGACAGCTGCTATGACCAACCTTGTATCTCAAAAAGTTACTAAGAAAATAAAATGATTATTTAATAAGATTTTTGTTAATTTATTTAAAAATACTACTATATAATACAATTGTAAGATAAGAGAATGCAATGAGAGAAATAATTTTTCATTATCATATAATGTTTTTTTTATAGTAAAAGTATGGTATGAAATGATTAACAGTATATTTTTGTGGACATAAAAAAAAAAAAAAAAAAAAAAAAAAAAAAAAAAAAAAAAATCATGGTTTTTACATATATGTGTGTGTTGTGTATGAAATGTAATAAATAGTAAGATATTTTTGTCAAAAGGTTTTCAGTAGTTCAATTAATGCTCGTAAGATGGCGCTGATAATTTAAAAAATGTTAATATCTCGTAATTCTAATTAGTTAGAAACAAATAACTTTAAAATTTATGTATTATTTGTAAATATGAATATTTAATGAGATGTAATAAAAAATTTTGTTACCAAATGTCACCGATATAAGTCCATTAGAAACTTTTGAATACTGCTAGATATCTAACTTGAAATTTCAATAACAAAATTTTCTTTTAAGCATTCTTAAAACATTAATCATGGTGAAAATGCTTAATTCCTATTTCTGGACCATAAATAATAATAAATAAATGATGAACAACAAAGGAAATGTTGTAAAAAGAAAGAAAATTGACAGAAACAGGTATTGACACATATAGGTTATGTACATAAATCTTGTTTAAATACATTCATCTACTTTAAACATTTGTTTATTATATATTGTTTACAGGTATTTGTAATTTATTTATATTTTAATAAAGGATTTTCAAGGTTCAATAAAGATAAACACAAACACATCATATTTGTTGCAAGTATTGTGTATTTCTCTTTATTTATAATAATATAGTACACACATTGCATGTTTATACATATTTATTAAACAATCTAGTCAATTATATATGCTGCTCTTCAGGTTGCTTGTAAAATCCTTCCGCATGTATGAATGCTATCTGTAACAGAAATAACACTATGAGCATGTTCATTTATTGCTAAACTATCTTCCACATATAAATCTGTAATTGTTATAAACATTCCACACTTGTCATCCGAACACTGTTCTCCAGGTTCTTGGAATTAACAACAAACACTTTAATTGTTGTCTCCAAATACATATTATCCTGTTGCATATCTTTCCTAGTTTGTTTAACAAATTACATCAACAAAAACATGGTTTGCATCTAATCTAAAACCATAAGACACTGTTTATTCACTTATTAAATATACTCACATTTACACAAAGTACCTACAACAATACATAGTTTATTGTTATATCATTAAACATCCTCGTAATTAGTTAATAAGTAAATATGAAGTAGTTTTATTGTAAAATTACAAAACTTGGTAAAATTTTCTGAACTGCAATTTTCTGGTTTTGACGTTTATTTGAATTGCCGCCTTATGTGTAGCATTATAGTATCGTTAGATGTCACTAGTGTGTGTGAGACATGAATTCAGATTCATGTAAAAGAAGAAGATATGGCCGTCAGCCATTATAATATTTCTTTCTTTAACAAGTGAAAAATGATATTATTAAATAATTGTAATAAAACAATAAAGCATTCATAATCAAAGTGAGACAAGTTTGTCAACCAAAGAGAAAATTTCACAACCCCCTACAGCAATAACAAACTAATTTTAAAACTGCAAATTCATATGTACTAAAACTTTTATCAATATTTTGTTGACAACAAAATATAGATTTAGTAACGAAAATAATACAACAAGTTGATTCTACTAAAGAAAAAGTTTGTTACAACAATTCTAATGAACTAAACGTCGATTTTAGTAAAACTAAGTTGATTTTAATAAATTAACCGTTGATTTTTAGTAACAAAAACATTGATTTTTGTAAAAGAATGTTGAATATCATAAAGAAAATGTTAATTTTAACAAATTAAACAATGATTTAATTAAAAAAATACGTTGATTACAACAAATTTAACTTTGATTACAGTAAAAAAAACTTGATTTTAATAAATTAACCGTTGATTTCAATAGCAAAAATCATGATTTTTGTACAAGATTGTTGAATTTAGTAAAGAAAATGTTAATTTAACACATTAAACGATGATTTTAGTAAAAAAATAAAAAATTGAACAATGATTTTTGTTAAACAAAGCATTGATTTCAACAAATTTAACTTTGATTTTAGTAAAAAAGTTATTTTCAACATAATATAATAAAAATAAAAGTTAATTAACAAAAAATACGTTGATGATAATAATTTCAACTTTGATTATAGTAGAAAAAACTTGATTTTAATAAATTAACAGTTGATTTAAATAAAAAAATAAATATTTTTGTATGTTAATTTCAACAAATTAAACGATGGTTTTATTAAAAACTACGTTGATTACAACAAATTTAACTTTGATTACAGTAAAAAAAACTTGATTTTAATAAATTAACCGTTGATTTCAATAGCAAAAATCTTGATTTTTATACAAGATTGTTGAATTTAGTAAAGAAAATGTTAATTTAACAGATTAAACGATGATATTAGTAAAAAATAAATAAATTGAACAATGATTTTTGTAAAACAAAGCATTGATTTCAACAAATTTAACTTTGATTTTAGTAAAAAAGTTATTTTTAACATACCTAATATAATAAAAATAAAAGTTACGTTGATGATAATAATTTCAACTTTGATTATAATAGAAAAAACTTGATTTTAATAAATTAACAGTTGATTTTAATAAGAAAATAAATATTTTTGTATGTTAATTTCAACAAATTAAACGATGATTTTATTAAAAAATACGTTGATGATTAAAACAAATTTAACTTTGATTATAGTAAAAAAAAAGGTGATTTTAACAAATTAACAGTTAATTTTAGTATCGGAAACATTGATTTTTGTATAAAAAAATGTTGTCTTTGTATGTCTCCCAGTAATTTCCAATAATAATAGTTATACATGAAAAGTTACAATTTTTATTTTTTCACTTAAAAATTTTCAATATACAGCCGAAATAATCAAAAAATACCAATTTTTGAGTTCAAAATTTTTTCTTGATATTCTGGAATTAAGTAAATACAGTTGAGCTGATTCGAAATTTTCAAACCGATTTCAATTATCACTTACCGTTCTCAAGATATTTACGTTCAAAGTTAGACCTGAAAAAATCGATTTTTCAGGAATTATACTGAAATGGATCGAGATACGACCTCGGCGACCTCACCAATTGATTCTTCAGGCAAAATTACATAAGTGTAGCAATTTTCAGATTTATATTTCAGTGGATAAAATTTTTATAACGAAAAAACGAAAATGGACAAAAAAATCGAAAAATATCGTAAATTTCGTTTTTTCACCCTAAAAATTGTATCCGCCTAAATAAATATCTGAAAATTGGTATATTTATGTAATTTTGTCCGCAGAATCGATTGGTGAAGATGCCGAGATCGTATCTCGAGCCATTTCAGGATTATTCATGAAAAATCGATTTTTTTCAGGTCTGATTTTGAACGCAAATATCTCGAGAACGGTAAAAGCTAATTCAAATCGGTTTGAAAATTTGGAATCAGCACATTTGTATTTACTTAAGTTCAGAAAATAAAGAATTTTTGAGCAAAAAAAGTTCCCAAACGAAGAAATAAAGTTCCGGTTTTTTCTCATTTTTCACAAAATCGTTCCAAAGAACGTATATGCGGAGAGAGAAAACATTTCTTTATGTAACTTTGCGCGTAGAATCCACTGGTATAATCGTTGAGATTGTATCCTGTATCCATTTTAGGGATATAGTGAAATTAATTTCTTTTTTGAAAATTTGAAATGTTGTCATATCAATTGGAACTATTTTCAAAAAAATTAAAATTTTGGACGCAAATTTTGTATCTGTAATCGTAGATTATAATCAAATAACTAATATCTCAGCTTTGAGTTTAATTTTAAAAGTTAAAAATCATTTACCATTCTATTAAATTTGAACACTTTAAAAACGCTCAATACTAAAATAACTAAAAGAAACATGTGAAAATATAAGGTTTAAAATTACTTTTCCATACTACAACTATTATAACCAAAGATACAAAATGGCGGCTGCGGATACTCCCCTTTATAATACGTTACTTTGTATCATCCATGTATAAAAATGAAAATTCATATAAAATTCCACCCCTGCTCTTAAAAACAAATATGGGTAACCTCATTGTAGGACAAAATAAGACACAGAAATATAAAAAATCATATTTATTTGTACTTGTTATGGCAGTTTTTTTTTTAACATTTTGAACAAGGGGATTAGTTGATTAGTGTTGTGTTGGTTGTGCTAGTAGTACTGGTAGCGGAAGTAGCGACCGCTGCGGGGCGGGTCCACCTTGGTGTCGTAGCAGTTGTTGAGGGCGTCGCCCGCGTAGCCCGCCTGGCACGTGCACACGGCCACGTGGCGCCGAGCCGTGCACGTGCCACCCGCGCCGCACTGCCCATGGCACGGGTTCTCGCAACTACACACATACGACAATATATAGTACTAGAAACTAAATAGGTATATAGGCTATGTAAGCAACTGCGAACATAGTGCCATCTGGCGTCACACGTTATAAGTTGTTCTGGGAGACTGCCTCCCTATCCCTCTCAACCCCCTGTACCTGTCGAACTGATTGTTACCTGTAGTTGATGCAGGCCTTGTTGTCGGGACAGTGGTCGTCCATGGTGCACTCTGCAGGTTGGCAACTCCTCAGCGGGTCTCCGGTGTACCCCTCGGGACACGTACAGACAGGTCGCTCGTTGTTCAGACGGTCGTGTCCTGGTTGACATCGAGCGTTTGAGCCACACGGATTTGGTTCACACAAATCACCTACAATAACAAAATTGTTAGAGATTTTTGTATTTCTTGCTTTAAAAAGTTTCCCCTATTGGTACAACATGTTCTTTTCTATATGACACGAACTTGATTTGGGAAATATTTTGGTTTTGCGTTATTTATAAAATATTTATAAAACAGCAAATTTTATATTACGAAATCTGATGTGTCCAACACATTACCTCCCACCACTGTAGTAATATATTCTATTTAAGATTTTCAGTACATTCAATTTATAGTTTTAAAATTAGTTTGTTATTGCATTTTAGAATATTTTTAATACATTTCATACCTAAAATTTTCTTCATAAAATTTGTATGACCGAAAAAACAGATATTTTTGACATTAATAAAATCAGAACCGAACTTACCTTGATTCATACATACAAATTTTTCAATATTACAACAAAACTACTCTATATTTATTTTATTTTATTTTTTTTTACCACAAATTTAACATCATATGTCTTACTTGTTTTATAGAAATTTCTTAGCCTCCACAATAAATAAATTATTATAATTTATATATTTTTTATGTTTAGCTAGAAGTTATTTATAAACGTAATTATGCAGACTAAATTAAAAAATCTTTGTTTATTAATAACGTAAACTGTGAGAAATGGTATTTAGAGGTATTTTTTAAGAAAAACGGTTTAAAACTTCAAGTAAAATACTATTTCGGGTTAACCAATTTGTAGTCAAAATTTAATCAGTTCATCATATTTAAACATAAGTCTTAAATACCAAATATTATATTTTTTAAATATATCGTATTGGAGTTATCGTGGACGAAAAATCGTCACAGACACACACACGCACGGACATACAGAAACCAAGGCAAAAATAGTAAAATCGTATTCTAGTGACTCTAATTCGTGCTTGAGAAATTTGACCAAATCAATACCTCCCTTATCTATATATTGATAGGCGGGAGGTAAAAAATAATATACATATTCACAATGGAATCTTATTTTTAATTTGTTTTTCCGAAACAGCAGAGTGAATACCGAGATACCAATTTTTAAAATGAAAATGTAAACAAATGTAACTTTAACTTACGTTTCTCAAACGGCCTGCACCTCACGAACGGATCCCCAGTCATGTCCCTGGGGCAGGAACAGACGGGAGTGACGCCAGACCTGAGTTCACAGTTGGCGCCGGCGCCACAAGCGCCCTCGCACGGGTTCACGCACTTGTTGTAGAAACAGGCGGGCCTCGAACCCGGACAGTCTCCGTTGTGCGTGCACTCGGGTCTGCAGGCTATCAACGGGTTGCCTTCGTAGTTCTAGAAAAGGTATACAGGGTGTGCAACAAAATGCGGAATATAGGACTTTAACATGGGATTGCAAAATATTGTTGATACTCTCTCTCTCTCTCTCCTGATAGATTTAGAGCAAAACTACAACAGTTGAAAGTTGTTTAAAATTAAATCTATATATACTTGTGGATAGGGCAAAACATATGAAAAAGTGAAGCCTGCGGCGGCCATTTTCCTCACCTCTCAATCTAATACAATTGGCGCCAAATATCAATACACTCATTACTATCTACAACCAAATATCACTAAACTCCGTTTTTTTAACTACAGGCAGTACTAGACGAAGTCACATTTACACCACAACATTAATGAAATACTAGTAGTTCTGAAAACAACTTGTTTTAATCGTGAAATATCACAAAAAGAGAAATGAAACAAGAAACACGTGCAAATTCAGCAAGTGATTTGACAACTACTGTGAGTTTGACCTTTCAATTACGTTTGAGAAGGTTAACTTGAAATTTTGTCTGGTTAAATGTGGCTTCATAAAATGGCGCAGCAGCCAATCACAAGCTTTGATTTTCTCACTAGAATTTCTAGTTACTGTCTTTAGTTTAAAAATAGAGTATAATATTTCTCAGCTTCAACAATCAACAATGATATTTTATGAGCATTATAATAATAATCATTCACTAAATATGGATTTTTAGTTTTTATTCCGACATAAAACTAGCTCTGCATTTTTATATCATGTGAAAATAGAGTGTATTAAACTAAAAATGATATTCTGTGAATTTTATGCATAGTATAATTTTACTTGTGATTTTTAATATTTTATTAAATTTTCTTTTACATTGAATATTAATATTTTTATAACTCTTTTGCGAAAAGCGTTTTTTTTATATATTACTCGTTTTCATGATATTTTCAATTAAATAAATAGATATCTTTCTTAAACAATTCAAAGTAAAATAACTAAAACAAATCAAATGTGAAAAGATTAGTGATATTTGGTTGTAAATAGTAATGAGTTGATTGATATTTGGCGCAAATTGGATTAGATTGAGAGGAGAGGAAAATGGCCGCAGCAGACTTTACTTTTTCATATGCTTTGCCCTATATAGAATTAATTTTGAACAACTTTCAACTGTTGTAGTGTTGCTCTAAATCTATCGGAAGAGAAAGTATCAACAATATTTTAAAATCCCTGTATCCCCTTGATGTATTATATATCTCAATTTGATAAATGGTTATAACACGTTTCCGTACCTTAGGACAAGTACAAACAGCCACGTGGTTCCTGACTTCGCAATCAGCATCCTGGCCGCACGCAGCGCAGGGGTCCTGGCACTTGAAGTCGCGACAAGCCCTGCTCGGCCCACAGTCCGCGTCCGAGTCGCACTCGTGCCGGCAGCCCTGCAGGGGGGAGCCGAAGTACCCGGCCAGACACTTACATGTCGGCACTTCGTTCACGATCTCGCAGCGGGTGTTGGCTCCGCATGGACTTGGATGGCAGAGCTCTTCTGCAATGAGGCGGGTGATTGGGTTAGGACACTATGTTTGGAATAGTTTGTGAGTCGTTTCTTACGGGGTTTTACTTGCGAAATTCTAATTGATTGGGTTGTTTCGAAATGGGGGTGTGTTTTGGTGTGGTTTTCATGAGGGTTGTAATTGACGGTAAAATTTCATGCAATAAATTGTGAAATCAAGCTTACAAGATGATTTATTTGTGACTATAGTCTTTGTAAATGAGGAAAACGAAATAAAAAATTTGAAGGTACCAAATACAGATGTACGTTTTAAAAAGCTAACCATTAGAATGTGGAGAACGTAAGAGATTCGAAATCGATTAAATTGGGACAAAGTTGTCTATTTCAATGCATAGCTCACTAAATATGAACAAAAAATTAATTTTGGCAAATTTACTTTTTGACTTATAACTTTCTTGTTTTAATTCTAGTAACACTTTTAAGAAGAATTAACAGCGGTCTTCAAAATTTTTATAACTTCTACACGTTTTGAGAAATTTATACTAACTTTCAATTTTCATATGGAGCTTAAAATTATCTTTAGTACTGTTAAATACAGATTTTTTTCTCTTTCCAACGATATAAAACACATGCACATTAAAATGGAAAAAACTAAGAAATTAGAAAATTATTGATTTTATTCATTTCGGTCAAGTGTGTTTTGAAAACAAAATCGAAAATCTTTTGTTTGAAACAGAATTTTGACTAATCAATTCAATTAGTTAGGATTTTAACATGTTGCTCATCGAAATAAGTAGATTACTTAAGAAACATATCATCAGCGTTATCCAAAAAGAGAATATTGAATTGAAATGTTAAAAACATTTGTTTGAAACAAAATATTTTTGATTTTGACATCTATTTAAAATTCCCGCTCTGAAAAAGGCAACAAAAGACGAATTTGCTTCTACGGCGTGCAACAACTTTTGTTATTTATAACTATTAAACTACAACAATATGAAATATAATAATACAAATGGAAAAAAATCATTGTTATGTATAAAACAATTACATTACTATAGCAACGAAGGAAAAGATATCATTGTTTCATAATGAACAATTAGTTTATTATTGTTTGTCAAACATCATATATAATATAATATAATTCAGTTCATTACTATATATGTACATTTACAAAGTATTAAAACAGTATTCATTAACTCTCTCACATGTTTAGAAATTGTAAAACAAGTAGAATATACATACTTTGTAACATTTAAAACTTGTAATATATGTTTAAAATGTTGGAATATGATTGGACTATGTATTTAGATAATAATAAATAAAAACTTAGCAATGTGAATTCACTCTGTGTTTATAAGAGAACAAAAAATTAAGATTAAATGTGACAGCTACTATGACCAACCTTGTATCTGAAAAAGTTACTAAGAAAATAAAATGATTATTTAATAAGATTTTTGTTAATTTATTTAAAAATACTACTATATAATACAATTGTAAGATAAGAGAATGCAATGAGAGAAATAATTTTTCATTATCATATAATGTTTTTTTTATAGTAAAAGTATGGTATGAAATGATTAACAGTATATTTTTGTGGACATAAAAAAAAAAAAAAAAAAAAAAAAAAATAGAACAAATTTTGGATATACATATATGTGTGTGTTGTGTATGAAACGTAATAAATAGTAAGATATTTTTAATCAAAAGGTTTTCAGTAGTTCAATTAATGCTCGTAAGATGGCGCTGATAATTTAAAAAATGTTAATATCTCGTAATTCTAATTAGTTAGAAACAAATAACTTTAAAATTTATGTATTATTTGTAAATATGAATATTTAATGAGCTGTAATAAAAAATTTTGTTACTAAATGTCTTTGATAAAAGTCCATTAGAAACTTATAAATACTACTAGATATCTAAGTTAAAATTTCAATAACAAAATTTTCTTTTAAGCATTCTTAAAACATTAATCATGGTGAAAATGCTTAATCCCTATTTCTGGACCATAAATAATAATAAATAAATGATGAACAACAAAGGAAATGTTGTAAAAAGAAAGAAAATTGACAGAAACAGGTATTGGACACATATAGGTTATGTACATAAATCTTCTTTAAATACATTCATCTACTTTAAACATTTGTTTATTATATATTGTTTACAGGTATTTGTAATTTATTTATATTTTAATAAAGGATTTTCAAGGTTCAATAAAGATAAACACAAACACATCATATTTGTTGCAAGTATTGTGTATATCTCTTTATTTATAATAATATAGTACACACATTGCATGTTTATACATATTTATTAAACAATCTAGTCAATTATATATGCTGTTCTTCAGGTTGCTTGTAAAATCCTTCCGCATGTATGAATGCTATCTGTAACAGAAATAACACTATGAGCATGTTCATTTATTGCTAAACTATCTTCCACATATAAATCTGTAATTGTTATAAACATTCCACACTTGTCATCCAAACACTGTTCTCCAGGTTCTTGGAATTAACAACAAACACTTTAATTGTTGTCTCCAAATACATATTATCCTGTTGCATATCTTTCCTAGTTTGTTTAACAAATTACATCAACAAAAACATGGTTTGCATCTAATCTAAAACCATAAGACACTGTTTATTCACTTATTAAATATACTCACATTTACACAAAGTACCTACAACAATACATAGTTTATTGTTATATCATTAAACATCCTCGTAATTAGTTAATAAGTAAATATGAAGTAGTTTTATTGTAAAATTACAAAACTTGGTAAAATTTTCTGAACTGCATTGTCTGGTTTTGACGTTTATTTGAATTGCCGCCTTATGTGTAGCATTATAGTATCGTTAGATGTCACTAGTGTGTGTGAGACATGAATTCAGATTCATGTAAAAGAAGAAGATATGGCCGTCAGCCATTATAATATTTCTTTCTTTAACAAGTGAAAAATGATATTGTTAAATAATTGTAATAAAACAATAAAGCATTCATAATCAAAGTGAGACAAGTTTGTCAACGAAAGAGAAAATTTCACAACCCCCTACAGCAATAACAAACTAATTTTAAAACTGCAAATTCATATGTACTGGAAAACTTTTATCAATATTTTGTTGACAACAAAATATAGATTTAGTTACGAAAATAATACAACAAGTTGATTCTACTACTACTAAGAAAAAGTTTGTTACAACAATTCTAATGAACTAAACGTCGATTTTAGTAAAACTAAGTTGATTTTAATAAATTAACCGTTGATTTTTAATTACAAAAACATTGATTTTTGTAAAAGAATGTTGAATATCATAAAGAAAATGTTAATTTTAACAAATTAAACAATGATTTAATTAAAAAAATACGTTGATTACAACAAATTTAACTTTGATTACAGTAAAAAAAACTTGATTTTAATAAATTAACCGTTGATTTCAATAGCAAAAATCTTGATTTTTTTACAAGATTGTTGAATTTAGTAAAGAAAATGTTAATTTAACACATTAAACGATGATTTTAGTAAAAAATAAAAAATTGAACAATGATTTTTGTTAAACAAAGCATTGATTTCAACAAATTTAACTTTGATTTTAGTAAAAAAGTTATTTTCAACATAATATAATAAAAATAAAAGTTACGTTGATGATAATAATTTCAACTTTGATTATAGTAGAAAAAACTTGATTTTAATAAATTAACAGTTGATTTAAATAAGAAAATAAATATTTTTGTATGTTAATTTCAACAAATTAAACGATGGTTTTATTAAAAAATACGTTGATTAAAACAAATTTAACTTTGATTACAGTAAAAAAAACTTGATTTTAATAAATTAACCGTTGATTTCAATATCAAAAATCTTGATTTTTGTACAAGATTGTTGAATTTAGTAAAGAAAATGTTAATTTAACACATTAAACGATGATTTTAGTAAAAAATAAATAAATTGAACAATGATTTTTGTAAAACAAAGCATTGATTTCAAAAAATTTAACTTTGATTTTAGTAAAAAAGTTATTTTCAACATACCTAATATAATAAAAATAAAAGTTACGTTGATGATAATAATTTCAACTTTGATAATAGTAGAAAAAACTTGATTTTAATAAATTAACAGTTGATTTTAATAAGAAAATAAATATTTTTGTATGTTAATTTCAACAAATTAAACGATGATTTTTATTAAAAAATACGTTGATGATTAAAACAAATTTAACTTTGATTATAGTAAAAAAAAAGGTGATTTTAACAAATTAACAGTTAATTTTAGTATCGGAAACATTGATTTTTGTACAAAAAAATGTTGTCTTTGTATGTCTCCCAGTAATTTCCAATAATAATACTTATACATGAAAAGTTACAATTTTTATTTTTTCACTTAAAAATTTTCAATATACAGCCGAAATAATCAAAAAATACCAATTTTTGAGTCCAAAATTTTTTCTTGATATTCTGAAATTAAGTAAATACAGTTGAGCTGATTCGAAATTTTCAAACTGATTTCAATTATCACTTACCGTTCTCAAGATATTTACGTTCAAAGTTAGACCTGAAAAAATCGATTTTTCAGGAATTATACTGAAATGGATCGAGATACGACCTCGGCGACCTCACCAATTGATTCTACAGGCAAAATTACATAAGTGTAGCAATTTTCAGATTTATATTTCAGTGGATAAAATTTTTATAACGAAAAAACGAAAATGGACAAAAAATATCGTAAATATCGTTTTTTCACCCTAAAAATTGTATCCGCCTAAATAAATATCTGAAAATTGGTATATTTATGTAATTTTGTCCGCAGAATCGATTGGTGAAGATGCCGAGATCGTATCTCGAGCCATTTCAGGATTATTCATGAAAAATCGATTTTTTTCAGGTCTGATTTTGAACGCAAATATCTCGAGAAAGGTAAAAGCTAATTCAAATCGGTTTGAAAATTTGGAATCAGCACATTTGTATTTACTTAAGTTCAGAAAATAAAGAATTTTTGAGCAAAAAAAGTTCCCAAACGAAGAAATAAAGTTCCGGTTTTTTCTCATTTTTCACCAAATCGTTCCAAAGAACGTATATGCGGAGGGAGAAAACATTTCTTTATGTAACTTTGCGCGTAGAAACCACTGGTATAATTGTTGAGATTGTATCCTGCATCCATTTTAGGGATATAGTGAAATTAATTTCTTTTTTGAAAATTTGAAATGTTGTCTTATCAATTGGGACTATTTTCAAAAAAATCAAAATTTTGGACGCAAATTTTGTATTTGTAATCGTAAATTATAATCAAATAACTAATATCTCAGCTTTGAGTTTAATTTTAAAAGTTAAAAATCATTTACCATTCTATTAAATTTGAACACTTTAAAAACGCTTAATACTAAAATAACTAAAAGAAACATGTGAAAATATAAGGTTTAAAATTACTTTTCCATACTACAACTATTATAACCAAAGATACAAAATGGCGGCTGCGTATATTTCCCTTTATAATACGTTACTTTGTCTCATCCATGTATAAAAATGAAAATTCATATAAAATCCCACCCCTGCTCTCTAAAACAGATAAGGGTAACCTCATTGTAGGACAAAATAAGACACAGAAATATAAAAAATCATATTTATTTGTACTTGTTATGGCAGTTTTTTTTTTAACATTTTGAACAGGGGCGGTTAGTTGATTAGTGTTTGTGGTTGTGCTAGTAGTACTGGTAGCGGAAGTAGCGTCCGCTGCGGGGCGGGTCCACCTTGGTGTCGTAGCAGTTGTTGAGGGCGTCGCCCGCGTAGCCCGCCTGGCACGTGCACACGGCCACGTGGCGCCGAGCCGTGCACGTGCCACCCGCGCCGCACTGCCCATGGCACGGGTTCTCGCAACTACACACATACGACAATATATAGTACTAGAAACTAAATAGGTATATAGGCTATGTAAGCAACTGCGAACATAGTGCCATCTGGCGTCACACGTTATAAGTTGTTCTGGGAGACTGCCTCCCTATCCCTCTCAACCCCCTGTACCTGTCGAACTGATTGTTACCTGTAGTTGATGCAGGCCTTGTTGTCGGGACAGTGGTCGTCCATGGTGCACTCTGCAGGTTGGCAACTCCTCAGCGGGTCTCCGGTGTACCCCTCGGGACATGTACAGACAGGTCGCTCGTTGTTCAGACGGTCGTGTCCTGGTTGACATCGAGCGTTTGAGCCGCACGGATTTGGTTCACACAAATCACCTACAATAACAAAATTGTTACAGATTACGTTTCTTGTTGAATTTGTGATCCATTCATTTTATGTCATATATTATCAAATATTGATAGTTTCTTATTTTAAATGATTGTAGCTTGATGATAACAGATTCATTGTAGATTGTTTTCGCTCTTGTAAAGGAGAAATAGTTATTTGTCAAACTAGAGAGGAAAATGTATCTTTTTTTCCATAACATGTTTTGAAAATCGCTTTATTCAGACGAAAAGGTGTAGCAACATGATAAGCTAGAAAATTAGGTTATATAAACTTTGGCCATATACTTTGGCGTTTAGCAGTGCAATTGTTATTGCAAATATGCCAATTCAAGTTCAAGTTGTTAAATTGTAAAATAAAGTGAAAAAAGAAAATAATGAGACATAATTTTAAAAACACTATAATAATATGCTTGTTATACAGTAGGTAACACGATACATTTTTCTCTCTAGAGAGGGAAAAGTAATTTTCCTCACTATTTCGCGTGAAGAAAGTAGAGCTTTCTATGCATGTTGTGAAAAAAGCTTTTTGTAAACTCTTCCGCACTTGCTTTTACAATTTTGAGCTCATAGTTACTTCCTTCTACGAAGTAATGAGAATACTGTAATCGCGAAAAAATTCTGTTTTGAAATTTCATCGGAAATATCCATTGGTTTCCGGCATGACGTATGAAATAAATGAAAACAATATCTCTTTTTTTTTTGCAAGTTTTTGAGTGATTAGAGTTATTTGTATGACTAGTCCAGAAACAAAACTTTTGCGAGAGCAAGCTTATATTGACCTCGCTTTATTTGCAATATAAGTTCGCTCTCGCCAAAGTTTAATTTCTGGGCTAGTCATACAAATAACGATTGTGTAGTGTAATAAGGAATAGTGAGAAACATTTTAATAAAATTTTCAAACGATGATCCATTTGGAAGGGAAGTTGAAAAATGATTAGCTGTAGAATGATCTCACTTTCAAGTGAAATAAGTTTAAATGAAGTGCAGCGCAAAATATGTTGATAATTTAGCGTACCAGAAAGTCATGTGGTGTCATTATGGCCAGTACTATATGTAAAAATCAAAATTTCGTCATATAACCCATTTCATCTATATATCATTCCGAAATAGTTAATAATAACTTACGTTTCTCAAACGGCCTACACCTCACGAACGGATCCCCAGTCATGTCCCTGGGGCAGGAACAGACGGGAGTGACGCCAGACCTGAGTTCACAGTTGGCGCCGGCGCCACAAGCGCCCTCGCACGGGTTCACGCACTTGTTGTAGAAACAGGCGGGCCTCGAACCCGGACAGTCTCCGTTGTGCGTGCACTCGGGTCTGCAGGCTATCAGTGGGTTGCCTTCGTAGTTCTGGAAGAGGTATACAGGGTGAATGTTGTGAACACAGTTAGGTTGTTGTATAACAAATAACAGGCCTATGGTCCTTATGCATACGCTCTTTTAACTCATTTAACTGACAAGAGTACTGTCAGTCTGTCAGTTTTCAAATTGGGTTAACTTTCGCATTGTAATAGGTTATTGAATATGGAGAGTGAAACATATTCTGTGTTCTACTATTGAAGTCCATATCAAAAGCAAAAATATATATGTATAGTATACAAGTTTAGTTATATGAAATTCACTTTCAGATAAGCCGATTGACCCTTATATAGTTTTTTGGGACTTTCGGTATTGGTACTTTTAGGTAGGTAGTTTTTTCTGTCGTATGACGTTAAGGGCCGTACCAGAAATTTTCTTTCAAAATGTTTCCTAATTATATACTTTTAAATCTAGAATAAAATATTCAAATAATAATGTATTTTGAATGTCGGCTTCTAATTTCAATTTGTAAATTGAAAAGAGATTATATTATTAAAATAAATTCAACCGTAAATTTTAAATACAAATAGTTATTAAATAAATGTAAGAAATACTTGGTTGTTTAAAAAAATTGAATTTTACTTTTATTCATATTTTTAAGGCCATTAACAGGAAATACTAAAAAATATACTTCACAGAAAATTTTTAGTATTTATACATAGAAGAACCATGACAGAAACTAAATATTAACCACCTTTTCAATGGTAAGAATATCTAAAAAGGATTAAAGCGGAGAGAAAAATGGAGATTTGACTAAGTCAAGTTGTTCATTCGTAAGATTTTTCTTTTTTCTGTTAAGGGCCGTACCAAGAATTTTTCTTTCAAAATGTTTCCTTATTATATACTTTTAAATCTAGAGTAAAATATTCAAATAATAATGCATTTTAAATGTCGGCTTCTAATTTCAATTTGTAAATTGAGAAGAGATTAAATTATTAAAATAAATTCAACCGTAAATTTTAAATACATATAAGAAATACTTGGTTGTACGTACCTTCTAAACTTAATAGTATTCGAGATATTGAAGAAAATATTAAAATAATTTTACCAGAAAATAAAGCTGGCTATGGAACAAAATTTGACATTTGTATTAGTTTATTGTTATAAGTTTGTGAAAAAGATTGATAACTTAGACTATTATTTGTTGTAAAAATGGAAGAATACTCAATTAACGAGAATGTGAAGAGTTTGATGTACATTTGTAAATTAAAATGTGTCGTAATTCAATAATTTTGTATTCATAGCCAGCTTTAATTTCGAGTAAACTATTTTAACATTTTCTTCAATATCTCGAATACTATTAAGTTTAGAAGGTACGTATAACTTTTGGAACTTTTTTAAAGCAAAAATTATTTCGTACTAAATAGTATAAAAATATACAGGACGTACCATTAAAAAAAAGTCAAAAAAAATTTATTTTTCTTTATTCTTTATACGATATATCAAGATTTTTATTTTCTATATTACTTCTTCCTAATTTACTAAAACTGTAGTTGCAAGTAAGCATTGATTGAAAAATATATAGATAGACAAGTCTGTTTTTTTTTTTTGTACCTCTGTTTTGGAATTAAAATCGATAGAGCCATCTAGTTCGCGGTTCCATGAAGTACTTTGCAGAATTAAACAAGCAAAATATTAGATAAATAATTTTTTTTTTTTACATATTTACCGAAGTTTTTTGTACATATTAAAATAGTTCTTTCCTCCATGACATCTATTTAAAATTCCCGCTCTGAAAAAGGCAACAAAAGACGAATTTGCTTCTACGGCGTGCAACAACTTTTATTATTTATAACTATTAAACTACAACAATATGAAATATAATAATGCAAATGGAAAAAAATCATTGTTATGTATAAAACAATTACATTACTATAGCAACGAAGGAAAAGATATCATTGTTTCATAATGAACAATTAGTTTATTATTGTTTGTTACACATCATATAATATAATATAATTCAGTTCATTACTATATATGTACATTTAAAAAGTATTAAAACAGTATTCATTCACTCTCTCACATATTTAGAAATTGTAAAACAAGTAGAATATACATACTTTGTAACATTTAAAACTTGTAATATATGTTTAAAATGTTGGAATATGATTGGACTATGTATTTAGATAATAATAAATAAAAACTTAGCAATGTGAATTCACTCTGTGTTTATAAGAGAACATAAAAGAAAATTTAGATTAAATGTGACAGCTGCTATGACCAACCTTGTATCTCAAAAAGTTACTAAGAAAATAAAATGATTATTTAATAAGATTTTTGTTAATTTATTTAAAAATACTACTATATAATACAATTGTAAGATAAGAGAATGCAATGAGAGAAATAATTTTTCATTATCATATAATGTTTTTTTTATAGTAAAAGTATGGTATGAAATGATTAACAGTATATTTTTATGGACATAAAAAAAAAAAAAAAAAAAAAAAAAAAAAATAGAATAAATTTTGGATATACATATATGTGTGTGTTGTGTATGAAATGTAATAAATAGTAAGATATTTTTGTCAAAAGGTTTTCAGTAGTTCAATTAATGCTCGTAAGATGGCGCTGATAATTTAAAAAATGTTAATATCTCCTAATTCTAATTAGTTAGAAACAAATAACTTTAAAATTTATGTATTATTTGTAAATATGAATATTTAATGAGCTGTAATAAAAAATTTTGTTACTAAATGTGACCGATACAAGTCCATTAGAAACTTATGAATACTACTAGATATCTAAGTTGAAATTTCAATAACAAAATTTTCTTTTAAGCATTCTTAAAACATTAATCATGGTGAAAATGCTTAATCCCTATTTCTGGACCATAAATAATAATAAATAAATGATGAACAACAAAGGAAATGTTGTAAAGGGAAAGAAAATTGACAGAAACAGGTATTGACACATATAGGTTATGTACATAAATCTTGTTTAAATACATTCATCTACTTTAAACATTTGTTTATTATATATTGTTTACAGGTATTTGTAATTTATTTATATTTTAATAAAGGATTTTCAAGGTTCAATAAAGATAAACACAAACACATCATATTTGTTGCAAGTATTGTGTATATCTCTTTATTTATAATAATATAGTACACACATTGCATGTTTATACATATTTATTAAACAATCTAGTCAATTATATATGCTGTTCTTCAGGTTGCTTGTAAAATCCTTCCGCATGTATGAATGCTATCTGTAACAGAAATAACACTATGAGCATGTTCATTTATTGCTAAACTATCTTCCACATATAAATCTGTAATTGTTATAAACATTCCACACTTGCCATCCGAACACTGTTCTCCAGGTTCTTGGAATTAACAAGAAACACTTTAATTGTTGTCTCCAAATACATATTATCCTGTTGCATATCTTTCCTGGTTTGTTTAACAAATTACATCAACAAAAACATGGTTTGCATCTAATCTAAAACCATAAGACACTGTTTATTCACTTATTAAATATACTCACATTTACACAAAGTACCTACAACAATACATAGTTTATTGTTATACCATTAAACATCCTCGTAATTAGTTAATAAGTAAATATGAAGTAGTTTTATTGTAAAATTACAAAACTTGGTAAAATTTTCTGAACTGCAATTATCTGTTTTTGACGTTTATTTGAATTGCCGCCTTATGTGTAGCATTATAGTATCGTTAGATGTCACTAGTGTGTGTGAGACATGAATTCAGATTCATGTAAAAGAAGAAGATATGGCCGTCAGCCATTATAATATTTCTTTTTTTAACAAGTGAAAAATGATATTGTTAAATGATTGTAATAAAACAATAAAGCATTCATAATCAAAGTGAGACATGTTTGTCAACCAAAGAGAAAATTTCACAACCCCCTACAGCAATAACAAACTAATTTTAAAACTGTAAATTCATATGTACTGGAAAACTTTTATCAATATTTTGTTGACAACAAAATATAGATTTAGTAATGAAAATAATACAACAAGTTGATTCTACTAAAGAAAAACTTTGTTACAACAATTCTAATGAACTAAACGTCGATTTTAGTAAAACTAAGTTGATTTTAATAAATTAACCGTTGATTTTTAGTAACAAAAACATTGATTTTTGTAAAAGAATGTTGAATATCATAAAGAAAATGTTAATTTTAACAAATTAAACAATGATTTAATTAAAAAAAATACGTTGATTACAACAAATTTAACTTTGATTACAGTAAAAAAAACTTGATTTTAATAAATTAACCGTTGATTTCAATAGCAAAAATCTTGATTTTTGTACAAGATTGTTGAATTTAGTAAAGAAAATGTTAATTTAACACATTAAACGATGATTTTAGTAAAAAATAAATAAATTGAACAATGATTTTTGTAAAACAAAGCATTGATTTCAACAAATTTAACTTTGATTTTAGTAAAAAAGTTATTTTCAACATAATATAATAAAAATAAAAGTTACGTTAATGATAATAATTTCAACTTTGATTATAATAGAAAAAACTTGATTTTAATAAATTAACCGTTGATTTCAATAGCAAAAATCTTGATTTTTGTACAAGATTGTTGAATTTAGCAAAGAAAATGTTAATTTAACAGATTAAACGATGATTTTAGTAAAAAATAAATAAATTGAACAATGATTTTTGTAAAACAAAGCATTGATTTCAACAAATTTAACTTTGATTTTAGTAAAAAAGTTATTTTCAACATACCTAATATAATAAAAATAAAAGTTACGTTGATGATAATAATTTCAACTTTGATTATAATAGAAAAAACTTGATTTTAATAAATTAACAGTTGATTTTAATAAGAAAATAAATATTTTTGTATGTTAATTTCAACAAATTAAACGACGGTTTTATTAAAAAATACGTTGATTACAACAAATTTAACTTCGATTATAGTAAAAAAAAATGGTGATTTTAACAAATTAACAGTTAATTTTAGTAGGTATCGGAAACATTGATTTTTGTACAAAAAAATGTTGTCTTTTTATGTCTCCCAGTAATTTCCAATAATAATAGTTATACATGAAAAGTTACAATTTTTATTTTTTCACTTAAAAATTTTCAATATACAGCCGAAATAATCAAAAAATACCAATTTTTGAGTCCAAAATTTTTTCTTCATATTCTGGAATTAAGTAAATACAGTTGAGCTGATTCGAAATTTTCAAACCGATTTCAATTATCACTTACCGTTTTCAAGATATTTACGTTCAAAGTTAGACCTGAAAAAATCGATTTTTCAGGAATAATACTGAAATGGATCAAGATACGACCTCGGCGACCTCCACCAATTGATTCTACAGGCAAAATTACATAAGTGTAGCAATTTTCAGATTTATATTTCAGTGGATAAAATTTTTATAACGAAAAAACGAAAATGAACAAAAAAAATCGAAAAATATCGTAAATTTCGTTTTTTCACCCTAAAAATTGTATCCGCCTAAATAAATATCTGAAAATTGGTATATTTATGTAATTTTGTCCGCAGAATCGATTGGTGAAGATGCCGAGATCGTATCTCGAACCATTTCAAGGTTTATTAATGAAAAATCGAATTTTTTTAGGTCTGATTTTGAACGCAAATATCTCGAGAACGGTAAAAACTAATTCAAATCGGTTTGAAAATTTGGAATTAGCACATTTGTATTTACTTAAGTCCAGAAAATAAAGAATTTTTGAGCAAAAAAAGTTCCCGAACGAAAAAATGAAGTTCCGGTTTTTTCTCATTTTTCACCAAATCGTTCCAAAGAACGTATATGCGGAGGGAGAAAACATTTCTTTATGTAACTTTGCGCGTAGAATCCACTGGTATAATCGTTGAGATTGTATCCTGTATCCATTTTAGAGATATAGTGAAATTAATTTCTTTTTTGAAAATTTGAAATGTTGTCTTATCAATTGGGACTATTTTCAAAAAAATCAAAATTTTGGACGCAAATTTTGTAGGTATTTGTAATCGTAAATTATAATCAAATAACTAATATCTCAGCTTTGAGTTTAATTTTAAAAGTTAAAAATCATTTACCATTTTATTAAATTTGAACACTTTAAAAACGCTTAATACTAAAATAACTAAAAGAAACATGTGAAAATATAAGGTTTAAAAGTACTTTTCCATACTACAACTATTATAACCAAAGATACAAAATGGCGGCTGCGGATACTCCCCTTTACAATACGTTACTTTGTCTCATCCATGTATAAAAATGAAAATTCATATAAAATCCCACCCCTGCTCTTAAAAACAAATAGGGGTAACCTCATTGTAGGACAAAATAAGACACAGAAATATAAAAAATCATATTTATTTGTACTTGTTATGGCAGTTTTTTTTTAACATTTTGAACAGGGGGTTAGTTGATTAGTGTTTGTGGTTGTGCTAGTAGTACTGGTAGCGGAAGTAGCGTCCGCTGCGGGGCGGGTCCACCTTGGTGTCGTAGCAGTTGTTGAGGGCGTCGCCCGCGTAGCCCGCCTGGCACGTGCACACGGCCACGTGGCGTCGAGCCGTGCACGTGCCACCCGCGCCGCACTGCCCATGGCACGGGTTCTCGCAACTACACACATAAATAAATAATATTAAATAATATACAGGGTGTCCCATTTAAGGTACGAATGCATTGGTATCTCGAGAACCGTAAGAGCTACGAGGTTGGTTAAATTACACAAAAGTTGCCTCGTTAGGAGACTATTTTAATGGTGTTTTGTACTTTGCGAATAAATGTATGCATTTATTATTTATATATATTTTATTAAGTAAATCGAAGATTGCTATGGCGGGTTAATTGAAAATTTATTGTAAAGTTTTCGCAAATTATTTTTGTATTTTTAACTTTAATTCAATAAACTTGTTGCAATATATGTTATGAAATAGTTATTTTCTTTCACTGTAGCCTTCGATTTACTTTTTTCAATGCAATTTTAGTATAAATAACAATTTTTGTTAATTTTTCTGTTAATTATAAAAATAAATGATTACTGTTTTATATCATTCTAAAGCTAAAAAAAATCTGTATTTAAAAATACCATAGCTTAATATGACCTCCATATGAAAAATAAAAGTTGCTATTAGTAACTCGTATATGGTTGGACATAAAAAAAATTTGAGTACTTCTGCAAATTCACCATACAAAAGTGCCTCAAGAAAGTGCAAACCAGAATCTCGTATTATTTCATATAACAAAGTTATAAGCAAAAAAAAGAAAATCGCTAAATTTACATTTTCCCCTATATCTAGTGACCTATGCATTTATTCGCAAATAACAAAACACCATTAAAATAGTCTCATAACGAAGCAACTTTTGTCTAATTTAACCAACCTCGTAGCTCTTATGGTTCTCGCGATACCAATACATTCGTACCTTAAATGGGACACCCTGTATTACTAGACACTAAAAATACAGGGTGTTAATACTAAGTTGTAACACTCGAAAACGAAAGTTAGAACTCATTCAAACAACCAACTTTTCTTTAATCATTTTTTTTTATTTGGAGCCCCAGTTCATAGTTATTGGCATTCTTTTGTTTTTCGAAAAATCGTCATTATTCCCTTATTTTAAGAAATATTTAAAAAATACAAAAACTTTTAGAATTTGCTTTCGATTCTCTAAAACATTTGTATTTATAATTATTTTCTATTTTATCCAATAACAAAATGGCGACCGATTAAAAATTTCAAAACAAGATATTTTACAAACTAGAAACGTATGAATTGAAACAAGAAAGTTATTTGTTCATATCTAGTGAACTACGCATTTTTTGGGGAAAACAAACACATGATTAAAATGTTCAACTAACAAGACAACTTTGCCCCAATTTAACCTCCTGCCTATCTCTTACGATTCTCTACATCCCTCTCACAACAAACAACCCCCTGTACCTGTCGAACTGATTGTTACCTGTAGTTGATGCAGGCCTTGTTGTCGGGACAGTGGTCGTCCATGGTGCACTCTGCAGGTTGGCAACTCCTCAGCGGGTCTCCGGTGTACCCCTCGGGACACGTACAGACAGGTCGCTCGTTGTTCAGACGGTCGTGTCCTGGCTGACATCGAGCGTTTGAGCCGCACGGATTTGGTTCACACAAATCGCCTATAATAAAATGGTATTTTGTGATTTATTCATTTTATTTCATATATTATGAAATATTGATAGTTTCTTATTTTAAATGATAACAGATTCATTGTAGATTGTTTTCGCTCTTGCAAAGGAGAAATAGTTATTTGTCAAACTAGAGAGGAAAATGTATCTTTTTTTCCATAACATGTTTTGAAAATCGATTTATTCGGACGAAAAGGTGTAGCAACATGATAAGCTAGAAAATTAGGTTATATAAACTTTGGCCATAGACTTTGGTGTTTAGCAGTGCAATTGTTATTGCAAATATGCCAATTCAAGTTCAAGTTGTTAAATTGTAAAATAATGTGAAAAAAGAAAATAATGAGACATAATTTTAAAAACACTATAATCATATGCTTGTTATACAGTAGGTAACACGATACATTTTTCTCTTTAGAGAGGGAAAAAATTTTCCTCACTATTTCGCAAGAAGAAAGTAGAGCTTTCTGTGCATGTTGTGAAAAAAGCTTTTTGTAAACTTTTCCGCACTTGCTTTTACAATTTTGAGCTCATAGTTACTTCCTTCTACGAAGTAATGAGAATACTGTAATCGCGAAAAAAATCTGTTTTGAAATTTCATTGGAAATATCCATTGGTTTCCGGCATGACGTATGAAATAAATGAAAACAATATCTCTTTTTTTTTGCAAGTTGAGTGATTAGAGTTATGTGTATGACTAGTCCAGAAACAAACTTTTGCGAGAGCAAGCTTATATTGACCTCGCTTTATTTGCAATATAAGTTCGCTCTCGCCAAAGTTTAGTTTCTGGGCTAGTCATACAAATAACGATTGTGTAATGCAATAAAGAATAGTGAGAAACATTTTAATAAAATTTTCAAACGATGATCCATTTGGAAGGGAAGTTGAAAAATGATTAGCTGTAGAATGATCTCACTTTCAAGTGAAATAAGTTTAAATGAAGTGCAGCGCAAAATATGTTGATAATTTAGCGTACCAGAAAGTCATGTGGTGTCATTATGGCCAGTACTATATGTAAAAATCAAATTTTCGTCATATAACCCATTTCATCTATATCATTCCGAAATAGTTAATAATAACTTACGTTTCTCAAACGGCCTACACCTCACGAACGGATCCCCAGTCATGTCCCTGGGGCAGGAACAGACGGGAGTGACGCCAGACCTGAGTTCACAGTTGGCGCCGGCGCCACAAGCGCCCTCGCACGGGTTCACGCACTTGTTGTAGAAACAGGCGGGCCTCGAACCCGGACAGTCTCCGTTGTGCGTGCACTCGGGTCTGCAGGCTATCAGTGGGTTGCCTTCGTAGTTCTGGAAGAGGTATACAGGGTGAATGTTGTGAACACAGTTAGGTTGTTGTATAACAAATAACAGGCCTATGGTCCTTATGCATACGCTCTTTTAACTCATTTAACTGACAAGAGTACTGTCAGTCTGTCAGTTTTCAAATTGGGTTAACTTTCGCATTGTAATAGGTTATTGAATATGGAGAGTGAAACATATTCTGTGTTCTACTATTGAAGTCCATATCAAAAGCAAAAATATATATGTATAGTATACAAGTTTAGTTATATGAAATTCACTTTCAGATAAGCCGATTGACCCTTATATAGTTTTTTGGGACTTTCGGTATTGGTACTTTTAGGTAGGTAGTTTTTTCTGTCGTATGACGTTAAGGGCCGTACCAGAAATTTTCTTTCAAAATGTTTCCTAATTATATACTTTTAAATCTAGAATAAAATATTCAAATAATAATGTATTTTGAATGTCGGCTTCTAATTTCAATTTGTAAATTGAAAAGAGATTATATTATTAAAATAAATTCAACCGTAAATTTTAAATACAAATAGTTATTAAATAAATGTAAGAAATACTTGGTTGTTTAAAAAAATTGAATTTTACTTTTATTCATATTTTTAAGGCCATTAACAGGAAATACTAAAAAATATACTTCACAGAAAATTTTTAGTATTTATACATAGAAGAACCATGACAGAAACTAAATATTAACCACCTTTTCAATGGTAAGAATATCTAAAAAGGATTAAAGCGGAGAGAAAAATGGAGATTTGACTAAGTCAAGTTGTTCATTCGTAAGATTTTTCTTTTTTCTGTTAAGGGCCGTACCAAGAATTTTTCTTTCAAAATGTTTCCTTATTATATACTTTTAAATCTAGAGTAAAATATTCAAATAATAATGCATTTTAAATGTCGGCTTCTAATTTCAATTTGTAAATTGAGAAGAGATTAAATTATTAAAATAAATTCAACCGTAAATTTTAAATACATATAAGAAATACTTGGTTGTACGTACCTTCTAAACTTAATAGTATTCGAGATATTGAAGAAAATATTAAAATAATTTTACCAGAAAATAAAGCTGGCTATGGAACAAAATTTGACATTTGTATTAGTTTATTGTTATAAGTTTGTGAAAAAGATTGATAACTTAGACTATTATTTGTTGTAAAAATGGAAGAATACTCAATTAACGAGAATGTGAAGAGTTTGATGTACATTTGTAAATTAAAATGTGTCGTAATTCAATAATTTTGTATTCATAGCCAGCTTTAATTTCGAGTAAACTATTTTAACATTTTCTTCAATATCTCGAATACTATTAAGTTTAGAAGGTACGTATAACTTTTGGAACTTTTTTAAAGCAAAAATTATTTCGTACTAAATAGTATAAAAATATACAGGACGTACCATTAAAAAAAAGTCAAAAAAAATTTATTTTTCTTTATTCTTTATACGATATATCAAGATTTTTATTTTCTATATTACTTCTTCCTAATTTACTAAAACTGTAGTTGCAAGTAAGCATTGATTGAAAAATATATAGATAGACAAGTCTGTTTTTTTTTTTTGTACCTCTGTTTTGGAATTAAAATCGATAGAGCCATCTAGTTCGCGGTTCCATGAAGTACTTTGCAGAATTAAACAAGCAAAATATTAGATAAATAATTTTTTTTTTTTACATATTTACCGAAGTTTTTTGTACATATTAAAATAGTTCTTTCCTCCATGACATCTATTTAAAATTCCCGCTCTGAAAAAGGCAACAAAAGACGAATTTGCTTCTACGGCGTGCAACAACTTTTATTATTTATAACTATTAAACTACAACAATATGAAATATAATAATGCAAATGGAAAAAAATCATTGTTATGTATAAAACAATTACATTACTATAGCAACGAAGGAAAAGATATCATTGTTTCATAATGAACAATTAGTTTATTATTGTTTGTTACACATCATATAATATAATATAATTCAGTTCATTACTATATATGTACATTTAAAAAGTATTAAAACAGTATTCATTCACTCTCTCACATATTTAGAAATTGTAAAACAAGTAGAATATACATACTTTGTAACATTTAAAACTTGTAATATATGTTTAAAATGTTGGAATATGATTGGACTATGTATTTAGATAATAATAAATAAAAACTTAGCAATGTGAATTCACTCTGTGTTTATAAGAGAACATAAAAGAAAATTTAGATTAAATGTGACAGCTGCTATGACCAACCTTGTATCTCAAAAAGTTACTAAGAAAATAAAATGATTATTTAATAAGATTTTTGTTAATTTATTTAAAAATACTACTATATAATACAATTGTAAGATAAGAGAATGCAATGAGAGAAATAATTTTTCATTATCATATAATGTTTTTTTTATAGTAAAAGTATGGTATGAAATGATTAACAGTATATTTTTATGGACATAAAAAAAAAAAAAAAAAAAAAAAAAAAAAATAGAATAAATTTTGGATATACATATATGTGTGTGTTGTGTATGAAATGTAATAAATAGTAAGATATTTTTGTCAAAAGGTTTTCAGTAGTTCAATTAATGCTCGTAAGATGGCGCTGATAATTTAAAAAATGTTAATATCTCCTAATTCTAATTAGTTAGAAACAAATAACTTTAAAATTTATGTATTATTTGTAAATATGAATATTTAATGAGCTGTAATAAAAAATTTTGTTACTAAATGTGACCGATACAAGTCCATTAGAAACTTATGAATACTACTAGATATCTAAGTTGAAATTTCAATAACAAAATTTTCTTTTAAGCATTCTTAAAACATTAATCATGGTGAAAATGCTTAATCCCTATTTCTGGACCATAAATAATAATAAATAAATGATGAACAACAAAGGAAATGTTGTAAAGGGAAAGAAAATTGACAGAAACAGGTATTGACACATATAGGTTATGTACATAAATCTTGTTTAAATACATTCATCTACTTTAAACATTTGTTTATTATATATTGTTTACAGGTATTTGTAATTTATTTATATTTTAATAAAGGATTTTCAAGGTTCAATAAAGATAAACACAAACACATCATATTTGTTGCAAGTATTGTGTATATCTCTTTATTTATAATAATATAGTACACACATTGCATGTTTATACATATTTATTAAACAATCTAGTCAATTATATATGCTGTTCTTCAGGTTGCTTGTAAAATCCTTCCGCATGTATGAATGCTATCTGTAACAGAAATAACACTATGAGCATGTTCATTTATTGCTAAACTATCTTCCACATATAAATCTGTAATTGTTATAAACATTCCACACTTGCCATCCGAACACTGTTCTCCAGGTTCTTGGAATTAACAAGAAACACTTTAATTGTTGTCTCCAAATACATATTATCCTGTTGCATATCTTTCCTGGTTTGTTTAACAAATTACATCAACAAAAACATGGTTTGCATCTAATCTAAAACCATAAGACACTGTTTATTCACTTATTAAATATACTCACATTTACACAAAGTACCTACAACAATACATAGTTTATTGTTATACCATTAAACATCCTCGTAATTAGTTAATAAGTAAATATGAAGTAGTTTTATTGTAAAATTACAAAACTTGGTAAAATTTTCTGAACTGCAATTATCTGTTTTTGACGTTTATTTGAATTGCCGCCTTATGTGTAGCATTATAGTATCGTTAGATGTCACTAGTGTGTGTGAGACATGAATTCAGATTCATGTAAAAGAAGAAGATATGGCCGTCAGCCATTATAATATTTCTTTTTTTAACAAGTGAAAAATGATATTGTTAAATGATTGTAATAAAACAATAAAGCATTCATAATCAAAGTGAGACATGTTTGTCAACCAAAGAGAAAATTTCACAACCCCCTACAGCAATAACAAACTAATTTTAAAACTGTAAATTCATATGTACTGGAAAACTTTTATCAATATTTTGTTGACAACAAAATATAGATTTAGTAATGAAAATAATACAACAAGTTGATTCTACTAAAGAAAAACTTTGTTACAACAATTCTAATGAACTAAACGTCGATTTTAGTAAAACTAAGTTGATTTTAATAAATTAACCGTTGATTTTTAGTAACAAAAACATTGATTTTTGTAAAAGAATGTTGAATATCATAAAGAAAATGTTAATTTTAACAAATTAAACAATGATTTAATTAAAAAAAATACGTTGATTACAACAAATTTAACTTTGATTACAGTAAAAAAAACTTGATTTTAATAAATTAACCGTTGATTTCAATAGCAAAAATCTTGATTTTTGTACAAGATTGTTGAATTTAGTAAAGAAAATGTTAATTTAACACATTAAACGATGATTTTAGTAAAAAATAAATAAATTGAACAATGATTTTTGTAAAACAAAGCATTGATTTCAACAAATTTAACTTTGATTTTAGTAAAAAAGTTATTTTCAACATAATATAATAAAAATAAAAGTTACGTTAATGATAATAATTTCAACTTTGATTATAATAGAAAAAACTTGATTTTAATAAATTAACCGTTGATTTCAATAGCAAAAATCTTGATTTTTGTACAAGATTGTTGAATTTAGCAAAGAAAATGTTAATTTAACAGATTAAACGATGATTTTAGTAAAAAATAAATAAATTGAACAATGATTTTTGTAAAACAAAGCATTGATTTCAACAAATTTAACTTTGATTTTAGTAAAAAAGTTATTTTCAACATACCTAATATAATAAAAATAAAAGTTACGTTGATGATAATAATTTCAACTTTGATTATAATAGAAAAAACTTGATTTTAATAAATTAACAGTTGATTTTAATAAGAAAATAAATATTTTTGTATGTTAATTTCAACAAATTAAACGACGGTTTTATTAAAAAATACGTTGATTACAACAAATTTAACTTCGATTATAGTAAAAAAAAATGGTGATTTTAACAAATTAACAGTTAATTTTAGTAGGTATCGGAAACATTGATTTTTGTACAAAAAAATGTTGTCTTTTTATGTCTCCCAGTAATTTCCAATAATAATAGTTATACATGAAAAGTTACAATTTTTATTTTTTCACTTAAAAATTTTCAATATACAGCCGAAATAATCAAAAAATACCAATTTTTGAGTCCAAAATTTTTTCTTCATATTCTGGAATTAAGTAAATACAGTTGAGCTGATTCGAAATTTTCAAACCGATTTCAATTATCACTTACCGTTTTCAAGATATTTACGTTCAAAGTTAGACCTGAAAAAATCGATTTTTCAGGAATAATACTGAAATGGATCAAGATACGACCTCGGCGACCTCCACCAATTGATTCTACAGGCAAAATTACATAAGTGTAGCAATTTTCAGATTTATATTTCAGTGGATAAAATTTTTATAACGAAAAAACGAAAATGAACAAAAAAAATCGAAAAATATCGTAAATTTCGTTTTTTCACCCTAAAAATTGTATCCGCCTAAATAAATATCTGAAAATTGGTATATTTATGTAATTTTGTCCGCAGAATCGATTGGTGAAGATGCCGAGATCGTATCTCGAACCATTTCAAGGTTTATTAATGAAAAATCGAATTTTTTTAGGTCTGATTTTGAACGCAAATATCTCGAGAACGGTAAAAACTAATTCAAATCGGTTTGAAAATTTGGAATTAGCACATTTGTATTTACTTAAGTCCAGAAAATAAAGAATTTTTGAGCAAAAAAAGTTCCCGAACGAAAAAATGAAGTTCCGGTTTTTTCTCATTTTTCACCAAATCGTTCCAAAGAACGTATATGCGGAGGGAGAAAACATTTCTTTATGTAACTTTGCGCGTAGAATCCACTGGTATAATCGTTGAGATTGTATCCTGTATCCATTTTAGAGATATAGTGAAATTAATTTCTTTTTTGAAAATTTGAAATGTTGTCTTATCAATTGGGACTATTTTCAAAAAAATCAAAATTTTGGACGCAAATTTTGTAGGTATTTGTAATCGTAAATTATAATCAAATAACTAATATCTCAGCTTTGAGTTTAATTTTAAAAGTTAAAAATCATTTACCATTTTATTAAATTTGAACACTTTAAAAACGCTTAATACTAAAATAACTAAAAGAAACATGTGAAAATATAAGGTTTAAAAGTACTTTTCCATACTACAACTATTATAACCAAAGATACAAAATGGCGGCTGCGGATACTCCCCTTTACAATACGTTACTTTGTCTCATCCATGTATAAAAATGAAAATTCATATAAAATCCCACCCCTGCTCTTAAAAACAAATAGGGGTAACCTCATTGTAGGACAAAATAAGACACAGAAATATAAAAAATCATATTTATTTGTACTTGTTATGGCAGTTTTTTTTTAACATTTTGAACAGGGGGTTAGTTGATTAGTGTTTGTGGTTGTGCTAGTAGTACTGGTAGCGGAAGTAGCGTCCGCTGCGGGGCGGGTCCACCTTGGTGTCGTAGCAGTTGTTGAGGGCGTCGCCCGCGTAGCCCGCCTGGCACGTGCACACGGCCACGTGGCGTCGAGCCGTGCACGTGCCACCCGCGCCGCACTGCCCATGGCACGGGTTCTCGCAACTACACACATAAATAAATAATATTAAATAATATACAGGGTGTCCCATTTAAGGTACGAATGCATTGGTATCTCGAGAACCGTAAGAGCTACGAGGTTGGTTAAATTACACAAAAGTTGCCTCGTTAGGAGACTATTTTAATGGTGTTTTGTACTTTGCGAATAAATGTATGCATTTATTATTTATATATATTTTATTAAGTAAATCGAAGATTGCTATGGCGGGTTAATTGAAAATTTATTGTAAAGTTTTCGCAAATTATTTTTGTATTTTTAACTTTAATTCAATAAACTTGTTGCAATATATGTTATGAAATAGTTATTTTCTTTCACTGTAGCCTTCGATTTACTTTTTTCAATGCAATTTTAGTATAAATAACAATTTTTGTTAATTTTTCTGTTAATTATAAAAATAAATGATTACTGTTTTATATCATTCTAAAGCTAAAAAAAATCTGTATTTAAAAATACCATAGCTTAATATGACCTCCATATGAAAAATAAAAGTTGCTATTAGTAACTCGTATATGGTTGGACATAAAAAAAATTTGAGTACTTCTGCAAATTCACCATACAAAAGTGCCTCAAGAAAGTGCAAACCAGAATCTCGTATTATTTCATATAACAAAGTTATAAGCAAAAAAAAGAAAATCGCTAAATTTACATTTTCCCCTATATCTAGTGACCTATGCATTTATTCGCAAATAACAAAACACCATTAAAATAGTCTCATAACGAAGCAACTTTTGTCTAATTTAACCAACCTCGTAGCTCTTATGGTTCTCGCGATACCAATACATTCGTACCTTAAATGGGACACCCTGTATTACTAGACACTAAAAATACAGGGTGTTAATACTAAGTTGTAACACTCGAAAACGAAAGTTAGAACTCATTCAAACAACCAACTTTTCTTTAATCATTTTTTTTTATTTGGAGCCCCAGTTCATAGTTATTGGCATTCTTTTGTTTTTCGAAAAATCGTCATTATTCCCTTATTTTAAGAAATATTTAAAAAATACAAAAACTTTTAGAATTTGCTTTCGATTCTCTAAAACATTTGTATTTATAATTATTTTCTATTTTATCCAATAACAAAATGGCGACCGATTAAAAATTTCAAAACAAGATATTTTACAAACTAGAAACGTATGAATTGAAACAAGAAAGTTATTTGTTCATATCTAGTGAACTACGCATTTTTTGGGGAAAACAAACACATGATTAAAATGTTCAACTAACAAGACAACTTTGCCCCAATTTAACCTCCTGCCTATCTCTTACGATTCTCTACATCCCTCTCACAACAAACAACCCCCTGTACCTGTCGAACTGATTGTTACCTGTAGTTGATGCAGGCCTTGTTGTCGGGACAGTGGTCGTCCATGGTGCACTCTGCAGGTTGGCAACTCCTCAGCGGGTCTCCGGTGTACCCCTCGGGACACGTACAGACAGGTCGCTCGTTGTTCAGACGGTCGTGTCCTGGCTGACATCGAGCGTTTGAGCCGCACGGATTTGGTTCACACAAATCGCCTATAATAAAATGGTATTTTGTGATTTATTCATTTTATTTCATATATTATGAAATATTGATAGTTTCTTATTTTAAATGATAACAGATTCATTGTAGATTGTTTTCGCTCTTGCAAAGGAGAAATAGTTATTTGTCAAACTAGAGAGGAAAATGTATCTTTTTTTCCATAACATGTTTTGAAAATCGATTTATTCGGACGAAAAGGTGTAGCAACATGATAAGCTAGAAAATTAGGTTATATAAACTTTGGCCATAGACTTTGGTGTTTAGCAGTGCAATTGTTATTGCAAATATGCCAATTCAAGTTCAAGTTGTTAAATTGTAAAATAATGTGAAAAAAGAAAATAATGAGACATAATTTTAAAAACACTATAATCATATGCTTGTTATACAGTAGGTAACACGATACATTTTTCTCTTTAGAGAGGGAAAAAATTTTCCTCACTATTTCGCAAGAAGAAAGTAGAGCTTTCTGTGCATGTTGTGAAAAAAGCTTTTTGTAAACTTTTCCGCACTTGCTTTTACAATTTTGAGCTCATAGTTACTTCCTTCTACGAAGTAATGAGAATACTGTAATCGCGAAAAAAATCTGTTTTGAAATTTCATTGGAAATATCCATTGGTTTCCGGCATGACGTATGAAATAAATGAAAACAATATCTCTTTTTTTTTGCAAGTTGAGTGATTAGAGTTATGTGTATGACTAGTCCAGAAACAAACTTTTGCGAGAGCAAGCTTATATTGACCTCGCTTTATTTGCAATATAAGTTCGCTCTCGCCAAAGTTTAGTTTCTGGGCTAGTCATACAAATAACGATTGTGTAATGCAATAAAGAATAGTGAGAAACATTTTAATAAAATTTTCAAACGATGATCCATTTGGAAGGGAAGTTGAAAAATGATTAGCTGTAGAATGATCTCACTTTCAAGTGAAATAAGTTTAAATGAAGTGCAGCGCAAAATATGTTGATAATTTAGCGTACCAGAAAGTCATGTGGTGTCATTATGGCCAGTACTATATGTAAAAATCAAATTTTCGTCATATAACCCATTTCATCTATATCATTCCGAAATAGTTAATAATAACTTACGTTTCTCAAACGGCCTACACCTCACGAACGGATCCCCAGTCATGTCCCTGGGGCAGGAACAGACGGGAGTGACGCCAGACCTGAGTTCACAGTTGGCGCCGGCGCCACAAGCGCCCTCGCACGGGTTCACGCACTTGTTGTAGAAACAGGCGGGCCTCGAACCCGGACAGTCTCCGTTGTGCGTGCACTCGGGTCTGCAGGCTATCAGTGGGTTGCCTTCGTAGTTCTGGAAGAGGTATACAGGGTGAATGTTGTGAACACAGTTAGGTTGTTGTATAACAAATAACAGGCCTATGGTCCTTATGCATACGCTCTTTTAACTCATTTAACTGACAAGAGTACTGTCAGTCTGTCAGTTTTCAAATTGGGTTAACTTTCGCATTGTAATAGGTTATTGAATATGGAGAGTGAAACATATTCTGTGTTCTACTATTGAAGTCCATATCAAAAGCAAAAATATATATGTATAGTATACAAGTTTAGTTATATGAAATTCACTTTCAGATAAGCCGATTGACCCTTATATAGTTTTTTGGGACTTTCGGTATTGGTACTTTTAGGTAGGTAGTTTTTTCTGTCGTATGACGTTAAGGGCCGTACCAGAAATTTTCTTTCAAAATGTTTCCTAATTATATACTTTTAAATCTAGAATAAAATATTCAAATAATAATGTATTTTGAATGTCGGCTTCTAATTTCAATTTGTAAATTGAAAAGAGATTATATTATTAAAATAAATTCAACCGTAAATTTTAAATACAAATAGTTATTAAATAAATGTAAGAAATACTTGGTTGTTTAAAAAAATTGAATTTTACTTTTATTCATATTTTTAAGGCCATTAACAGGAAATACTAAAAAATATACTTCACAGAAAATTTTTAGTATTTATACATAGAAGAACCATGACAGAAACTAAATATTAACCACCTTTTCAATGGTAAGAATATCTAAAAAGGATTAAAGCGGAGAGAAAAATGGAGATTTGACTAAGTCAAGTTGTTCATTCGTAAGATTTTTCTTTTTTCTGTTAAGGGCCGTACCAAGAATTTTTCTTTCAAAATGTTTCCTTATTATATACTTTTAAATCTAGAGTAAAATATTCAAATAATAATGCATTTTAAATGTCGGCTTCTAATTTCAATTTGTAAATTGAGAAGAGATTAAATTATTAAAATAAATTCAACCGTAAATTTTAAATACATATAAGAAATACTTGGTTGTACGTACCTTCTAAACTTAATAGTATTCGAGATATTGAAGAAAATATTAAAATAATTTTACCAGAAAATAAAGCTGGCTATGGAACAAAATTTGACATTTGTATTAGTTTATTGTTATAAGTTTGTGAAAAAGATTGATAACTTAGACTATTATTTGTTGTAAAAATGGAAGAATACTCAATTAACGAGAATGTGAAGAGTTTGATGTACATTTGTAAATTAAAATGTGTCGTAATTCAATAATTTTGTATTCATAGCCAGCTTTAATTTCGAGTAAACTATTTTAACATTTTCTTCAATATCTCGAATACTATTAAGTTTAGAAGGTACGTATAACTTTTGGAACTTTTTTAAAGCAAAAATTATTTCGTACTAAATAGTATAAAAATATACAGGACGTACCATTAAAAAAAAGTCAAAAAAAATTTATTTTTCTTTATTCTTTATACGATATATCAAGATTTTTATTTTCTATATTACTTCTTCCTAATTTACTAAAACTGTAGTTGCAAGTAAGCATTGATTGAAAAATATATAGATAGACAAGTCTGTTTTTTTTTTTTGTACCTCTGTTTTGGAATTAAAATCGATAGAGCCATCTAGTTCGCGGTTCCATGAAGTACTTTGCAGAATTAAACAAGCAAAATATTAGATAAATAATTTTTTTTTTTTACATATTTACCGAAGTTTTTTGTACATATTAAAATAGTTCTTTCCTCCATGACATCTATTTAAAATTCCCGCTCTGAAAAAGGCAACAAAAGACGAATTTGCTTCTACGGCGTGCAACAACTTTTATTATTTATAACTATTAAACTACAACAATATGAAATATAATAATGCAAATGGAAAAAAATCATTGTTATGTATAAAACAATTACATTACTATAGCAACGAAGGAAAAGATATCATTGTTTCATAATGAACAATTAGTTTATTATTGTTTGTTACACATCATATAATATAATATAATTCAGTTCATTACTATATATGTACATTTAAAAAGTATTAAAACAGTATTCATTCACTCTCTCACATATTTAGAAATTGTAAAACAAGTAGAATATACATACTTTGTAACATTTAAAACTTGTAATATATGTTTAAAATGTTGGAATATGATTGGACTATGTATTTAGATAATAACTAGCGAATGCTCAGCTACGCTGAGCGTTCCCTAGGCCTCCGGCGTGAGTGAAATATTAACATTTGAAAGCTAATTTTATTTCTGCAAGGCAGGTCTTGTCGAATGCTTTCATTTAATATCAAATACGGTGTACTTCCGGCAAGTAATTGTAAAAAAACAAATGCAGAACAACTTGGCAATTTTTTGTCACTTCTGCACATCAGCCCTCATCAAGACATTTAATTTGATACCAAGCACGACATATTTCTAACAGCTTTTTCCAAAAAACAAAAACGGGTCAACATGAACCATTTCTGTTAATTTTACATGTCAGCTCTCATCAAGACCTTTCATTTTATACCAAACACGATATACTTCTGACAACTTTCTGTAAAAAAGAAAAGCCGATCGACATGAAACATTTTTGTTACACGACATACTTCGATTAACTTTTTGCATAAAACAAAAGCCGATCAACATAGACTGATTTTGTCAGTTCTGCACGCGAGCCCTCAACAAGATCTTTTATTTGAGACCAAACATGATATACTTTATACAACTTTTTGCAAAAAACAAAAGCCGATCGAGATAGATCATTTTTGTCAAATTTCTACGCGATCCCTCGCCGAGACCTTTCATTAGATACCAAACACGACATATGTCTATTAACTTTTTGCATAAAACAAAAGCCGATCAACATGGAAAATTTTCTTTTTTGTACACCAGCCCTCACCGAGACTTTTCATTCGATACAAAACAAAACATATTTCTGATAACATTTTGCAAAAAACAAATTCTAATCGACGTAGAATATTTTTGTCATTCGTGCACACCAATCCACATTGTGTCGTTTCATTAAAATCCAAGGACGACCTACTTGTAACAACTTTTTGCGCAAAACAAATGCAGATCGACGTAACATATTTTTTTTGTCATTTCAAAACCGGCCCATATGGTTTTTTTTCTTTTGATATCAAACACAGCAAAGTGTACAATTTATTTTATTTACGAATATTTTATTTTTATTTAGTTACCTACTTCATAATTTGGCAACACTGTTTGTGTTAAAAAGTAGTAGTTAATTCTTAAATTTATAAATTAATATTGTCAATCCTAATACAACTGCCACCGTCTTCACTGAAGTTAGTTTAGGAATATTCGGTTTTAATTTAGTTACTTCATCACACATTTGGCAACATTGACTTTTGACATTGGAAACGTCAAAAATTATATTAATTAAATACGTTATGTTTTAAACTTAAATTAATTGTAACACCTTTGCTCAAGACTATTATACATGATACTGTATTTACTTCTTTAATATCAATGTTCTATAAAAAGTTATAATCGTTTAAAGTTCATAGACAGATTGTCAAAAGTGACGGATGACCTCGTGACTTTTCTTAAATTTAGACATGGCTACTAGGATCCATTGTTTCAAGTTATTAATTTTGAATAGTTTTTATTTTTATTTTTAGACTTTTTATTTGATACCAAACACTCTATACTTCTGACAACGTTTTGCAAAACAACAATAGCCGATCGACATTGACAATTTTTGTTAATTCTGCACACCAGCCCTCATTGAAACCTTTCATTTGATACCAAACACCATACACTTCTGACAACTTTTTGCAAAAAACAAAAACCGATCGACATAGCACATTTTTGTCAATTCTGCACGCTAGCCCTCAACAAGACGTTTCATTTGAGACCAAACTCGGCATACTTTTGAGAAATTTTTGCATAAAACAAAAGCCGATCGACATAGATCATTTTTGTCAATTCTCTATGCGAGCCCTCGCCAAGACCTTTCATTTGATACCAAACACGACATATTTCTGACAACTTTTTGCAAAAAAACAAAAGCCGATCGACATGGAACATTTTTGTCAATTCTGCACGCTATCCCTCTACAAGACGTTTCATTTGAGACCAAACTCGACATACTTTTAAGAACTTTTTGCAGAAAACAAAAGCCGATCGAAATAGGACATTTCTGTCAATTCCACACGCTAGCCCTCAACGAGACCTTTCATTTGAGACCAAACTCGACATACTTTTGAGAATTTTTTGCATAAAACAAAAGCAGATCGACATAGATCATTTTTGTTAATTCTCTACGCAAGCTCTCGCCAAGACCTTTCATTCGATACCAAACACGACATATTTCTGACAACTTTTTGCAAAAAACAAAAGCCGATCGACATGGAACATTTTTGTCAATTCTGCACGCTATCCCTCTACAAGACGTTTCATTTGAGACCAAACTCGACATACTTTTAAGAACTTTTTGCAGAAAACAAAAGCCGATCGAAATAGAACATTTCTGTCAATTCTACACGCTAGCCCTCAACGAGACCTTTCATTTGAGACCAAACTCGACATACTTTTGAGAATTATTTGCATAAAACAAAAGCAGATCGACATAGATCATTTTTGTTAATTCTCTACGCGAGCTCTCGCCAAGACCTTTCATTCGATACCAAACACGACATATTTCTGACAACTTTTTGCAAAAAACAAAAGCCGATCGACATGGAACACTTTTGTCAATTCTGCACGCTATCCTTCAACAAGACGTTTCATTTGAGACCAAACTCGACATACTTTTAAGAACTTTTTGCAGAAAACAAAAGCCGATCGAAATAGAACATTTCTGTCAATTCCACAGGCTAGCCCTCAACGAGACCTTATATTTGAAACCAAACTCGACATACTTTTGAGAATTTTTTGCATAAAACAAAAGCAGATCGACATAGATCATTTTTGTCAATTCTCTACGCGAGCCCTCGCCAAGACCTTTCATTCGATACCAAACACGACATATTTCTGACAACTTTTTGCAAAAAACAAAAGCCGATCGACATGGAACATTTTTGTCAATTCTGTACGCTATCCCTCTACAAGACGTTTCATTTGAGACCAAACTCGACATACTTTTAAGAACTTTTTGCAGAAAACAAAAGCCGATCGAAATAGAACATTTCTGTCAATTCCACACGCTAGCCCTCAACGAGACCTTTCATTTGAGACCAAACTCGACATACTTTTGAGAATTTTTTTGCATAAAACAAAAGCAGATCGACATAGATCATTTTTGTCAATTCTCTACACGAGCTCTCGCCAAGACCTTTCATTCGATACCGAACACGACATATTTCTGACAACTTTTTGCAAAAAACAAAAGCCGATCAACATGGAACATTTTTGTCAATTCTGCACGCTATCCTTCAACAAGACGTTTCATTTGAGACCAAACTCGACATACTTTTAAGAACTTTTTGCAGAAAACAAAAGCCGATCGAAATGGAACATTTCTTTAAATTTTGCACGCTGGCCTTCAACGAGACCTTTCATTTGAGACCAAACTCGACATACTTTTGAGAATTTTTTGCATAAAACAAAAGCAGATCGACATAGATCATTTTTGTCAATTCTCTACGCGAGCCCTCGCCAAGACCTTTCATTCGATACCGAACACGACATATTTCTGACAAATTTTTGCAAAAAAACAAAAGCCGATCGACATGGAACATTTTTGTCAATTTTGCATTTCAGCCCTCTACGAAACCTTTCATTAGATACCAAACACGACATACTTCTATTATCTTTTTGCATAAAACAAAAGCCGATCAACAAGGAAAATTTTCTTTTTTGTACACCAGCCCTCACCGAGACATTTCATTCGATACAAAACACATATTTCTGATAACATTTTGCAAAAAACAAAGTCTAATCGACGTAGAATATTTTTGTCATTCGTGCACTCCAATCTACATTACGTCGTTTCATTAAAATCCAAGGACGACCTACTTGTAACAACTTTTTGTGCAAAACAAATGCAGATCGACGTGACATATTTTTTTTTGTCATTTCAAAACCAGCCCTTATGGTTTTTTTTCTTTTGATATCAAACACAGCAGAGTGTTTAGGAATATTCGGTTTAAATTTAGTTACTTCATCACACATTTGGCAACATTGACTTTTGACATTGGAAACGTCAAAATTTATATTAATTAAATGCGTTATGTTTTAAACTTAAATTAGTTGTAACACCTTTGCTCAAGACTAATATACTTGATACTGTATTTACTTCTTTAATATCAATGTTCTAAAAAAAGTTATAATCGTTTAAAGTTCATAGACAGATTGTCAAAAGTGACAGATGACCTCGTGACTCTTTTTAAATTTAGACATGGCTACTAGGATCCATTGTTTCAAGTTATTAATTTTGCACAGTTTTTATTTTTTTACACAAGAACCACTCACAGTAAAAATATGAGACCCCCAAAAGGCACAACTACACATTATTCCCTGCAATCTAAAAAAAAAATTACAACAATCCCTTTGATGGTTCAGGCAGTTTGGCTTGTGACAAAATTTGGCGATCGTCGTGATGAAAATAAACATCACGACACATAAATACGTTATGTTTTAAACTTAAATTAATTGTAACACCTTTGCTCAAGATTATTATTCATGATACTGTATTCACTTCTTTAATATCAATGTTCTATTTGAAAATACAATCATTTAAAGTTCATAGACTGATTGTCATAAGTGACAGATAACAGCTTGTTTCTTTTTTAATTTAGACATGGCTACTAGGATCCTTAAACAATTTTTTGTTTCAAAATGAAAAAAATGTGTGGTTTTTATTAATTTACGCAAAAACTGCTCGACGTAAAAATATGAAACACCAAAAAGGCACACCTACGCATCATTCTCTACAATTTGATATTATTATACATATCAATTTCATAAATGGTTAAGGCTGTAGGTTTGTCCGAAAATTTGGCGATCGTCGTGATGAAAATAAATATAGATTGGGACACATGCCTTTTAGTATATAGGATAAATAAAAACTTAGCAATGTGAATTCACTCTGTGTTTATAAGAGAACATAAAAGAAAATTTAGATTAAATGTGACAGCTGCTATGACCAACCTTGTATCTCAAAAAGTTACTAAGAAAATAAAATGATTATTTAATAAGATTTTTGTTAATTTATTTAAAAATACTACTATATAATACAATTGTAAGATAAGAGAATGCAATGAGAGAAATAATTTTTCATTATCATATAATGTTTTTTTTATAGTAAAAGTATGGTATGAAATGATTAACAGTATATTTTTATGGACATAAAAAAAAAAAAAAAAAAAAAAAAAAAATAGAATAAATTTTGGATATACATATATGTGTGTGTTGTGTATGAAATGTAATAAATAGTAAGATATTTTTGTCAAAAGGTTTTCAGTAGTTCAATTAATGCTCGTAAGATGGCGCTGATAATTTAAAAAATGTTAATATCTCCTAATTCTAATTAGTTAGAAACAAATAACTTTAAAATTTATGTATTATTTGTAAATATGAATATTTAATGAGCTGTAATAAAAAATTTTGTTACTAAATGTGACCGATACAAGTCCATTAGAAACTTATGAATACTACTAGATATCTAAGTTGAAATTTCAATAACAAAATTTTCTTTTAAGCATTCTTAAAACATTAATCATGGTGAAAATGCTTAATCCCTATTTCTGGACCATAAATAATAATAAATAAATGATGAACAACAAAGGAAATGTTGTAAAGGGAAAGAAAATTGACAGAAACAGGTATTGACACATATAGGTTATGTACATAAATCTTGTTTAAATACATTCATCTACTTTAAACATTTGTTTATTATATATTGTTTACAGGTATTTGTAATTTATTTATATTTTAATAAAGGATTTTCAAGGTTCAATAAAGATAAACACAAACACATCATATTTGTTGCAAGTATTGTGTATATCTCTTTATTTATAATAATATAGTACACACATTGCATGTTTATACATATTTATTAAACAATCTAGTCAATTATATATGCTGTTCTTCAGGTTGCTTGTAAAATCCTTCCGCATGTATGAATGCTATCTGTAACAGAAATAACACTATGAGCATGTTCATTTATTGCTAAACTATCTTCCACATATAAATCTGTAATTGTTATAAACATTCCACACTTGCCATCCGAACACTGTTCTCCAGGTTCTTGGAATTAACAAGAAACACTTTAATTGTTGTCTCCAAATACATATTATCCTGTTGCATATCTTTCCTGGTTTGTTTAACAAATTACATCAACAAAAACATGGTTTGCATCTAATCTAAAACCATAAGACACTGTTTATTCACTTATTAAATATACTCACATTTACACAAAGTACCTACAACAATACATAGTTTATTGTTATACCATTAAACATCCTCGTAATTAGTTAATAAGTAAATATGAAGTAGTTTTATTGTAAAATTACAAAACTTGGTAAAATTTTCTGAACTGCAATTATCTGTTTTTGACGTTTATTTGAATTGCCGCCTTATGTGTAGCATTATAGTATCGTTAGATGTCACTAGTGTGTGTGAGACATGAATTCAGATTCATGTAAAAGAAGAAGATATGGCCGTCAGCCATTATAATATTTCTTTTTTTAACAAGTGAAAAATGATATTGTTAAATGATTGTAATAAAACAATAAAGCATTCATAATCAAAGTGAGACATGTTTGTCAACCAAAGAGAAAATTTCACAACCCCCTACAGCAATAACAAACTAATTTTAAAACTGTAAATTCATATGTACTGGAAAACTTTTATCAATATTTTGTTGACAACAAAATATAGATTTAGTAATGAAAATAATACAACAAGTTGATTCTACTAAAGAAAAACTTTGTTACAACAATTCTAATGAACTAAACGTCGATTTTAGTAAAACTAAGTTGATTTTAATAAATTAACCGTTGATTTTTAGTAACAAAAACATTGATTTTTGTAAAAGAATGTTGAATATCATAAAGAAAATGTTAATTTTAACAAATTAAACAATGATTTAATTAAAAAAAATACGTTGATTACAACAAATTTAACTTTGATTACAGTAAAAAAAACTTGATTTTAATAAATTAACCGTTGATTTCAATAGCAAAAATCTTGATTTTTGTACAAGATTGTTGAATTTAGTAAAGAAAATGTTAATTTAACACATTAAACGATGATTTTAGTAAAAAATAAATAAATTGAACAATGATTTTTGTAAAACAAAGCATTGATTTCAACAAATTTAACTTTGATTTTAGTAAAAAAGTTATTTTCAACATAATATAATAAAAATAAAAGTTACGTTAATGATAATAATTTCAACTTTGATTATAATAGAAAAAACTTGATTTTAATAAATTAACCGTTGATTTCAATAGCAAAAATCTTGATTTTTGTACAAGATTGTTGAATTTAGCAAAGAAAATGTTAATTTAACAGATTAAACGATGATTTTAGTAAAAAATAAATAAATTGAACAATGATTTTTGTAAAACAAAGCATTGATTTCAACAAATTTAACTTTGATTTTAGTAAAAAAGTTATTTTCAACATACCTAATATAATAAAAATAAAAGTTACGTTGATGATAATAATTTCAACTTTGATTATAATAGAAAAAACTTGATTTTAATAAATTAACAGTTGATTTTAATAAGAAAATAAATATTTTTGTATGTTAATTTCAACAAATTAAACGACGGTTTTATTAAAAAATACGTTGATTACAACAAATTTAACTTCGATTATAGTAAAAAAAAATGGTGATTTTAACAAATTAACAGTTAATTTTAGTAGGTATCGGAAACATTGATTTTTGTACAAAAAAATGTTGTCTTTTTATGTCTCCCAGTAATTTCCAATAATAATAGTTATACATGAAAAGTTACAATTTTTATTTTTTCACTTAAAAATTTTCAATATACAGCCGAAATAATCAAAAAATACCAATTTTTGAGTCCAAAATTTTTTCTTCATATTCTGGAATTAAGTAAATACAGTTGAGCTGATTCGAAATTTTCAAACCGATTTCAATTATCACTTACCGTTTTCAAGATATTTACGTTCAAAGTTAGACCTGAAAAAATCGATTTTTCAGGAATAATACTGAAATGGATCAAGATACGACCTCGGCGACCTCCACCAATTGATTCTACAGGCAAAATTACATAAGTGTAGCAATTTTCAGATTTATATTTCAGTGGATAAAATTTTTATAACGAAAAAACGAAAATGAACAAAAAAAATCGAAAAATATCGTAAATTTCGTTTTTTCACCCTAAAAATTGTATCCGCCTAAATAAATATCTGAAAATTGGTATATTTATGTAATTTTGTCCGCAGAATCGATTGGTGAAGATGCCGAGATCGTATCTCGAACCATTTCAAGGTTTATTAATGAAAAATCGAATTTTTTTAGGTCTGATTTTGAACGCAAATATCTCGAGAACGGTAAAAACTAATTCAAATCGGTTTGAAAATTTGGAATTAGCACATTTGTATTTACTTAAGTCCAGAAAATAAAGAATTTTTGAGCAAAAAAAGTTCCCGAACGAAAAAATGAAGTTCCGGTTTTTTCTCATTTTTCACCAAATCGTTCCAAAGAACGTATATGCGGAGGGAGAAAACATTTCTTTATGTAACTTTGCGCGTAGAATCCACTGGTATAATCGTTGAGATTGTATCCTGTATCCATTTTAGAGATATAGTGAAATTAATTTCTTTTTTGAAAATTTGAAATGTTGTCTTATCAATTGGGACTATTTTCAAAAAAATCAAAATTTTGGACGCAAATTTTGTAGGTATTTGTAATCGTAAATTATAATCAAATAACTAATATCTCAGCTTTGAGTTTAATTTTAAAAGTTAAAAATCATTTACCATTTTATTAAATTTGAACACTTTAAAAACGCTTAATACTAAAATAACTAAAAGAAACATGTGAAAATATAAGGTTTAAAAGTACTTTTCCATACTACAACTATTATAACCAAAGATACAAAATGGCGGCTGCGGATACTCCCCTTTACAATACGTTACTTTGTCTCATCCATGTATAAAAATGAAAATTCATATAAAATCCCACCCCTGCTCTTAAAAACAAATAGGGGTAACCTCATTGTAGGACAAAATAAGACACAGAAATATAAAAAATCATATTTATTTGTACTTGTTATGGCAGTTTTTTTTTAACATTTTGAACAGGGGGTTAGTTGATTAGTGTTTGTGGTTGTGCTAGTAGTACTGGTAGCGGAAGTAGCGTCCGCTGCGGGGCGGGTCCACCTTGGTGTCGTAGCAGTTGTTGAGGGCGTCGCCCGCGTAGCCCGCCTGGCACGTGCACACGGCCACGTGGCGTCGAGCCGTGCACGTGCCACCCGCGCCGCACTGCCCATGGCACGGGTTCTCGCAACTACACACATAAATAAATAATATTAAATAATATACAGGGTGTCCCATTTAAGGTACGAATGCATTGGTATCTCGAGAACCGTAAGAGCTACGAGGTTGGTTAAATTACACAAAAGTTGCCTCGTTAGGAGACTATTTTAATGGTGTTTTGTACTTTGCGAATAAATGTATGCATTTATTATTTATATATATTTTATTAAGTAAATCGAAGATTGCTATGGCGGGTTAATTGAAAATTTATTGTAAAGTTTTCGCAAATTATTTTTGTATTTTTAACTTTAATTCAATAAACTTGTTGCAATATATGTTATGAAATAGTTATTTTCTTTCACTGTAGCCTTCGATTTACTTTTTTCAATGCAATTTTAGTATAAATAACAATTTTTGTTAATTTTTCTGTTAATTATAAAAATAAATGATTACTGTTTTATATCATTCTAAAGCTAAAAAAAATCTGTATTTAAAAATACCATAGCTTAATATGACCTCCATATGAAAAATAAAAGTTGCTATTAGTAACTCGTATATGGTTGGACATAAAAAAAATTTGAGTACTTCTGCAAATTCACCATACAAAAGTGCCTCAAGAAAGTGCAAACCAGAATCTCGTATTATTTCATATAACAAAGTTATAAGCAAAAAAAAGAAAATCGCTAAATTTACATTTTCCCCTATATCTAGTGACCTATGCATTTATTCGCAAATAACAAAACACCATTAAAATAGTCTCATAACGAAGCAACTTTTGTCTAATTTAACCAACCTCGTAGCTCTTATGGTTCTCGCGATACCAATACATTCGTACCTTAAATGGGACACCCTGTATTACTAGACACTAAAAATACAGGGTGTTAATACTAAGTTGTAACACTCGAAAACGAAAGTTAGAACTCATTCAAACAACCAACTTTTCTTTAATCATTTTTTTTTATTTGGAGCCCCAGTTCATAGTTATTGGCATTCTTTTGTTTTTCGAAAAATCGTCATTATTCCCTTATTTTAAGAAATATTTAAAAAATACAAAAACTTTTAGAATTTGCTTTCGATTCTCTAAAACATTTGTATTTATAATTATTTTCTATTTTATCCAATAACAAAATGGCGACCGATTAAAAATTTCAAAACAAGATATTTTACAAACTAGAAACGTATGAATTGAAACAAGAAAGTTATTTGTTCATATCTAGTGAACTACGCATTTTTTGGGGAAAACAAACACATGATTAAAATGTTCAACTAACAAGACAACTTTGCCCCAATTTAACCTCCTGCCTATCTCTTACGATTCTCTACATCCCTCTCACAACAAACAACCCCCTGTACCTGTCGAACTGATTGTTACCTGTAGTTGATGCAGGCCTTGTTGTCGGGACAGTGGTCGTCCATGGTGCACTCTGCAGGTTGGCAACTCCTCAGCGGGTCTCCGGTGTACCCCTCGGGACACGTACAGACAGGTCGCTCGTTGTTCAGACGGTCGTGTCCTGGCTGACATCGAGCGTTTGAGCCGCACGGATTTGGTTCACACAAATCGCCTATAATAAAATGGTATTTTGTGATTTATTCATTTTATTTCATATATTATGAAATATTGATAGTTTCTTATTTTAAATGATAACAGATTCATTGTAGATTGTTTTCGCTCTTGCAAAGGAGAAATAGTTATTTGTCAAACTAGAGAGGAAAATGTATCTTTTTTTCCATAACATGTTTTGAAAATCGATTTATTCGGACGAAAAGGTGTAGCAACATGATAAGCTAGAAAATTAGGTTATATAAACTTTGGCCATAGACTTTGGTGTTTAGCAGTGCAATTGTTATTGCAAATATGCCAATTCAAGTTCAAGTTGTTAAATTGTAAAATAATGTGAAAAAAGAAAATAATGAGACATAATTTTAAAAACACTATAATCATATGCTTGTTATACAGTAGGTAACACGATACATTTTTCTCTTTAGAGAGGGAAAAAATTTTCCTCACTATTTCGCAAGAAGAAAGTAGAGCTTTCTGTGCATGTTGTGAAAAAAGCTTTTTGTAAACTTTTCCGCACTTGCTTTTACAATTTTGAGCTCATAGTTACTTCCTTCTACGAAGTAATGAGAATACTGTAATCGCGAAAAAAATCTGTTTTGAAATTTCATTGGAAATATCCATTGGTTTCCGGCATGACGTATGAAATAAATGAAAACAATATCTCTTTTTTTTTGCAAGTTGAGTGATTAGAGTTATGTGTATGACTAGTCCAGAAACAAACTTTTGCGAGAGCAAGCTTATATTGACCTCGCTTTATTTGCAATATAAGTTCGCTCTCGCCAAAGTTTAGTTTCTGGGCTAGTCATACAAATAACGATTGTGTAATGCAATAAAGAATAGTGAGAAACATTTTAATAAAATTTTCAAACGATGATCCATTTGGAAGGGAAGTTGAAAAATGATTAGCTGTAGAATGATCTCACTTTCAAGTGAAATAAGTTTAAATGAAGTGCAGCGCAAAATATGTTGATAATTTAGCGTACCAGAAAGTCATGTGGTGTCATTATGGCCAGTACTATATGTAAAAATCAAATTTTCGTCATATAACCCATTTCATCTATATCATTCCGAAATAGTTAATAATAACTTACGTTTCTCAAACGGCCTACACCTCACGAACGGATCCCCAGTCATGTCCCTGGGGCAGGAACAGACGGGAGTGACGCCAGACCTGAGTTCACAGTTGGCGCCGGCGCCACAAGCGCCCTCGCACGGGTTCACGCACTTGTTGTAGAAACAGGCGGGCCTCGAACCCGGACAGTCTCCGTTGTGCGTGCACTCGGGTCTGCAGGCTATCAGTGGGTTGCCTTCGTAGTTCTGGAAGAGGTATACAGGGTGAATGTTGTGAACACAGTTAGGTTGTTGTATAACAAATAACAGGCCTATGGTCCTTATGCATACGCTCTTTTAACTCATTTAACTGACAAGAGTACTGTCAGTCTGTCAGTTTTCAAATTGGGTTAACTTTCGCATTGTAATAGGTTATTGAATATGGAGAGTGAAACATATTCTGTGTTCTACTATTGAAGTCCATATCAAAAGCAAAAATATATATGTATAGTATACAAGTTTAGTTATATGAAATTCACTTTCAGATAAGCCGATTGACCCTTATATAGTTTTTTGGGACTTTCGGTATTGGTACTTTTAGGTAGGTAGTTTTTTCTGTCGTATGACGTTAAGGGCCGTACCAGAAATTTTCTTTCAAAATGTTTCCTAATTATATACTTTTAAATCTAGAATAAAATATTCAAATAATAATGTATTTTGAATGTCGGCTTCTAATTTCAATTTGTAAATTGAAAAGAGATTATATTATTAAAATAAATTCAACCGTAAATTTTAAATACAAATAGTTATTAAATAAATGTAAGAAATACTTGGTTGGTTAAAAAAATTGAATTTTACTTTTATTCATATTTTTAAGGCCATTAACAGGAAATACTAAAAAATATACTTCACAGAAAATTTTTAGTATTTATACATAGAAGAACCATGACAGAAACTAAATATTAACCACCTTTTCAATGGTAAGAATATCTAAAAAGGATTAAAGCGGAGAGAAAAATGGAGATTTGACTAAGTCAAGTTGTTCATTCGTAAGATTTTTCTTTTTTCTGTTAAGGGCCGTACCAAGAATTTTTCTTTCAAAATGTTTCCTTATTATATACTTTTAAATCTAGAGTAAAATATTCAAATAATAATGCATTTTAAATGTCGGCTTCTAATTTCAATTTGTAAATTGAGAAGAGATTAAATTATTAAAATAAATTCAACCGTAAATTTTAAATACATATAAGAAATACTTGGTTGTACGTACCTTCTAAACTTAATAGTATTCGAGATATTGAAGAAAATATTAAAATAATTTTACCAGAAAATAAAGCTGGCTATGGAACAAAATTTGACATTTGTATTAGTTTATTGTTATAAGTTTGTGAAAAAGATTGATAACTTAGACTATTATTTGTTGTAAAAATGGAAGAATACTCAATTAACGAGAATGTGAAGAGTTTGATGTACATTTGTAAATTAAAATGTGTCGTAATTCAATAATTTTGTATTCATAGCCAGCTTTAATTTCGAGTAAACTATTTTAACATTTTCTTCAATATCTCGAATACTATTAAGTTTAGAAGGTACGTATAACTTTTGGAACTTTTTTAAAGCAAAAATTATTTCGTACTAAATAGTATAAAAATATACAGGACGTACCATTAAAAAAAAGTCAAAAAAAATTTATTTTTCTTTATTCTTTATACGATATATCAAGATTTTTATTTTCTATATTACTTCTTCCTAATTTACTAAAACTGTAGTTGCAAGTAAGCATTGATTGAAAAATATATAGATAGACAAGTCTGTTTTTTTTTTTTGTACCTCTGTTTTGGAATTAAAATCGATAGAGCCATCTAGTTCGCGGTTCCATGAAGTACTTTGCAGAATTAAACAAGCAAAATATTAGATAAATAATTTTTTTTTTTTACATATTTACCGAAGTTTTTTGTACATATTAAAATAGTTCTTTCCTCCATGACATCTATTTAAAATTCCCGCTCTGAAAAAGGCAACAAAAGACGAATTTGCTTCTACGGCGTGCAACAACTTTTATTATTTATAACTATTAAACTACAACAATATGAAATATAATAATGCAAATGGAAAAAAATCATTGTTATGTATAAAACAATTACATTACTATAGCAACGAAGGAAAAGATATCATTGTTTCATAATGAACAATTAGTTTATTATTGTTTGTTACACATCATATAATATAATATAATTCAGTTCATTACTATATATGTACATTTAAAAAGTATTAAAACAGTATTCATTCACTCTCTCACATATTTAGAAATTGTAAAACAAGTAGAATATACATACTTTGTAACATTTAAAACTTGTAATATATGTTTAAAATGTTGGAATATGATTGGACTATGTATTTAGATAATAATAAATAAAAACTTAGCAATGTGAATTCACTCTGTGTTTATAAGAGAACATAAAAGAAAATTTAGATTAAATGTGACAGCTGCTATGACCAACCTTGTATCTCAAAAAGTTACTAAGAAAATAAAATGATTATTTAATAAGATTTTTGTTAATTTATTTAAAAATACTACTATATAATACAATTGTAAGATAAGAGAATGCAATGAGAGAAATAATTTTTCATTATCATATAATGTTTTTTTTATAGTAAAAGTATGGTATGAAATGATTAACAGTATATTTTTATGGACATAAAAAAAAAAAAAAAAAAAAAAAAAAAAATAGAATAAATTTTGGATATACATATATGTGTGTGTTGTGTATGAAATGTAATAAATAGTAAGATATTTTTGTCAAAAGGTTTTCAGTAGTTCAATTAATGCTCGTAAGATGGCGCTGATAATTTAAAAAATGTTAATATCTCCTAATTCTAATTAGTTAGAAACAAATAACTTTAAAATTTATGTATTATTTGTAAATATGAATATTTAATGAGCTGTAATAAAAAATTTTGTTACTAAATGTGACCGATACAAGTCCATTAGAAACTTATGAATACTACTAGATATCTAAGTTGAAATTTCAATAACAAAATTTTCTTTTAAGCATTCTTAAAACATTAATCATGGTGAAAATGCTTAATCCCTATTTCTGGACCATAAATAATAATAAATAAATGATGAACAACAAAGGAAATGTTGTAAAGGGAAAGAAAATTGACAGAAACAGGTATTGACACATATAGGTTATGTACATAAATCTTGTTTAAATACATTCATCTACTTTAAACATTTGTTTATTATATATTGTTTACAGGTATTTGTAATTTATTTATATTTTAATAAAGGATTTTCAAGGTTCAATAAAGATAAACACAAACACATCATATTTGTTGCAAGTATTGTGTATATCTCTTTATTTATAATAATATAGTACACACATTGCATGTTTATACAAACAAAACATTGATTTCAACAAATTTAACTTTGATTTTAGTAAAAAAGTTATTTTCAACATACCTAATATAATAAAAATAAAAGTTACGTTGATGATAATAATTTCAACTTTGATTATAGTAGAAAAAACTTGATTTTAATAAATTAACAGTTGATTTTAATAAGAAAATAAATATTTTTGTATGTTAATTTCAACAAATTAAACGATGATTTTATTAAAAAATACGTTGATGATTAAAACAAATTTAACTTTGATTACAGTAAAAAAAACTTGATTTTAATAAATTAACCGGTGATTTCAATATCAAAAATCTTGATTTTTGTACAAGATTGTTGAATTTAGTAAAGAAAATGTTAATTTAACAGATTAAACGATGATTTTAGTAAAAAATAAATAAATTGAACAATGATTTTTGTAAAACAAAGCATTGATTTCAACAAATTTAACTTTGATATTAGTAAAAAAGTTATTTTCAACATACCTAATATAATAAAAATAAAAGTTACGTTGATGATAATAATTTCAACTTTGATTATAGTAGAAAAAACTTGATTTTAATAAATTAACAGTTGATTTTAATAAGAAAATAAATATTTTTGTATGTTAATTTTAACAAATTAAACGATGATTTTATTAAAAAATACGTTGATGATTAAAACAAATTTAACTTTGATTATAGTAAAAAAAAGGCGATTTTAACAAATTAACAGTTAATTTTAGTATCGGAAACATTGATTTTTGTACAAAAAAATGTTGTCTTTCTATGTCTGCCAGTAATTTCCAATAATAATAGTTATACATGAAAAGTTACAATTTTTATTTTTTCACTTAAAAATTTTCAATATACAGCCGAAATAATCAAAAAATACCAATTTTTGAGTCCAAAATTTTTTCTTGAATGAAGTAAATACAGTTGAGCTGATTCGAAATTTTCAAACCGATTTCAATTATCACTTACCGTTCTCAAGATATTTACGTTCAAAGTTAGACCTGAAAAATCGATTTTTCAGGAATTATACTGAAATGGATCGAGATACGACCTCGGCGACCTCACCAATTGATTCTACAGGCAAAATTACATAAGTGTAGCAATTTTCAGATTTATATTTCAGTGGATAAAATTTTTATAACGAAAAAACGAAAATGGACAAAAAAAAATCGAAAAATATCGTAAATTTCGTTTTTTCACCCTAAAAATTGTATCCGCCTAAATAAATATCTGAAAATTGGTATATTTATGTAATTTTGTCCGCAGAATCGATTGGTGAAGATGCCGAGATCGTATCTCGAGCCATTTCAGGATTATTCATGAAAAATCGATTCAGAAAATAAAGAATTTTTGAGCAAAAAAAGTTCCCAAACGAAGAAATAAAGTTCCGGTTTTTTCTCATTTTTCACCAAATCGTTCCAAAGAACGTATATGCGGAGGGAGAAAACATTTCTTTATGTAACTTTGCGCGTAGAATCCACTGGTATAATCGTTGATATTGTATCCTGTATCCACTTTAGGGATATAGTGAAATTAATTTCTTTTTTGAAAATTTGAAATGTTGTCATATCAATTGGGACTATTTTCAAAAAAATCAAAATTTTGGACGCAAATTTTGTATTTGTAATCGTAAATTATAATCAAATAACTAATATCTCAGCTTTGAGTTTAATTTTAAAAGTTAAACATCATTTACCATTCTATTAAATTTGAACACTTTAAAAACGCTTAATACTAAAATAACTAAAAGAAACATGTGAAAATATAAGGTTTAAAATTACTTTTCCATACTACAACTATTATAACCAAAGATACAAAATGGCGGCTGCGTATATTTCCCTTTATAATACGTTACTTTGTCTCATCCATGTATAAAAATGAAAATTCATATAAAATCCCACCCCTGCTCTTAAAAACAAATAGGGGTAACCTCATTGTAGGACAAAATAAGACACAGAAATATAAAAAATCATATTTATTTGTACTTGTTATGGCAGTTTTTTTTAACATTTTGAACAGGGGGTTAGTTGATTAGTGTTTGTGGTTGTGCTAGTAGTACTGGTAGCGGAAGTAGCGTCCGCTGCGGGGCGGGTCCACCTTGGTGTCGTAGCAGTTGTTGAGGGCGTCGCCCGCGTAGCCCGCCTGGCACGTGCACACGGCCACGTGGCGCCGAGCCGTGCACGTGCCACCCGCGCCGCACTGCCCATGGCACGGGTTCTCGCAACTACACACACACGACAATATATAGTACTGGAAACTAAATATATAGGCTATGTAAGCAACTGCGAACATAGTGCCATCTGGCGTCACACGTTATAAGTTGTTCTGGGAGACTGCCTCCCTATCCCTCTCAACCCCCTGTACCTGTTGAACTGATTGTTACCTGTAGTTGATGCAGGCCTTGTTGTCGGGACAGTGGTCGTCCATGGTGCACTCTGCAGGTTGGCAACTCCTCAGCGGGTCTCCGGTGTACCCCTCGGGACACGTACAGACAGGTCGCTCGTTGTTCAGGCGGTCGTGTCCTGGTTGACATCGAGCGTTTGAACCACACGGATTTGGTTCACACAAATCACCTACAATAACAAAATTGTTACAGATTAAGTTTCTTGTTGAATTTGTGATCCATTCATTTTATGTCATATATTATCAAATATTGATAGTTTCTTATTTAAAATGATTGTAGCTTGATGATAACAGATTCATTGTAGATTGTTATTTGTCAAACTAGAAAAGGAAGCGTATTTATTTACCATTCGAGCTCGAGTGAGAAAAAAAAAGAAAATAACAAGACATAATTGCCATAATTTTGAAAATAATATAATAATATCCACGTTATACTGTTACAGTTGGTAACCTTGTACATTTTTCTCTTTAGAGAGGGAAAAGTAATTTTCCTCACTTTTTCGCGAGATGAAAGTAGAGCTGTCTACGCATGTCGTAGTCATATGGCAATAAATATAATTGACATCTTTTGTAAAATAAAATCGGTTTTAGATTTTATCGGAAATTTTTATTTTGACTAGTTTCGGCGTGACGTCTGTACGTACGTATCTCGTATAATTCAAAAATGATTAGCCGTAGAATGTTGAAACTTTGTATATGGAACTGCTATATCATCTATTTATGTACTTCTTTTTTTTATTGCAATGAGGTATTCCGACATTACTTTATTATTATTTTTTTCATTAGTTCATTGCAATAGGACTATGAATATCTAATTTTTAGTAAGAAAAATATATATCAAGTTAGATATGAATTTTTAAAAATATCTTCGAATTTCAAATTGGCGCGCTTAAAAAGTGTTAGTGCTTGTTGACATTTGCTGCGAACTTCACCACCTAAACTCACATGTTCATAATCATTTGCTTTTAAACAAGAAAACGTGGTTTTAAAGAAAAAAAATGTGGTTAAATATGAGAAATATCATAGAGACACGAATGCTCACAGCAAACAAATTGAATGAAACGTCAAATACAAAATATACGCGCTGCTAGCTACTAACGCCATCTATGTATTTCTAACTCGTATGATACAGAATGAAGGTCTGGATTGACTATAAGTAATCAACTTCCTAACATGCTACTATGAACCTAGTTACAACATAACCTACATAAAACTACAACCACCATCGCCTACATACACCTCACTTACGTTTCTCAAACGGCCTGCACCTCACGAACGGATCCCCAGTCATGTCCCTGGGGCAGGAACAGACGGGAGTGACTCCAGACCTGAGTTCACAGTTGGCGCCGGCGCCACAAGCGCCCTCGCACGGGTTCACGCACTTGTTGTAGAAGCAGGCGGGCCTCGAACCCGGACAGTCTCCGTTGTGCGTGCACTCGGGTCTGCAGGCTATCAGTGGGTTGCCTTCGTAGTTCTACAAAACATACACTGGGTGAATGTTGTGGACAGTACGATTGTTGTATAACAAATAAGAGGCCTATTCTACAGGTGTGCAATAAAACACAGGACTTTAACATGGTATTTCAAAAAATTGCGGATACTCTCTCTCATGATAGATTTAGAGCAAAACTACTACAGTACAAAGTTGTTCCAAATTAAATTCTTTGTCAGTTCAGTTAAGATCATAATTGTTGCAACAACACGTCTGAAGTAGGAGATATATTAAATATAAAATCTGTCAGTTTAGAGAAGTATCACTGGTTATAATACTTATTGTCTGTATTTAAATATTATTTAAGTTGAATTTAATTCTATTTCTTTAGTAATATACCAATATTATAAAAATATTACAAATATAATTTTAAAAAAAGTATTGAATAAAAAGTAAGATTACTAACTGCCACAACTAACACATAGATATTTTATTTTATTTCCATGGCTGTCTAATTTTCCACGAAAAAGTTATATTTTATATTTAATAAATATCGTACTGTAGACGTGCTATTACATCAATTATGAACATATCTGAGCTATCGTTATATTGTTATTATAACGAAGATCGTTAAAGTACTATTCTGTAAACAATAATTCAATTTTTTATAACTGCGGTGTAGTTCTCAACTACATACTATTAAAAAAATCTTATTATACGTAATAAATGTTATCTATGTTCGTATACAGGATGAGTCATCGAAATTCCTTTCTTCGATATCTCCGTTGTCGTTGGAAATACAGCATCAGTTTATTACCAGAATTTATTCGTCCACTCAAGGAGCATAACAGGGTGTTGCATTACGGCTAAATCCTTAGCAACTAAAATATTAGGCAATTTATATTTTTTAGGCCGATACCGATATAGGCCGATATCATGGTTTACCGATATCAGCCAAGAAGACCGACATGGCCGATATACCGATACTGATATCGGTATCGGTCGATCTCTACGTTACATAACACCGTTGCGCTTACCTTAGGACAAGTACAAACAGCCACGTGGTTCCTGACTTCGCAATCAGCATCCTGGCCGCAAGCCGCGCAGGGATCCTGGCACTTGAAGTCGCGACAAGCCCTGCTCGGCCCACAGTCCGCGTCCGAGTCGCACTCGTGCCGGCAGCCCTGCAGGGGGGAGCCGAAGTACCCGGCCAGACACTTACATGTCGGCACTTCGTTCACGATCTCGCAGCGGGTGTTGGCTCCGCATGGACTTGGGTGGCAGAGCTCTTCTGCAAGAAGATGATGGCTTGAGGTTAGGACACGAATTGTGTACTGTTTCACCTCTCGGCACTACAGTCGGCAAACCTGCAACTGCAGGGATGAGTTACACTCATCGGACGCGTCAAAGCGAATCGCAATGACTACCAGTTCGCTGTCGAGCGATTCCTGTTCCCGGGTGCAAGCCCAGTAGAGGACCCACTGGTGCCCTACTAGCTATGCAGGCTAGCGCCCGAGTTGATTGGCACGCAACTCACACGCCGGGATGAACGAAGCACCCCTAGGCAGCAATTGCCTGTTGAAACCTTTTGCCCTCCGCCTTCGCGCATGCTGCAGACCACAGCGCGCCTCCCGTTACACCAACCAAGGTATGAAACCCCGGGTCTGGTCAGCCCCACGGAGTACCGGTTTAGCCTCCCGGTTGAGGTTCGCTGATACAGGTTCCAGGGCGAAGCCTTTCCCCTAACAGCTCCTTAATTAGGCTCTTACACGCCAGGCATAAGTATCACCAGCACCAGGAGGGGGAGTTGCCACCTCCAAGTTTCCCCAAGGCAGCCCATAGGAGAAGACGAAGCTAATCCACCCGGAACTGCCATGGTTCCACATGCTGGCCCTAATAGGTGTCCAGATCCCCACCACTGCAGCATGGTGGCATTCTGACCCACCATCGCACATTCGTGCCGCACAACATTCACCCATCATTCACGCCAACATAGAAACACGTCTCAATCATTCAACTAGCATCCATCATCAGGCAGTCCCAACCTCGATCCTCGAACCTACCCCACCCCCTGTCGTACACCCCGTAGCCTCTCCTCACGTCTAGTGAAGGCTGTCGCTGCGAAGTCCTCCGCTAGCTTGTAGGTCTCTTCATCCCGGAAGACACCTGCAAAAATATACCCATCCCCCCTCTGAATGACCCCTAGGCGACGGAGATCCCTTACGTCCCCCAACAACGGACACCTCACCAACACGTGGAGCCAGGTTTCCTCACCCATACCACGATCACACTCACTTCCATCCGCCAAATTCCTAGCATGGAAGAAAGCCCTCATGCTCCCGTGGCCTGTTAAGAGAAGCGTCAGCTTCAAGCTTGGATCGAACCACCGATTCTGAGAGGCGAATGACACGTCTGGGACAAAGGAGTAGGTAACCCTACCCTTGTCCGAGGCGTCCCACTCACGCTGCCAGATCTCCATGGCTCTTTCCGCCAGCAGGGATTTCACCTGGCCCAGGTTACGTCCCCTAACTTCTTCTTCTCTTAGTAGATCCGCGGGTGTTAGTAAAACCCCATGCCTCACGCGGTACATGCAGGCCCTACGCTTAGCTTCTAACCACCACGGCAACTCACCCATTAACACCTGCATCGCTTGCGTAGATACAGTTCTACAAACACGTAAACATGCATACAACGCAACACGCTCACACCTATCTAGCAATTCTACCCCGTAATCAAACTGAAGAACATCAACCCAAACACTGCATGCATATAAAACACTGTTAACGAAAAGTCCCTTAAACAAAACACGACATGCACGACGTGACAAACCCCATTCCCTGCGCAAAACCCTACGCATCATGCCTACCACCCTGACAATCTTACCATGCAGTTCCTCCACATGCAATCGGAACTTCATGCCTTCACTCACTCGCACACCCAAATACTTCACACTTGGTACGTGACGCAGACTCATACCCCCCGATCGTACCACTGGAGGCCGATTCGCCGACAACTTTCCTTTCAGTAGCATGGTAACCGACTTAGAGCCAGATACTGGCACACCGACTCGATCCCCCCACCCAGTGACGAGTGAGAGGAATCTTGACGCTTCCGTTTCGAGCTCAAGTCGACTACCACCTTCCACTAGAAGCAAGAGGTCATCGGCGTAAGCCACAAACTTGCAACCTGCAACCTCCAGTTCCCACAGAAGCACATCCATACAAGCATTCCAGCATACAGGACCACTAATACTACCCTGTGGACAACCCCGTTCTACATCATGCCATGCAACCCCACTACGACCCCAAATACAAACGCGTCTGTCCCGGAAAAAATACCGCCAGATCGCGATATCCGCGCTACCCAATTCACGAAACCTGCCAAGGATCGAGTTCCAAGACAGGTTATCGAACGCGCCTTTAAAATCTACAAATACCCCCAACACTTACTTCTTTCCGGAATCACGAACCGTGGACTTCACGTCGCTCCACGCGTCCTCGACTGACTTCCCTTTCTGAAACCCATACTGCTGCCTGTGAAGACCGTCTAACAGAGGAGACAATCTCCCAACAAGTAACCGCTCGAGTACCTTACCGAAAACATTCAGTAAGGTAATCGGTCGGTACGAGCTGGGATCATCCCTCACTCTATCTTCCGACTTCAGCAGTACAACCACACGTCCATGCTTCCACTGTACAGGGAAACAGCATGACGACATGCAGGTGTCAAACATCGACTTCACGTAGATTGACAATGCAGCCCATACGTGCCGAAGCATAATCGCGTCTACCCCATCTAAGCCAGGCGACTTACCGACAGACATTGAAAAGACTGCCGACTCGACGTCATCCCAGCTGAACTCGCGTTCCCCACGAATGGCATCGACTGCCATTGTCGGTTCAACCGCGGCCGGAAAGAAGCTATCCAACAAAACGTTCGCGTTTTCATCCCACGACTCGGCAACCCGATTCCCATGCCTAATCATGGGAATATCCGCGTCCCCTCTCAAACCGCGACAGATACGATACAACGCCCTCCATGGATCGTCGCGACCTTTCTCGCGAACAAACTCCCTCCAGTGCTTATCCTTCTCTTCCCTAAGCAGCTGTCGGTACGTTCGAACACTAGCTCGGTATTCGGCCTCGCATAGATTCAAAGAATCTGACTGGGTACGTCTGGCAAGCTGGAAAGCCCTATTGAGGTTAGGACACTATGTTTGAAATAGTTTGTGAGTCGTTTCTAGGGGGTTATACTTGCGAAATAGACTGCATGAGTGTAACGGTCATTTTGTGGCGCCAAATTCAAACTGAAACCCTAACTCGCCTCTGCCGATTTATACGCCCATGTTATTCTTATGGAAATAAAAATATGCTATCTTTAAACTGCTAGAAAGTATTATAAAATGCAAATCTTAACTATTAAACCTTATAAATACTAATCTCTAATGTTTTATCTATCTTCTAATGTAATATACACACCCAAAAAACACAGTATTATTTAATAAACTTCAATTTAAACAGTAGGTGCAAATTTCTACGTATGTCGTAGCTGTCTTAGTATTCAGTTGAACCTGTCACTTTAACGCGACGTTTTTAACCTGCTGCACCAAGTAACGACATATGTTACTATTTCGGATACTACTTTCTTTAAAATCAAATTTTTCTTAATTTATTATTTTATTTGTACTTTTTCTGTACGGAAAGCAAAGAGTAATATTTTAGGATATAAAAAAATACTATGTTATAGTTAAGAATCGCCAAAATGCTTTAATATCGTGAATTGAAAATGTACTCCCATAAGAAAGGCATACAGTCAGATTTGAATTAGGGTTTCGCGCTAAATGTAAATCTTAACCTCACTAACGTGGTCTATTGACATAGAAACGTCTTCTCGTGATTAATTATTTGAAATCAAGTTCAATAGATGGCTTTATTTCGTAGATTGAAAAATATATAGATAGGCAAGCTTATGGGAAAATTCGTTTCGTCTACATAACTGTGTGTCTGGTTGCATTTGGATTAATATCAGGCGTTCCTCTAAAATATTATAAAAAAGACCGGCAGAGGCGAGATAGGGTTCCAGTTTGAATTTGGCGCCACAAAATGACCGTTACACTAATGCAATCTATTACAATTCCACAAGTAAATGAACTTCGAAATGTGCAACCCCTAATAAACGGAGCACGAAATACCCGATTCTATTTTTTCCAAGTCTATATATTTAACCGTGTAGGAGTTATAGGGCTATAAGTTAATATTTACCCGGGTTGAATCTTCGGCAGTAACTGAAAGGATCTCCAGTATATCCTGCAGGGCAGGTACAAATAGGAACGTGGTTCCTGACGTCACAACTGGCGCCGGCACCACAAACGCCCTCGCATGGGTCTACGCACCTGAAATTATACAAGTTATGTTATAGTTATTTACGTAACAAGCGTGGAAATTGTGAAATAGCAAGCGAGTGTAGAGATTGAAGAATGATTTAATACACGAGCGTTGCTATGCACTTTCAAGCGAGTTATCTACACTATTTTTCAGACGACCACAAAATATTATAACAAAAACAGGGTTTATACAAAAGTGTCAATGTCAAACACAACTCACGAAAGCATTGACGTTTGGGTTTGAGGTTAAGTATCACTAGTTAACCGGAAACTGATTTGGAAGTCTAGTACGTATTATTTGAACAATTAATAAAACTATCAGTACAGTTTGACTCTTTATTTTTGTTATTAATACACTATCAATTTTAAAATCGTAGTTTTAAAGAAATTTTCATTAATTTTGTTACATTTCATTATCAAAGTTCCATCTATTGACCACTAATCGTCATATCCGGTTATATAATACACTAGTGTGTTATTATAACACACGCCGTGTGCTATGTTACATTTTCTGGTGTTAATTACAGTGTAAATATGGCTACTTTCGTATGTGGTCGTCTGAAAATATATCTTCATTTAAAAAAGTTATGTTTTGTTGAAATATGGGTTGATTTTGTAAGAGATTGAATCATTTCAATAAGTCTTCTAAAACAAAAGTCGATAATAAAATTTTAATGTTCTGTATAAAATTTTATTTTTTTCTATAGTAGATTTTAAAGAGTACTTCTATTAAATAAAATTATTCCGTTTATTCTCTTAAAAAGACCAAATACACGCATTGCTTTATAAACACGTACTCAAGTTATTTTAGTAGCATAAATTAAGATTTTTTTCTGTACAATGGGGAAGTTTAGCGATTTTTTTTTATTTTTTTTATTTTATCAAGATTGCCCTCAAAGGTGATATTCTACATTTTATTTCACCCAAAGATGCCTAGATTTCTCAAAAATTGAAATTTTATACAAAAATGAAGTGAGTGTGGCTCGTGGAGAATGTATCGTCTATTTTAACCAGCGCGCGCTGAGTTCCCATGGCAACAGAGAAGCGTGTGGTGTGATACCTCAAAATACAACCTACGTTCAAAAAGTCAGGTGGTATAACAACAGAATAGTAATATACAGAAGCGACACTCCGTGTCGGTACCTTTCATGTTCCCCTATTCAGTTCTATGACCTTGAAGCATTGTGTAGACCTTTAAATTTGTGCTCTTCCCCTATCTTTCCCTAAGATGTGAGGAAATTTTCCAATTTTAAACAATGAGCCCTTTAAATTTGTTGGCTTTCCTCATTCTTCTGTAATTTTCGTTTCTCTTTCTTACTGTCGCTTCTGTACAGTGTTGCCAATTGTGGCTACTTATAGCCAATTGGGCTACTAAAACTTTGTATTTGGCGGTAAAATTTGTAAATGGGCTACTGGCTACAATTTTGGGCTATTATTTTTCTATTTAATGCTAATATCTCATTTAAATCCACTATTACTTATAATAAATTTTGGCGTCTAAATTTAAAATTCGAACATTAAGTCAGAATTGGTTGCATTGCTGCATTTGCGCACAACAGTGAACGTTCAGCACTTAGCTGTGTTTGTTGAAATCCAGCGAAAAAATATAACTAGACAAAACTTCACTTGCTTTGTTATGTTTTCGCTAAGCCAGAAAGAGAAACATAGAGATAGATATAGTATTGTTTGACTATTGCTTACTAGAGGCGCCCGTGCTTTTAAGATTCATATTACAATTTAAAGATTTATATTAATTTGTTTTTAATTTTTATACCTACTAGGAAAGACAAATAATTCTACACTGAAAATAGAATAAACATTTATTAATTTCTGTATATACGTATATTATTTTGGCAACACTTTTGTGGTCAAGTGGCTACTTTTGGCTACATTGTGAAAAATTATCGGCTATCGTCGCTTTCAGATATCTGGCAACACTGCTTCTGTATAAACCTATTCTGTGGTATAACTTTATAGTCATAGAAGCTACACCTCTGCACATAACTCCCAACTCACCTCGAGTTAACACAAGTGAGATGTCCCCGACACTCAGAACTATCCAAACACTCGACTCTGTGGCACACAGTGACGGGGTCGCCACTGTAGCCTCTGAGGCAGGAGCAGACTGGCCTGCCCCCTATGATGGCGCAGTGCGCATTCTGACCACAAGTTCCGCAGGTCGCGTCGTATGGCGCTGGTGCTGGCTCGGCTGAAACAGGGAAAGTGTTAGAAGGTGGGTATAGTAGAAGTTTAGTTATAGTATAGTTGGACAAGAGATCTCGCGTTGACGTTTAAATTATTTTATGGTTGTGGTATATATTCAAAGTTTTTCCCTGAGTCAAAGAATTGAAAGAAATGTGACCTTTATGCGTTCTGCTATAGGGTATAGAATTGTACGAAATCCATTACAATACTGTTTGTTCCAGGTACCCAGCTAAGCACTGGATTTGGAAATCCCAAAGTAACATTAGCATGCCCTACTTAAAAAAGATGGATTACTGTACAACCTGGAAATAACTAGACAGGGATGCATTTAAAATTTTAATACCATGTTTTATGAAAAATACGCTAATAATTGTCACAAGTTGGAGTAACGTTGATGTACACTTGGTAATAAGAACATTATGTTATAGCAGTTTCGCTTTTATGCAAAAATTGTTTGCAATTCCACGAAGATAATGATTATTGCTAAGAAATTAACGGTATTAAAATTTTAAATACATCCCTGTCTAGTTATTTCCATGTCGTACAGTAATCCATCTATATTAAGTTAGGCATGCTAATATTACTTTGGGATTTCCAAATCCAGTGCTTAGCTGGGTACCTGTAACAAAACTTTGAATAGATACCACAACCATAAAACAATTTAAACGTCAACTTGAGATCTCTTGTCTTACTATACTTTTATAGTACAAGACAAGATATTTGGTTAATCCCTTAAGCTTGGTAATGGATGCGGCTAACCCTCACAACGGGTGATGAGTCGTAAATATGTTGGGGGCGGTATTAACAAAAATTTCGTATTCTTAAAACTGTGATGAGGATCAAAAATGGAAAGAAAATTAACCATTCCCCATTAGGCTGAATTAGTTTTTACATAAATAAAATAAAAATTTGTTTGTTTTTGTACGTATAAACCAAACATTTTTACCTGTATTATATATACCTATTTAAAAATTTGAAATCAGTCTCTGCATTTCTGTACCATAAATTTGGGGATAATCCCATGTTTACGGTATGCTAGTAGGGGGTGATGTAATCCAATTCTCAATTATGTTGTCCAGCACTATAGGCAGGTAGATTTTTCTGTCGTATGATGTTAAGGGCCGTACCACAAATTTTCTTTCAAAATGTTTCCTAATTATATACTTTTAAATCTAGGGTAAAATATTCAAATAATAATGCATTTTAAATGACTTGTTCTAATTTCAATTTGTAAATTGAGAAGAGATTAAATTATTAAAATAAATTTTAAATACAAACAGTTATTAAATAAATATAAGAAACACTTGGTTTGGATAGAAAACAATTCATTTTCTTCTTAAAACTGATAGTTTAAAAACATAAAATTTAACAAAAAATAATCAAACAATGTTAGACAGAACAATATTTCTATGTTTTCTCTTGTTTCAGCCAGATATAAATAAAATACATATATTTATTTATTTATTTATTTATTTATTTATTTATTTATTTATGTTTAACTATATTACATTGCAATAAACAAGTTTATAGTACGTCTAAGATATACATAGTACGAGTATAAAGTTTCAAATTAATTAAAACTGTTTCATATCCACACGCAAGTACTCTTCAACAGAATAAAAAGCATGTTTTACAAGAAATTGCTTAACTGTAATTTTAAATGATTTTAGACTTAGCGATTTTATATTTTCTGGTAAGATGTTGTAAAAGGTTAAATTTAAAGTATTTTTTTCAGATTTGTATAACCTAAAGGCTGGTTTACGTAAAAAATTGGCAGATCTCGTATTATAAGTGTGGCAATCTCCATTTTTGGTTAAACTGGACTTGCACTTATGTATTTCTACTAGGGACTGAAATATAAAGATAGAAGGTAGAGTCAAGAATTCTAATCTTTGAAAGCTTTCTTTGCAATGAGCATTATAGGTAAGACCTTGTAGAATTCTTATAGCTGTCTTTTGAAGACGAAAGATTTTTATTGCGTTAGGAAAATTTCCCCACAAGATTGTCCCATAAGAAATATGAGAATGAAACAATGAGTAATAACAAATTTTTAGGGTGTCGCTATCCAATGTATACTTTAATCTTCTAAGTAAGAATATTACACCAGATAATTTTTTGCTAAGATATAAAATGTGAGAACAACCATTAAGGGACGAGTCAATATATATACCCAGAATTTTAACAGAATTGTCTTTCTTATGGTATTTTCTGTCATTGGTAACTACTAGTTTTTGTGTTTTACTCTCATTAAGTAATAAGCCATTAGCTGCAAACCACTCTTTAGCTTTTTTTGCATCATTATCACATAACTGTAAAAGATCTTCAAAATTTTTATTGCTGTTTATGAGTGTAGTGTCATCTGCAAATAAAATACTATCACATGGCCGCACAAAATCAGCAAAATCATTTATATAAATGAGGAAAAACAATGGGCCAAGTATTGATCCCTGAGGAACTCCATACTCTATTTTCTTGAATGAAGATATTTCATCCTCAAGAAAAACACATTGTTCTCGATCTTGTAAATAGGAAATAAAAAATTGTAGTAATCTTACATGCATTTTTCTCAATTATTTTGTTATATTAGTATACGATATGTTTATATCGTTGAATTCAGAAAAAAATACTCTATCGAATAACCTAAAAATAAACATATGTTCCCATTGAAAATAAGAAAGTTGTGTACCGTATTTTGAGAACCACTGGTCGAAAAAAAATTTTTTTTTGCTCATTGCATTAGTCTTGTAAAATTGTGGTTCTTTGCTAATTTAACTAACCTCATAGCTCTTATAGTTCTCGAGATAGCAATGGTGGCACACTTAAATGGAACACTCTGTATGCGAACAGACATACAATACGAACAGTCATACAATACGAATCGGAAATGGTGTTCTAGTACGAATGTGGAAAAAACTTCTGAAAATTTTACTAGTACTATAAAGAGGTACTTTATGGCCGCAAAACTATGATATAAATCAAACTTTAACGGGCAGTCGTAGGTACATAAAATATTTTTAGAAACAGGATGTTTTTCACTTACCAGCAATTATTCCCAAATTAATTACTAATATGATCGAACATAATAAAGTTGTTCTTGGTATCATCTGAAAAAAGAAATTAGCATATCAAAACATGATAGAAATAAAATTAATGATCTAGTCTGCCTTGGAAAACAAATGTAGGATGAACAATTGGCCATCTGCTGTGTGGGCGCCAAATTTAAATTAAATATTTTGGAATCACCAAATTTGAATACAGTAGGATGTTATGTAACTTCTTTGTTTTTATGACTTTTTTATTTTTTGATATTATGGCTATCCGTTGTTGGAGGTTAACTTGAATCTCCAGAACCGTAATCATGTATTTGTTTTCCAGAAAAAATGTATAACTCACTAGATATAACAAAAACTTATTTTGGTCAATTTACTTTTTCACTTAAATTTTTCTTATTTCAATTTTTACAAGTTTCTAATTTGCACATTTGACAGACACTTTTACGAGGAATTGACAGCGGTCCTCAAAAATTTTTGTAGCTCGTATAATTTTCGAGAAATTTATACTGACTTTCAATTTCCATATGGGTCTTAAAGTTGTCTTTAGTACTATTAAACAAATATGATTTCTCTTTTCAATTAAAATACATGTACATTAAAATGAAAATAAACTAAGAAAGAAAGAAAATTATAGGTTTTATTTATTTCGGTCAAGTGTGCTTTGTAAATCTATTGTTTCAAACAAATTTCAATTCAATATTCGCCTAAATTTCTACAAATCAGAAGCAAATACGTCAGGTGCGATTATAGCCTTTCTGGATAAAGCTGAAGATATGTTTCTAAAATAATCTGTTTATTTCGGTGAGCAGTATATTAAACTTGAGCAATTTAGTTAAAATTTAGTTTGAATTAAAAAAAATTCGATTTTGTTTCCAAAGCACTCTCGACTGAAATTAATAAAAACAATAATTTTCCAATTTCTTAAATTATTTTCATTTTAATATGCTTGTATTTTATATCCTTGGAAAGAGAAAAAAAATCTCTATTTAACAGTACTAAACACAACTTTGAACCCCATATGAAAATTGAAAGTTAATATGAATTTCACGAAAAGTAATCTACCTACAAAAATTTTGAGAACCGCTGTCAATTCTTCGTACAAAAGTATTTGTTAAATATGCAAATTAGAAACTTGTATGAATTGAAACAAGAAAGTTACAAATCAAAAAGTAATTTGGCCAAAATCTGTTTTTTCTCATATTTAGTGACATATATTTTTTCAGGAAAACAAATACATGATTATAGGTTTTATTTATTTCGGGCAAATGTGCTTTGGAAACAATAAAAAAAAAAATTGAAAGAAAGTAAGGTTATAAATATTCACTTGCAATGTTGCAATATGTGACAATCTATTGAAGAGTTTTTGAGTTTTCAAATCTTTTATTAATTATAATTGATTCACTATTTATTCATAAATTTATAATTCAAAACAGTAATTGTATTTTAATATATTTTCATAACAAAAAAATAGGTGAAATAAATTAATATAAGATTAGTTTTATTTAATGAAATAAAAATAAGTAGTGCATTTTCTACCACTTTATTTTGCGTTAACAATTGTCCTATTATTATATCGAAAACAGTTAAATAATATAAAATATTGTTAAACTGTTCGGTATTTTTGTTGTTGTAAAATTGGTACTTCTAACAAATGCATCTCACTTTAAATGTCAATTTGATAACCTCAAATATATTTTTAAATATTTTTAATACAATTTATATTATTTCTTAATAGGAAAACAGAGTGAACAAAACTAATTTAAAAGAATATTAAAATTTCGAAACTCATAATGTATAGATTTATAAATATTTTCATAATATTTTAAATGCATATTGACAGATAAATGATAATAGCCATTACATGCGAATAGAATACTATACTTTATCCACAAGTATAACATGAAAAATATATATTTATTATAACCGAATATGTCATCACACTTTGACAGATAAATAACAATAGCTCGCGTCACTGTTTCACAGCATACTTAACGCAAGGCAATGGGGTATTCCAAGTTTTTTTCATTTTTTAATATGTTATTCTATGCATAAAAATATTAGACCCGTATTTTTTCTTTTCGCCTAAAGGTTTCAAACACGCCAGAAATAAATTTTTAAAGTTTCAATAAATTACACCCTAGAAAATCGGCCGTGCGTGTGACGTCACAGGCACTGAGAATCAGCTGAGAACATCATTCGTAGGTCTGAGTCAGAGGCGTGGCGCGTTCGGACAAGAGCCAATAGGCTGACGCGAGTGCCTTCTTTGTCACAACAAGGCTGTTACTGAATTTTACGTACTCGATTCAAATGCATTACAATTTCATTTTGATATTATGGTATTAAAAATCAGAAAAATAATGATTATATTCACTTTAATATTACTTATATATGGTAAACAATGATATCCAATAAGAATTTCTTTAAAAGCCGTAGGCTTGGAATACCCCATTATTTCTAGTGTTATTTAGCTACATTTTAAGCTTAAAAAGAAAAGAAAAGTATGAAAAATGACAAAACTGGAACTTTAGCTTTTTATGCGGAAAAAAATACTTAAAAGAAATTTTATTTTTACTCTTTTGCCAGGTAAGATTTAAATTTGACACAACGATTGAATAATATCATTCCATCGAACTGTCAATATTATTCAATTAGCAACAGTAACGAATTAATTGATAAAAAACGATTGAATTCTAGGTATATTACCTGACAGTTGTGGATAAAAATATTTGTAATATAAAGTAATTGTTACCTTGTATTGTTGTGGTGTACACTATATGAAAACTTAAGAACAACTAAACATTCAATGTCGCCCGTGGCATATAAATAACATTCGCCTACATCAATTCAACTCTCCATTTTGGTGAATAAACAATTCTGAGACCTTTAAATAATAAGCAATTCGCAAAAAATATCATATTTATGACTAATAAATTAACTATTTCATTTTTCTTTCCAATTCAAAACTATGTTTCCCACTACTAATTTGTGCCTCCCGCTACTTTGTTATTGGGAGGTATAACTCATTTCCAGATCTCTACAATTCGGTTTACCGATCCACAAAATTATAAACACTCATTATAGTTATTTACGTGGCCAGCGGTGTAAGTTAATCTTTACAGGGCGAGTTGGAAATTTGTCAATCCAGTGATTCCAGTAAAGATTAATTGCACGCGTACCACGTACATAATTTTATTTCCACCTTCATAGCGATTTTTTTTATTAATTTACTTTATACTTCAAAAAAACAAAAAAATATTTACTTTATTTTGGAATCAAAGGTAGTTGGCGGTGGTAGAACAATTTATAGCTAGACGTTGTCAAATGAGTTTCGCCAGTGAATCAAAATGTACTATAAATGTGTATAATTACTCACATAAACCTAATTAAATTAAGTTTGTAATATTTATAATAAAATGCATAAAAAACTTGCATTATTTTCTATTATTTTTATGAGCATTATAAAATTTTACAAGGCTAGACTTGTAAATTTTTACAGATTAATTACTGTAATTGTTTCTTAGCTACCAAGAAGCTTGTAAAGTGACAATTATATAGAAGGTGGAAATAAAATTATATTATTACAAAATAAAAAGTCATCGAAATGCCCGTCTTCGATATCTCCCTTATTGTTAGAAATACAGCTTAAATGTATTAACAGAATTTATTCGTCCACTCAAGGAGCATAACAGGGTGTTGCATTACTCGTTTTTTTTTTTAAATGGAACACCTATATATTTTTACATTATTTTAATTGTATTTTATTGTCCTATACGGACACAAATTTTGTTTTAGTTTTTCGCGGCGTTGCCAAATTATTCCGTTTATTCTCTAAAAAAGAACAACTACAAGCATTGCTTTTTAAAGACATATTGTGGTTATTTTAATAGTAAAAATTAAGTTTTTTTTTGTACAACTGTAACACTCTATGTTTCCCTATAATTTTATTTAAATGTAATTATATAGGGTGTTCAATAAAACAATTCAAATTTCTTAATTTCAAATTACTAAACTCATCATTTTCAATTCGAATATCCTATATTTTAAAATTCAGTTGGTTTCTTTTTGTGTTTCCTTTATATGTTATCAACGGTAATCCTATGCCTAAAACCAATAATTTCGGAATATTTCACCATTTTAAATTATTTCTACAAATTAAATTACAAAAGATTTTTAATGTAACCGCCATTCTCACAGAAACATGTTTGCAGACGGTTTATAAATGAGTAATTTACTCTTCGCAGATATTTGCGTCGAGAGTTTCAAAACAGTTACGAATTCTAATCTAATGTTGTAAGATCCGAAGATCTAGCGGGCCAATTTCTTGAACCACCTCTTCCGATCCATGTATTAGAAAATTCTTTAATTAAATAATTCCTAACCCGAAGACTGTTGTAAGTTGGTACACCATCTTGTTTGAACCATAATCTCCGGATAATATCCATGGTATACTAGATTTAATTTTTAATTGAAGAAATAATTGTAGAGAAATATGATGAAAATCTCCGAAATTATTTGTTTTACGCTTAGGATACACTTAATAAAAGATAAAGATAATACAAAAAGACACCCAACTGAATTATAAAATAGAGGTGTTCCATTTGAAAATGACGAGGTATAGTCATTTGAAATTGAATAAAAAAATAGTTACAGTTGTACAGATTTTTTTTTTTTTATTTTTACTATTAAAATAACATGAATACGTCTTTATAATGCAATGCGTGTATTTGGTCTTTTTTAGAGAATAAACGGAATAACTCGGCAACGCCGCGGAAAACTAAAACAAAATTCATATGTCCGTATAGGAGAATAAAATATAATTGAAAAAATATAAAAATATATAGATGTTCCATTTAAAAAAAGGCGCAGAATTCTGGGGGAGCTGTAATGCAACACCCTGTTATGCTCCTTGAGTGGACGAATAAATTCTGTTAATAAATTTATGCTGTATTTCTAACGACAAGGGAGATATCAAGGACGGGCATTTCAAAGACTAATTTTGGACATTAAATTCTGAGTTATTGTTTTTATAAAAGATATTTAAAAACATAATAATTGTAATAAAATAAACCCGATATGAAGATTTATGAGACATGCGGAAAAAGTTTTTTTAGAAAGGTACTTTTTTCTGTCCTGGACCATATCCGAAATTTTTGTTTTAGGTGCCTTCTAATAATAATGCAATTTAAATAATTAATTTTGTAACTGGAAAAGATATTAAAATATTACGACATTAGAGAAATACAAATACAGCATGAAAATTTTTAAATTTAACAAAATTTTGTTTGTAATATTTTTTAAAGAATTAGTTACGCTGATATCAAACAAACAAAATTTAATTATCTGTATATGGGTGCCTACCCTAAAAAATGTGTCCATCCAAATAAAATTGGCTGACGACGTCACTAACAAAAAGAATTATATTTTTATGTAAAAAGAATGTTTGATTATTAATTTAGTATGCTGGGAACAAATTTATGACATTTTTTGAAGAAACGATGTAAAAAACAAAGCATATCTTATGATTGTATGTAAATGAGTCATTCTATTGACATTACACATGAGATGGTTTGACATAAAATGTAAGTTACCTATTAAGTCTCGGCTACCAAATATGGGTAACTGAATTGTCTGACCTTGTTACTTGGAGAGGGGTACAAGGTCACTGTGTAGGCAATTGTTTATATCTGCAGTCGTGCACTAGAATGCTACTTACGTGTTTCGTATTTGAAGGAAGTTTGAATTTATATTCTCACCTATAGACGATTCTGTTTGAGAATGACTGGAAATTAAAATATACACGTGGTTTATGTTTTTATTGAATCATTGTGTTACAGAATATATTTTTAGAAGTATAATATAATATAAGTAATATGTTATTAATGTTTATTTATATTTTATAAAATATAATTCTAGACGTTGTGATTTTTTTATAGTTTTTCTCCAATTGGTTTAATAATGATTTCAGTAATCTGAAAAAATAAAATAATTTTAGATTATGTAAAATTATTTTAAAATAATTTGAGAACTGTTTAAGTTTGTCTTAAATAATTTTAATATTGATGATCTACCAAAAAGAAACACAAAAAAGAATGAAAAGAAACTAAAACAAACTTTATTTTCAATGAAAAATATTTAATTAATTTTACTTTGTGTTCTGGTTTCAGCAAACCAGAGCAGCCAAATCTGCTCCAAAATGTGCTCTGCTCTCAGTAGCCCAGGAATTAGAGTAAACGCTGTAAAATGATTAATTTCTGACCTACTGAAACTAGAGCATAATCCAGAGCAGCCAAAATTGCTCAAGAATGTGCTCTGGTTTCAGTAGGCCAAGAATGAAAGTAAACGCTTTAAAATTCCCTGATTTCTAATCCACTGAAACCACAGCACAATCCAGAGTAGCCAAATGTGCTCTCGTTTTAGCAGACCTAGAATTAAAGCAAACACTTCTGATTGCTCTAATTCCTAATCTACTAAAACCAGAGTACATTCAAGAGTAGCCAAATCTGCTCCAGAATGTGCTCTGGTTTCAGCAGATCTAGAATTAGAGCAAACACTTCTGAGTGCTCTAATTCCTGATTCACTGAAACCAATCTGCTCCAGATTATATTCTGGTTTCAGTAGACCTAGATTGGAGCGTACTCCAATTCCCGGCCGGCTGAATTAGATCACCTTAATTTTAAAACAGTTTCAAGTAATTGTTAATAAAGTTACAACAGTTATAAATAGTTTCAAGCAGTTAAAAGTCATTTTAAATAATTTCAAACAATTGGGAAATGTTGGAACCATTTTGAACGAGGCGTATACATTTTATCCTCCACACTTGTCATATTGACCGACTTTGTATCTTTCAAACATTCAATTTTGGAAACCTATTATCCTCCACACTTTTAATCTACGAAAAAAAATATCTTACACATATTTTATCTTGCGCATATTTTATCTTCCATTCATTTTATGTTCCACACATTTTATCTTCACCAACGTTTCATCTTTAAAATATTGTAATTATACCTAATTCAAGTATTACTCATGCAATTAATATACTTATAATTAGATAAAATAGTCAGTGTTAAATGTTTCGGAAGATAAAATGTGTAAAAGATAAAATGATTTGGAAGATAATTTTTTTCGCGGATTAAAAGTGTGGAGGATAAAAGGTGTGCAAGATTGAATGTCGAGCAATATAACGTGTAGAGGATAAAATGTATATGTCCCTTTTGAACCAGTTCTCTGTTAATGTTATGACAATTCAAACTATCTAGACAACACATATTGTTCATTATTATGTAAATACTGACCAAAACATGAGGCTTTGTACCCAAAGCGTATATAACAGCATCTGCCACGTCTTCGGGGTCCAAAATCGGTGTCTCTTTTAACTTCTGGACGATTTCCTCATCAAAAACAAATCCGTTTGCAGAAGCTATTTCAGTTCGGACTAATCCTGGACTAATTGACTTAAAAATAGACAAAAATTAATTAACAATCACAAATATACAGATCATAAATTCTTGTTTTTAAGGTTCTAATTTTTTTAGGTCTATCAGCTACAATATTTATGTAAAAAATCTGAAAATTGATATTGATTTTGCCCTTAGTAGTCTTTTGACCTATAAGAGGACTACACCACAGAATAGTTATATACAGAAGCGACACTCCGTGTCGGTACTTTTGATGTTACCCTAGTCACTTCTATGACCTTGGAGCATTGTGTGGACCTTTCAATTTGTTGCCTCATTTACCCAACACATTTACATTTTTATTTGAGTGATAAAATATTTTTAGAATGTAAAAATACTAACAAAATAAATTTATCAATATAATAAAAGCAGATTAGATGAAAAAATAAGTACATAGTTATATTTTGTAAACATTTTTATTAAACAAAATGACTGTATTTTGCAAGTTCACCAATAAGCACAATTTTCTATTACTTATTTCATAACATAAAATACTAGGGTTGGTATTACGAGCTCAATTTTATAATAAAATCGCGATTTTAACGCCCACTTTTACATCATAATCTTATGTAAAATTGAAAGTTAAAATCACGATATTATTATAGAAGTGAACTAGTTCGCTTTTGTAATAAAATCGCGATTTTAACGTTCGTTTTTACAAAAGACTTTAAAATCGCAATTTTATTATAAAAGTGTGCTCGTAATACGGGCCTATGTGTCTTACATATAATTTTATAATAATCTAGTAGAGAATTTCACGAGTTGAAATCCAATTTTTTTACAATCAATTTTTCAATATTTATATAAAAATATTGTTGTGTTGTTTTAAAATTTACAAACTCAGAATTCTCCAAATTATGATTTTTATAATGTATAAATATGTTGTTGTCTAATTCGAAATTTTGTTGAAAGAATATTTAACCAGGACAACTTTGACTGAGCCGGTATCATCGTATACATGGACGTCGACAAAGCGTGGAAAGCTGATACAGCTTCTTCCCTTTTAGAGTAGGTATGTGAAATGTAATAATTTCGTTTTAGTAATTATTTTTCCTAACTTTTATCAAAGTGATAACATATTTGTTGCTTGTTAGAAATTGATTTGCGTATTTTTATATTTTTATGATTGCCCCGTTATTGACAATGTTGTAGGCGCGTTAATGATTGATAAAGAGAGAAACTCGAGACAGGAAGACGTGAGGAAACTTTGGGATTTGAAACGATGGGTCCTTTAAATTTGTTGGCTTTCCCCATTTCTTTCTATACTCCGTTTTTAAACTATAGACAGCACTAGACGAAGTCACATTTACACCGCTAGAAGTTACCAAAAAAAAAATACTAGATTTATTTGGCGGGAGAAATGAAATGTCAAAATGAAGGTCACGTCAGAATTTATACTTTCCAGGCTATATTTTCATCATCCAAAACTATGATAGATAATCTACTTAATTTATTCATATAAAATCATAAATACGTAACTTTTAATTATAAATTAATTAATTGCCTATTTTTTTTTTGTAATTCCATGTTTTATTCATGAAATCTCACAAAAAGAGCAATGAAACGAAAAACAAGTTCAAATTCAACAATTGATTTGACAACTTCCGAGAGTTTGACGTTTCAATTACGTTTGAGAAGGTTAACCTGAAATTTCGTCTGGTTAAATGCGGCTTCAAGAAACGGCACAGCAGCCAATCACATGCTTTGATTTTCTCACTAGGATTCCTAGTTACTGTCTATAGTTTAAAAACAGAGTATAATTTTCGTTTCTCGGTCTTACTGTCGCTTCTGTATATAACTACTCTGTGCTGTATATCTGTATTATATTTTTACTTACTGTGACCTTAATCCGGCTTTTTTTCTCGTTTAATTCATTCCTGAGAACTTCAGCCATGGCCGTAATACCGAATTTTGTAGAGGGGTACACGTTAGATTGTGGAATTTGAGGTGACACCTTCAAAAAATAAAATTTTAGTATTTTGAAATAATTTGAATTTCCCGGTATATTCAAACTGTAAGTACTAGGTGCGTTCAATGAGCTTAGAAAACTAGCGAAATCAGGCAGCAAACCGGATATGATGTCATGACTGACGTCATACTTTGTAGTTTGCCAGCGATCCAAGCTAGCGAGATTTATTTCGCTAGATTGAGTGTGCTGCGACTGCTAGCTATCATTTTTAAAAGTTTGTTTTATTTGATTTTTTGTAGAGAAGAGATAATATTATGAATATCTTAGTTAATGAAGATAGTAGCTACATGCTGTCAGAAAATAATAAAATTGTTGCAATAACAACAAAAAAAGATATACAGGGTGTTGACTCGAACACCCGAACATAGGGATTTAACATGTAAAATCATATTTTCGTAACTTCCTGCTTCCCTAATTGTTTTAGGTAAAAAAGCTTCAAATAAAAGTTGTAGATCATAAAATTTTGCATCTGGATCAATAAACAAAATTAATTTTACATGCCTTGCAAACTCAGAAATTAGGTATGAAAATGATGTAAATCACCCTAAAAATAGGAGTAGCCATGGAATTAGAACAAAAATAACAAATGTTTAACGGTTTATCTGTCAAGATAGCTGGGTTAGATTATTTTTATTATTATTTGAAAATACTGTTGAAGTGAACAATATTCCATAAATTTAATATAAAACAAAAAAAAAAAATAGCTATATTTTTAAGCGTTACTTGACAAAACAGTAATTACTAATAATAAAAATAAACTAACGCAACTAACTTGACAGATAAACCGTTAAACATTTGTTATTTTTGTCTCAATTCCATGGCTACTACTATTTTTAGGGTGATTTTCATACCTAATTTCTGAGCTTGCAAGGCATGTAAAATTAATTTTGTTTATTGATTCAGATGCAAAATTTTATGCTCCACAACTTTTATTTGAAGCTTTTTTACCTAAAATAATCAGGGAAGCAGGAAATTACGAAAGTATGATTGTACATGTTAAATCCCTATGTTCGGGTGTTCGAGTCAACACCCTGTATAATTTACCAGATATACACTGAATAATATTAATTTATCTCCATTGTTTCACGATGCATACGAAAATGTTTCCTATATGTCTGACTGGAATAATTGGGAACAACATGTTCAAAAAAATTTCCTACGTATACATCGCCTTATTTGTCTAATTCATTTATTATATTTAGCGATACTGTATTTAATGTAGTTGCTGTATTTTCGGTTACACCCAAAATGGATTGCAGTTCTACATTGGAAGAATCATTTAAAAATCAGTATTAATTTTTCCTGTTCGTTCATTCTTAAATAAATTCCAAGCTATTTGTCAACACACAAATAAAAGAGGTTAGAAATAAACGTCAAAAATTTGATAAACTTATTCGCGCCAATTGACTGCATTAGTGTAACGGTCATTTTGTGGCGCCAAATTCAAACTGAAACCCTAACTCGCCTCTGCCGATTTATACGCCCATGTTATTCTTATGAGAATAAAAATATGTTATCTTTAAACTGCTACAAACTATTATAAAATGCAAATCTTAACTATTAAACCTTATAAATACTAATCTCTAATGTTTTATCTATCTTCTAATGTAATATACACAACCAAAAAACATAATATTATTTAATAAACTTCAATTTAAACAGTAGGTGCAAATTTCTGAAAACGTATGTCTTAGCTGTCATAGTATTCAGTTGAACCTGTTTTGCTGCACCAAGTAACGACATATGTTACTATATGCGTTACTACTTTCTTTAAAATCAAATTTTTCTTAATTTATTCTTTTATTTGTACTTTTTCTGTACGGAAACCAAAGAGTAATGTTTTAGAATATAAAAAAACCCTATGTTATAATTAAGAATCGTCAAAATGCTTTAATATCGTGAATTGAAAATGTACTCTCATAAGAAATGCATACACTCAGATTTGAATTAGGGTTTCGCGCCAAACGTAAATCTTAACCTCACTAACGTGGTCTATTCCATCAGTCATATTGTCATATTGCTTGAAAAATTTTGAAATATTATTTTAATTAAAATAATTGGTTTGGCATTGTTTAACTTGTTCGTCAGATAGGGTCAAATTAAAATCCTGTACATATTCACTGAACCCTAGTTCCGGCCTAATAATATTTCTTTAATAAATTAAAAGTATCATCGGCGTAAAAAATCTTGTGCATCACACGCCTAAAAACACTTTTGCGAGATCCCGCATTATTTGCAGTCAAAATAAACTCATTCTCACAAAAGTTTAGTTTCTGGACTAGTTAATAGGTACAAATAACTATTGTAACTTAATATCATTGGAGAAATAATTTATGGATATTTTTGCAATAATATAATTATTGCATTGGGGTAATGAACAATATATTTTTGATTTACTAGATATTTACTTCCCGAAAACCGGTTCCTCTATACAACTAGCATTAGAATGTTTTCCCTAGTGTTCTTATTTTAAATTTCGCCACCAGATGTCAGCTACTTCGTTGGCTCATGCTAATAATTGAGAACAACATGTTCAAAAAAATTTTCTACGTATACATCGCCGGCTTTGTCTAATTTATTTATTATATTTAACGATACTGTATTTAATGTAGTTGCTGCATTTTCGGTTACACCCAAAATGGATTGCAGTTCTACATTGGAAGAATCATTTAAAAATCAGTATTAATTTTTCCTGTTCGTTCAATTTTAAATAAATTCCAAGCTATTTGTCAACACACAAATAAAAGAGGTTAGAAATAAACGTCAAAAATTTGATAAACTTATTCGCGCCAATTGACTGCATTAGTGTAACGGTCATTTTGTGGCGCCAAATTCAAACTGAAACCCTAACTCGCCTCTGCCGATTTATACGCCCATGTTATTCTTATGGGAATAAAAATATGTTATCTTTAAACTGCTACAAACTATTATAAAATGCAAATCTTAACTATTAAACCTTATAAATACTAATCTCTAATGTTTTATCTATCTTCTAATGTAGTATACACAACCAAAAAACATAATATTATTTAATAAACGTCAATTTAAACAGTAGGTGCAAATTTCTGAAAACGTATGTCGTAGCTGTCATAGTATTCAGTTGAACCTGTTTTGCTGCATCAAGTAACGACATATGTTACTATATGCGTTACTACTTTCTTTAAAATCATTTTTTTTTAATTTATTCTTTTATTTGTACTTTTTCTGTACGAAAAGCAAAGAGTAATGTTTTAGAATATAAAAACCCTATGTTATAATTAAGAACCGCCAAAATGCTTGAATATCGTGAAATGAAAATGTACTCCCATAAGAAATGCATACACTCAGTTTTGAATTAAGGTTTCGCGCCAAATATAAATCTTAACCTCACTAACGTGGTCTATTGCCGTTGAGTAAAAGTGTTGCTAACTTTTGTTTTGCTAGCTACTAGCGCTAGCGTGCTAACTTCATTGAACGCACTGACTGTCTAACCTTGTGTCCCAGGACGCTGTTGATGTGTAGAATATGCCCTGGAAGTTCTGGAATTTGGCCGTTGCCTCTCATAGACTTTATGGCTTCTCTAGTACAGATACAAACCCCGGTCAAGTTGGTTGAAATCACCTTTTTCCATTCTTCGGTACTACCGTCTAAAACAAACAGGTTTTAACTTGTTTAATGCAAGTAGAAGATAGTTTTCTTTAATTTAATTAAAGCTGTAAATACATAGATATTCGCTTTGAATATAAAATCTCAGGAAAATCAAATACAAATATTCACAAAATTCCTATAATACATTCATAACTTTTAAACATTTTTCACTTACAAACTTTATGACTCTTCAATAAAATGTAAATTGTAGAAACTGTCATGACTCATATAGTCATATTCAAATACAAATACAACACATATTAAAAAAAATATTCAAAATTTTTCGCGATAAATTATATTATTAATAAAGAGCGGATTCTATGCAATTGCATGTGTTGTTTATATTAGGCATATCAACAAACTGTTTTCATATGTTCACGTTTCATAAAAAATTAATGCCAAATATCAAAAAAAAATAATGCATATTTTACATTTAATGATACTTTTATTGCATATTTTGATTTTTTTTTGCATATTAGTGCATATTTTAAGATTTTTTAAAAACAAAAATTAGTTTTTGACAAATTTTGTTCTTTTTTGAAAACAGTATATTACAAGAAATATAATTTTGATCGTACATTTAACAAGTGAGAACTTATATAAAATGTATTCATTGAAACCATTACAATCATATTTAATTTCTCGTCAGAACAAAAAAAAGTGATTCTATCAGTGTTTTAGAACTGCTTAGAACTTAAGTAATTCTTATTTTGTAAGTAAGGTAAGTAAATAATATCTGTCACTGAAATTCGTATGTTTGGAACTATAACAACAATTAGTAATGCCGATTAGTTTATGTTTCAAAAAAGAGCTTTTCTAAATTTCAACATGAATATGAATTCGAGATTTTTTTATTTTTTTTTTCAAATTACCTGTGATATTTATTGTCTTTATACATTTCATGAAATGTTCCAAATAAAACACTGCATGTAAAAATAGAAATAAGAAAATGATATCTGTAAAACGAGCCTGTTGACATTATTTTTTTTGCATATTTTTATTGTAAAGTGCATATTTATTACTTTTTTGCATATATCATGTATATTTTGATGATTTTTTAATGCATATTGCATGCATATTTTGACATTTTTTTAGTGCATATAATCCGCTCTTTAATTATTAAGAATGATATTTGCCTTTACATCGAATATTAATATTTCTATAACTGTTTTGCGCAATGCTTTTTTTATATTATACTCGGTTCATCATTCATTCAATAAAATAAATAGATGCCTTAAACAATTCAAAGTTAAATAACCGAAACAAATCAAATTTAAAAGATTTCTCATATTTGGTTGTAGATAGTGATCAATTTATTGATATTTCGCTCCAATTAGATTAGATTGAGAGCTGAGGAAAATGGCCGCTGCAGACTTCACTTTTTCATATGCCATGCCCCTTTGGATATAAAATCTAAGGAAGGAGGGATGCAATCTAGTGGTTAGATGAAAAACTACGACAATCCAAGTATGACTTCACTCTATACAAATAAAAAAAAACTGTATCGCAATTATTTAACTTTCTTTGCATATTCAGCATTCCTGTATAGTAATAATTACGGTCAGTTGTGTTGCATGTGGTTGTTCTCAAACCATGAACAACAAAAGTTTAGGAATTTAATTTCATCAGTAAGAATTTTGCATCGTACAACTATTATAATGAAAAATGAAACTACACATTGATATATAATGAAGTATATTACATATTGCCAAATGAGAATGAACCCCTTCGTGTAACTTAAATATCAAGAAATAATTTCATTGCCGTATCATAATAATCTTAAATAAAGGGTCAGAATATACATTTCTACTGTTCATATTTTTTTTTATTTTATTTAAATAATAGCCAATGGAAACTGTTATTAATAACTAATTTCAACAGTTATAATAATTATATTGTTTAAAAGACAATAAAAACTCCACATATGTTATACTGCTCGACATTGTATATTTCAAACATTCAATCTTACACACCTTTTATCCTCCACACTTTTAATCCGCAAAGAAAAATTATCTTACATACATTTTATCTTGCGCACATTTTATCATATACATATTTTATTTTTCATTCATTTTATTTTCCATACATTTTATTTTCGCCAACGTTTGATCTTTAAAACATTGTAATTATATCTGCCATTCATTTTATTGAAGATAAAATGTGTAAAAGATAAAATGTGTGGAACATAAAATGAGTGGAAGATACAATGTGTGGATGATAAAATGATTTGGAAGATAAAATGTGTGTAAGATAACTTTTTTCGTGGATTAAAAGTGTGGAGGATAAAAGATGTGTAAGACTGAAAGTGTGCAAGATACAATATCGAGCAATATAACATGTGTAGAGGATAAAATGTATGCGCCCCAAAAACTTCAACTTTTGTATTTACTAATTTTCTATATGTAAATATTTTACCTCTTACTTTTTGTATTTGACAATAATATTTATTAAATTTTAAATTATTACACCAAAATTTAGAGCATTTTTAAGATTCTTGTATCCTATATATTTTTAGGATGGCACGCCACTGTCGAACGAAAGTGACGAATATGCAAAACCCATCCCAGTCGAAGCGTTATTTCTTAAACCCTCCTTCCTGAGATTTTATATTCAAAAATTGTTACAGTGCTTTTTAACAAGTTTTTGTATAAAAATAATGTAATAATAATGAATTTGTAGCACATTAAAAATTAAGTTATAGCCTGTAGGTTCTTAAATGTTATTATTGTGAAATTATCACACAAAAACAAGCATATATTGACAATTCGTAGTAAGTAAGTTTATCTTTCAGAGCTGTATAGAATAATGTTTAAAAAATACATATATGTAAAATATAAATAATAGAAACGCAAAATAAAAAATAATTACAGCCATAAATGTTGCAAACATGTATAAAAAATCTGATGTGTCCAACACATTACCTCCCGCCACTGTAGTAATATATTTTTCCGTACATTCAATTTATAGTTTTAAAATTAATTTGTTATTGCAGTTTAGAATATTTTCAATTCATTTCTTACCTAAAATTTCCTTTATAAAATTTTTATGACAAAAAAAAACAGCTTTTTTGACGTTACTAAAACCGGAACCGAAGTTACCTTGATTCACGCAGTCAAATATATTTCTTCCATTATTTTTAATTTCTCAATAAAACTTCTTCATATTTACTTATTTCATCTTTTAAACTTCAAATTTAAGATCATATGTCAAATTTTGTGAACATTTGAATAATTCATCTGTTCTGATAATATGTTGGACACATCAGATTTTTTAACTACATATTTGTTTATAAACCTACGAAGACGACTCCCAGGTGTGTATACACCAGGTGCAACACTCACCTATGATAGTAGTAGGTCTCGCCACCCCCGCGTTGTTGATAAGGACCTGGACAGGACCGAGGTGGTCCGCAACCCACTTAAACGCTTTCAAGATGTCTTCTTCCTCAGTGACGTCACAACGAACTGCATATAGACGACCCTGTTTTCCTTGGAGACTCTTAGACAGTTGTTCTACACGTTCTAACCTTCTAGCGAAGCCTGCTACCTGAAATAGTATTAGAAATTAGAATGGGGTCGTACAATATTGTAGCAAATTAGAAAATTGATCATTTGTAGTCAATATAGACCACGTTAGTGAGGTTAAGATTTACATTCGGCGCGAAACCCTAATTCAAATCTGAGTGTATGCATGTCTTATGGGACTACATTTTCAATTCACGATATTCAAGCATTTTGGCGATTCTTAATTATAACATAGGTTTTTTTAAAATTCCAAAACATTACTCTTTGCTTTCCGTACAGAAAAAGTACAAATAAAAGAATAAATTAAGAAAAAATTGATTTTAAAGAAAGTAGAAAAATGGCAAGTAAAGTGACAGGTTCAACTGAATACTAAGACAGCTACGACATACGTTTTCAGAAATTTGCACCTACTGTTTAAATTGAAGTTTATTAAATAATATTATGTTTTTTGGGTGTGTATATTACATTAAAAGATAGATAAAGCATTAAGATTAGTATTTATAAGGTTTAATAGTTAAGATTTGCATAATACTTTCTAGCAGTTTAAAGATAGCATATATTGATTCCCTTAAGAATAAGATGGGCGTATAAATCGGCAGAGGTGAGTTAGGGTTTCAGTTTGAATTTGGCGCCACAAAATGCTGTTACACTAACGCAGTCTATAGGGCACGAGAGCAGCACCGTCGACCTGTGCCCAAGCCTCTCAGCTCATTTCACACCATTCTATGATTGTCTCAGTTCACACTATTCCAGGCGGAAGAAAAGAAGTGGCGGAAATTTAAATGGACGTCATTGGCGGGTTTTGTATTCATTCCATTTTGCGATCTCTATGTGTAGTTTATCCATTCTGCTCTTTTAGTGTTTCTCGTGTCAGTATTTGTTGTTGTTGATTTTATTTTTATTGTTGAATTGAGCCAAAGCCGTCGATTTAAGTTTCCGCCACTTTTTATCTTCCGCCTTGATTGTTGTGAAGTAAGACAATCATAGAATGATGTGAAATGAGACAATCATAGAATGGTCTGAAGTGAGATAAGATGGACAAGATCGACATTCGAAAACAAATTTTATTAGTAAGTTTTAAATGATTTATTAAACGTAAAATAGTATAACAATGTCAGTAACCATTAAATCTGTATAAATACAACTTGTTTTCGCTGGAAGAGTACATTTTGACTTTTATTTAAATTTTCGCCACTGGAATGCTGTGAAATGAGATGAGAGGCTTGGGCAAAGTCGACGGTGCTGCTCTCGTGCCCTATTGGGAAAATTCACTGAAAATAGGTGGCAGCACCATCAACATCGAGATAGGGAAAACATTTCATTAGAGCCTGTGTAGTTATATGTGCAACATTAAGTTTTTATTCATATTATTTACTCATTTACCCGTTAAATACCATAGAATTATGTTTGTATCTTTGGGGGATATATATTTATTTTTGAAAGGTAATGCGCGTCCCATGAGTAAAGGAGATGCAGTATATAAAGGTAAAATAAATAAAGTTTGGTTATGCTGATATGCCATATAAATGTAACTATTGTTTATAGGCGGATACTATGACTAATTTTGGCAAGGTATAAAGAAGAAACCACACTAAATGTGGTGGAAATATTAGGTCTGTGTTTACAGACATCCAACATCCCAAAAGAAGAGCCACATAGTATAAATTAGTAAATAACATTAATGTTGAAAACTGACTTTGCAGTTCTTCTTGTTCTCGATTAAACTGTAGAGTAAGATCAGAAGTGAAATTTATAAATTTACAATGAATAACTTTGTTTAATTTTTTGTATAAATTCTCTGTTTGTCATAAAAGCCGGCTTCCCACGACGCAAAGCTTGGAGAACCTCGCGCCGCTCGTGGACTTGGGACGTGCACGAGCTTTAAAGCGCTTTGACTATTCCCACGGCGCCTGGTTCGTGGCTTGTGGAGGGTTTTTGGCTGGTTTGTACTGCTGTGCCAAGTCATTCGGTTGAAAATGAATAATCGTCGGAATAAGATTGCTGCTTCTGCAGCTGCTTATATCATTTTGAGAGGTGACTATTTAAAAGAACAACAGACCAAAAGAAAAAGACGCTGATGGATGACAAATATTCTCGTTGCCAGCCTTTCGCCAAACACCCTGTATTCAGTTGTAGCTACTTCTAAACTCCCATTAATAATAATAATAACAACATCATAATAATTAAAATGTAGATCAAAGATACATAGTTTAGCTGAGGTAGTTTAAAATAATACGGAAAAATAATAAGTTTTATTTTCAAACAATGAGCCTGTTGGAACGTTGGAAAGGACATAACGAGCCGAGCTTAGGCGAGCGGCGCATTTCCTTTGACTTGTGTCAAATTTACCGACATCTCGGGAAACCCAAGCCGAGCCAACGAGCCACGATTCACCCCATTCCCATGGCGCAAAGCTCGCCAAAAGCAGGTAAAAGTTCGCCGAGCCCCGCGTCGTGGGAAGCTGGCTTTAAGGTGAGCAAAACGAACAAATTATCTTAGGTCGTTTTTTTAATTTTAATAAATTTTTAGTACCATTCAGCAGTTAATTAAACTTCTGGTCCTTACTATGGTTTTATTTCGTTCTTTATCGTAACGTCTTAATGAGAGGTTTTTACTGAATACAACACCAAATTTTTATTTTTATAAATATTTAACTGTATTAAATTGTTATAAACAATAAATAAACTGATTAAACTTATCAAGAAAAAAAGTCATTTGGCAAAATATCGGCCAAACAAACTTTAATAAATGAAGAAATCGTCTTCTCAATTTTTAAGATTGCAGCTCATTTTTGCCTCTAACTTTTGTCTTTCGGAAAATATTGCAATGATATCCCTTTACCTACGTACTTATTGCATTTAGATTTACTAGACATTTTGTTGAATTTAGCTAGAACTACACATTTGTATATATGATAACATAACCTGTTTTCCCTAGCCGCAGGATTATAAAAAGATCCGCCAGATGTCAGCCAATTTGTTGAATGTTCCCAATTGACTTTCGTTCTGTATGATGGAAAATATCAAATCTTAAAAATTTGTTAGTTTTTAAGTTCCTTTTATTTTTAGTGACCATAACATCTACATCACAATATTCCTACTAAAACCAAAGCACAATCCAGTGTAGCCAAATCTGTTTCAGATAGATCTAATGAAATATTAAAAATCACGAGTAAAAATATACGATGTATAATATGCATAGAATATCATTTTTAGTTTAATAGACTCTATTTTTACATGATATAAAAATGCAGAGCTGGTTTTATATCGGAATAAAAACTAAAAACCCATATTTAGAAAATGATTATTATTATAATGCTCGTAAAATATCATTATTGATTGTTGAAACTCAGAAATATTAAATGATTTAGGCATTGTTCGATTATAGTCGTTTCTAACGAAAGCTAGATAAATTCATCAGTCTATTAATTAAATAAGTACCTAAAAAATTCAAAATTCCTGACCTACTGAAATCAGAGTGCCTATTCTGTAACTTATAACACTAGTGAAACGCGTTCAAAAGTGTTATAATCTGACTACCATCTAGCGGCTTTTGAGTGCAACAGGGAATATGACGTCACTCATTTTGTAAACGATTCACTAGCGCGAAGGGTAGTGTTATATTCATTTCACTAGTGTTATACTGACGTTTGGTTTATGTGCTTGGCGGTATTGTTTAAAATTTGAGTGATGACATTTTGTGAAAGTTACTAAAGAGAATCTTAAAATTATGCAGATGTACGCAATTGACAATAAACACAATTTTGCACAATTTGACAGTTGTGCCAGGGAGTAGTGCCAACTTAAAAATTATTTTACTAAAACTTTCAAATACAAAAGTTCCTAAGATTACAACATTATACATTTGACATGAGACGTCAATCAATATAACACTTCAAATCGTTGAAAAGATACAGAATAGGCACCATGAGCACAATTCAGAGCAACCAAGTCTGCTCCAGAATGTGCTCTTGTTTAGGTAGGCCAAGAATTAGAGCATACACTTCTAATGGCCGGTTGCACCAACGTTCCATAAAGAGATACATAGTTATGAATTGCATAAACTTAGAGAATCCTTAAATTTTCATTCTGTTGCATGAATCATATTTATGTGTTCCTTAGCTAACGAATACATAATCCAAAATCAACTGATCTAAAACGACAGATCTAAAAATATTTAATGAAAAAATAAAATTTTGGATATATTTTGTCAATTCTATAATATTATATATACCAATAAAGACATTTTGAAGTTTTTCTGATACATTACATATATATTTTTTTAATAAAATGAAAGATATGAGTTAGGTTGGTAAGACTGTGTGTCAGTTTTAAATGGATAAAGCTAGTAACCTCCTATTTCCATTTTGATTAGTTTATATTCTGATTAATATTAAAGTAAGTCACAATAATTGCCAAACATTGTTGAATTTGTATTTTATTTCAATATATTTTTTTGATGGCAGAAAAAGTAAAGAAACGAGTACGTAGTATGAATTTTTCTATTCAAGAGAAGGAAACATTATTACAAATTATGATAAATTTTAAATAAATTATCGAAAATAAAAAAACAGATATGGTGAACAATAAAAACGTTCGAAAATTCTTTCTCGGTTAAATTTCTGAAGTTATCGGCTCTTTCGTATATTTGACGTACATCGCCATTGTTGAAAATATTTATTTCATTTATGTCGTCGAGATCGTCCACAATATCATATATATTATTCATATTTGTTATCTTTTGGTCAAGACACAAGTCATATGTTATATTAAAAACCAATACATAAATTTAAACCGTCAAAATTGGTCGTTTAATTTTAAGGAACTGTTAGGGATATTTAAGGAATACATAAACATTATTTCGGCTTGTGCAACGGTTAAGGAATACATATCATATTTATGGAATACTTAGTAGTTATGTATTCGTGGTACAACCGGCCATAAGTGATCTAACTCCTGACCTACTAAAGCAGCTAAATGTGCTCTTGTTTGTGACCCGGTAGTGTATTCAATAAAATAATTTTTTAGGCGGCTGGTACATAAATTGTTGTTTTTCGTATCTGATGACAACCTTAAAGTATCAATTTTTATTTGACATCTGTCAAAGTCAAAAATTTTTGCCGCTTGTTTGTTCATTATTGATTTACATAGTTCATATTAATGTGATTAATAATTTTAGAATATAATAACAATTGTAAGTAAAATTTTAATTATTCCGTTACAAATATTAATGAAAAAGTAATGAATTTGCGAGTAAAAATAGCGGCCGTAAAGTAAATGCGGCCGTAAGGTAAATGCGGCCGTAAAGTAAATGCGGCCGTAAAGTAAATTTTGACAGATGTCAAAAATTGATTTTGAATGAAAATTCATAATTTCTTGTTGTAATCGCCTAAAAAATGTTGTGTGCACCTCGGCTAAAAGTTCTTTTTGGGCCTCATCTGATTTGTAGCCTCGGCTTTGCCTCGGCTGCAAACTTCGGTTTCGGCCCAAAAAGATTACTTTTAGAACCTTGATACACAAATAACTATTTAGAATGTAACTAAAAATACTAAAATCATAAATTTATCAATAATAAAAGCAAATTACATGAAATATATAGGTACATATATTTTGTAAATATTTTTATTAAACAAAATGTTTGCATTTTGCAAGTTCATCAATAAGTACAATTTTTTATTTCTTCCTTTTTGATTAAATTTAAAATTCATATTACTTATTTCATAGCATAAAATATTCTGTCTTACATATAATTTTCTTAATAATCTAGTGAAGAATTTCACGAGTTGAAACCCAAAGCAATATCCTATACCTTTAATTATACAAATCAATTTTTTAATATTTATATGAAAAGAATTTCTAAACAAAATATGTAATTATAAAAATATCCGTGTGTTGTTTTAAAATTTACAAACTCAGAATTCTTCAAATTATGATTTTTATAATGTATAAACATGTGGTTATCTATTTCGGAATTTTGTTAAAAAAACGTGTCACAAGCTTCACATTTGTGTGTATTTAAACAATTATTTAACAAGGACAACTTTAAATGAGCCAGTATCATCGTATACATGGACGTCGACAAAGCGTGGAAAGCTGATACAGCTTCTTCCACTTTGGAGTATGTGAAAGATAATAATTTCTTTTTGATAATTATTTTCCTAACTTTTATCAAACTGATAACAAATTTGTTGCTTGTTAGAAATGGATTTGTGTATTTTTATATTTTTATGATTGTCCCGTTATTGAAAATGTTGTAGGCGCGTTAATGATTGATAAAGAGAGAGTGTCGAGGCAGGAAGATGTGACAAAACTTTGGGATTTGAAACAATGAACCCTTTAAATTTGTTGGCTTTCCCCATCTCTCTCTAATTATCGTTTTTCTGTCTTACTGTCGCTTCTGTATACAGGGAGTTTGGTGAAAGGCCGGCACCCAAAATATTTCGTTTATTTTGAAAGATACAAGAAAATTTAAGGAGCAAAGGTAAACTAGAGAAAGGGACTCATAAAATGATCCTAGGACAAATTTGTGACACTTCCGGTTTTAGTGGACATGGGTCCAACTTCAATTCTAGCATAGGGAATCGGTATTTTTATATTTTTTTACGAAATGTGCACAAAATTAGCTTTACAATGATACCAAAATATCATAATTTTACTTCAACCAGTTAAAAATGGCGACAATTTATTTTTATAATATTCACTAATAAAATTCTTAAAAAAGTAACACATAGCAAGCTATATGAAAATAACTTTGTTACTTGAAAACAAATCATATGTTAAAAACTATTTTATCTACCTTACTTTTGTTATACTTTTTCAATTTTAATTTTTTTTAATAATAATGGCTCACGTACAAACACAAATAAAGAAATTACTGATATGGTTTTAATATTCTGAGAATGTAAAAAAATTCTCTAAGGGCACTCCAACTGTATGGAGAAACTGGATTTCTTTCTTTGGGGCTATTTGAAGGATAGAATTTACAGAAACACACCCTTCCCCCTAACTACTTTGGAAAATTTGGAAATGAAAGTCAGAACTTGCGTCCGCGAAATGGGGGAAGTTTAGCGAATTTTTTTATTTTATCAAGATTGCCCTCAAAAGTGATATTCTACATTTTATTTCACCCAAAGATGCCTAGATTTCTCAAAAAATGAAATTTTATACAAAAATGACGTCAGTGTGGCTCGCGGAGAACGTATCGTCTATGTTAACCAGCGCGCGCCGGTTCCCATGGCAACAGAGAAGCGTGTAGTGTAATGCCTCAAGATACAACCTACGTTCAAAAAGTCAGGTCTCACCATCCCTTCTGCGCAAGCGCATAACTCACTTGTGACGTCAGAGTGGCTCGAAGATAAATCATTAATTATAAATAATTGGCAACATAATTTTAACTTTCAATTACATTTTAAGTTATAATTATTCATATACTTACGACTAAAAGATATTTCACATGTAATTTCAACCACGCTAAACTTCCCCATTGCAGAGAATATCCTGCTAAATGTAATGGCAGAGTTTCTATTCCGTATGACAAAATGTATAGAACATGACAACGGCCATATTGAGCATTTGTAATTTTTATATGGTTTCTCATATTTACTATATGTTTCTATTTTGTTTTGTTTCTTATTATTCTCTTTTCATTCCTTAGTTACCTAATTGTTGTAAATACATATTATTAAAATAAATTGTGGCCATTTTGAATTAGTGGAAGTAAAACTATGATATTTTGGCCGTATTTATTTGGGACATTTTAAGTAACCTGGTAGGTTAATTCTGTTTACTTGGCACATTTGAAGTAACCCAGAACTGATCTCGAACTGACCCAACTCACCCAGCTATTTTGCTGGGTTGGTGAGTTGAACCTGTTTTCTATCATTGTTAATACATTGCTTCTTTTTTAATATCTGTCAGAAGTTATACCTTTTATAGGTTAAAAGGTAAACTTAAGTAAATAATTTTAATAAATCACTTAAATTTACCATTTAAAATTTTCACCCAGTATAAAATTTGGTTATTTATTTGGTACCAACACGGGTAAGTTTAGGATCAGTTTAGGGTTGTATTCAAATTTTCCAAATAAATATGGCCTTTGGTATCATTGTAAAGCTAAATTTTTATACATTCAAAAAAATTAAAATATATCGATTCCCTATGCTAGAATTAAAGTTCCGCTAAAACCGAAAATGACACAAAATTCTTACTACGATCATTTTATGAGCCCCTTTGTCTAATTTAACTTTGCTCCTTGACATTTTCTTGTATTTCTCAAAATGAACGAAATATTCTGGGTGCCGGCCTTCCGCCAAACACCCTGTATACCTATTCCTTGATTCTGTGGTATAGGAGATACAGCTCTTTACTCCTATACCCAATAATGGTTCTTACCTTCATTCCAGCTTCAACAAGTCTTCTAACAATGGATTCACCAATTCCCGCACTAGCTCCAGTAACAATTGCAACTTTGCCCTTCCATTTTTCCATATTTAAATCAAAAATTTCAAATTGTGACACTTGTAAATATTTTAGAAGCAACGTAAAACTAAAATAATGCAATACGCGAGGAAAACAGTTGAGGGATGTTGTCTTCACGCTGTCTGAAGAGACACTGACCTCAGAAAGCTAAGTTATTGCAATAAAAGGAAGTATAGAGCGGGTTTTCAAGTAGGCCGCTTCGTATAGATTGTGTTATCGGTGTCAATTATTTGCTTTTTACATATATTAATTTTCTTTCCAACTAGAAAGTGCAACGGAAATTTCTGCTGTATTCAATTACTTATGCATTTCCGTAATTTAATCCCAAAGAACCTCAAACTGTTTTAAATATTGAATAATAATAATAATAATATTTATTCCAGAGACCAAAAAAGTACATGGCATAGGAAAAGTCATAAAGTACATATTTAAAAAAAAAAAATACACAATATTAAACATAACTTATTTATTTATTTATAATTAAGGCTTATCACTAAGAACTTCGTCTATAGTATAATAACATTTACTAAGGAGATAAGTTTTTAAACCTTGCTTAATAGTTATTTATTCACAACCACTATTGTAATATGTCAATTCCTAACCTGTCAAAGGTTGGAAACGTATGTCATTTTTAACTGCAATGACAATCTCACGGGTGGGAAATACTTTAAAATCCCTTGGGGGGGGGGGAAGTGTTTACTACGGTTGCCTAGTAATACTGTCATAAATCTCTAAAAGTAAGGTGATCAGTGCTGTCAAACATACTAAAATAAATTTAAACATTTGTTTTCATAGACTACTACCGTACATTAATTTAGTTTATTGGAAAAAGGCGATATACGAGTAGAAGTTAATTAGGATAACTGTGAATAAAATAGTATACATAGTTCGGTGGGAGTTTCATTACAGCCTTGCGCTATATCTGAGCCTCGAGGCTTCGCCTCTCGGTCATATAATAAGCCCTCGGCTGTAATGAAACATTTCCCACCTCACATGTAATATACTATTGTGTATCAAGAGCGTAAAGTGAATCTTTATTGCCTGTGCTCGTAAATTGAAACGCGAGCGTAGCGAGCGCTACAATCGCGCTAGAGCAATAAAGATACTTTACGCTAGAGATGCACACATAATTTTTTCTACGACTTTACTAACGAAATAAAAAAATAATAATAGCTATTTAGTAAGTTCAATTCAATATTAACCAATTTCCTGTTTTGTGTTGCTGTAACTATGACGATATGAGTAAATAAATAATCTAAGCGAGAAAATTAAGTACTTTACCGCTCGTTGCTATGGAGAGTATTTATTTGCTCGTTCCTTAGTAATCATTGACTTTACGATGACAAAAGAGAGCATAAATATCAACTTTTCATGGTGGTCGTAGAAAAACTGTTTTTTTGATTTAGTATCTTTTAATTTTGGCGGCAAATTATTATAAAATTTTAAACCGAAGTACCTAATTAGGATTATTTCTGGCTTTATTTAATTTTATATTAGGAACGGTGAAATTTATTTTACCGCAAATATCATGATTATGTATATCACTATGTGTCGGTAAATTATTCTTGTTATTGTAAATATATAAAATAACAGTATAAATATAAAGACAAGGGATATTTATAATATTTTCATTTTTAAAAATATCTTTACAAGATGACTTCTGTCAAGTTGATATATGTTACGTAATGCCGTTTTTTGTAGTTTAAAAATGCGTTTTGCCATGGGTGAGCACCCCTAGAAAATTTTGTCATAACTAATTATGGAATGAAAGTTGCCATAGTAAAAGGCTTTTACAGTGGATTCATTAGAAAGTAACCTTAGCCTCTCTGTAAGATAGCAAGATAGCAAATAACTGTTTTAACTTATTTCCAAACAGTTTGAAACTATTTTAAACGTTATACAAATGTTTTCACTTCATCCCAATGAGGTTTTGCAAAAAAAAAAATAAGTGAACCTTTTTATTGTTTACATCGAACCTACAAAGTCTAATTTATCGCTCTATATGATTTAATTCATTTTTATTTCCATTTTATGTTACATAAAATCGATTTAAAGAATTATACTTTTAAAAAGTTGCAAAAAGTCAGCCATGTTGTGACGTGTATAGGATCTTTTGGAAGACATATTTGTTTTTACCTCCCGCCTATCAATATATAGATAAGGGAGGTATTGTTTTTGGTCAGATTTCTCGAGTGTGGGTTTTCAACATATGAGCACGAATTAGGGTCCCTAGAATACGATTTTACTATTTTTAGCGTGATGTCTGTATGTCTGTGTGTGTGTGTGTGTGTGTGTGTGTGTGTGTCTGTGTGTGTGTCTGTGTGTGTGTGTGTGTGTCTGTGACGATTTTTCGTCCACGATAACTCCAATACGATACATGTAAAAAATATAATATTTCGTATTTAAGAGTTCTATTCTAATATGATGAACTGATTAGATTTTGACTACAATTGGTTAACCGGAAGTAGTACTTTACTTGAAGCTTTAAACCGTTTTTCCTAAAAAATATCTCTAAATAACATATTTTCCAACTTTCGTTATTATAAATACAAAGATTTTTTAATTTTCTACCGATCTGCATAATTACGTTTATATATGACTTCTAGCTAGATATAAAAAAAATATATAAATTATAATAATTTTACATATCGTTTAGGCTGAGGAATTTCGATAAAACAGATGAGTTATTCATATGTTCACAAAATTTGACATATGATGTCAAATTTGATGTAAGTAAGTGTAAAAGATAAAATAAGTAAAAAATGAAGTAATTTTATTGTAAAATTTAAAAAGATGGAAGAAATATATTAGGAATGTATTTGCATGCATGAATCAAAGTAAGTTCAGTTCCGGTTTTAGTAAAGTCAAAAATAGCTGTCATATTGGTCATACAAAATTTATGAAGGAATTTTTAGGTGTGAAATGAATTAAAAATATTCGGAACTGCAATAACAAACTAATTTTAAAACAACAAATTAAATATATTGAAGAACTTATATGTATAGAATATATTAATACAGTGGCGGGAGGTATTGTGTTGGACACACCAGATTTTTTGATAAGATTTTGCACAAGAATATTTAATTTGTCAGTTTGGAAGTTAAAACATTATATTTGACGTTTGAAACGATGTGAAGTTAGGCAAGAACCCTGATACGTCACTAGACAAGAGGGGAAGTGGGGTAATTCAGTCGCGTTTTCACGCACATCATTTTTAATTGCAGTTTTTAAATTATTAAAGATTAATTCGGGGAAAAATAAAAAATTAAAGCTAAAAACAAAAAACCGTGCAAGACCTCATTATTTTTACTTTATTTAGAATTTGTTTAAAATCAATTTAAATACCAACTCTTGTAATGTAATCCCAAGCACCCTAATAATTATTTATAAATTAAGGGCATAATCAAAAGCTATAATCTTGATTATGCCCGTGGTACATACAACGTTTTATTTAATTTTGCTACTTGAAATGAAAAAAATCTGTAGGTATATTCTTTTTCACGAAAATGTGATCGTACGTCATACCTAGTAATAAAATTGTAACCAAAACAACAATGTTACTATCCCTAGCATATACCCAGTAAAATACACGGAACTTAGTGTCTTTTACTAATAAATGGTTGGTAATCCTGTACATCGTTGCCATTCTCAAAATGTCAAAAAATAATATTATTTTTGAAAAATGTCAAAAAATCGAGCAAAAAAATTTAGGAAGTTGTGCACAGAATATGGTGAATTCTGTAATAAGGTATTTCGAACAAGAACGTGACAAACGAAGATACAGAGGGGAATGCTGAATAAATTTAATTTATTTTATGTAAATAATTCACAATATGATATACCGGGTGTCCCAGCTGGACCGACACATGGGAGTTTTACATGGGAAAAAAAATTATGAATAGTATCTCCCCAGTGCAACATATTAACTTGAAATTTTGAATACTTATCGGAGAATATTAATTCTATGGATCACACTTATTTGAAATATGCAATTTCGTCTGCAGGGCGAGATTTATTCAATTTAAAATCTAATATTTTCATTCAAAATCAGACAGCCATGGAAATAAAAGAAAATATTTATCTGAGAGTTTAGTGAAATATCACTGATTTTAATTCTTATTCCCTGTATTTTAATATTATTTAAGTTGAATTTAGTTTCTATTTGTTAAATAATATACCATTACAAAAATATAAATATCTACAATGGCATGTCATTAAATGTCAGAACTGTCACATAGATATTTTCTTTCTACTTTGACAGTAGGTTTGTTATCACAGCCACCCCCGTCTCTATAGCTAGCTGACGTTTTACAAACAAATCATGCTATTTATTTATATTTTAATTAATAATTTAACGATTTCGGAAAAAATATAATGTATATCTAAGGACTAAAGTATTTTTTATTACTCACATGGTTTCTTCTCCTCGGCTATCGCCTCGTACAATAAATTCCATATGCGTAATAAAAAATTATACTTTAGTCCCTTGATATACAAATAACTATTTTCCATAAAATATCGTTTCAAGTGGTAGATTTCAAATATTTTTAGAATTGATTTAAATTTCGCGCCAAAACGCCTATCTGATAAAGTGACATTACTTTTAAGTAAACAAATTTCAGTAAGTTTAAATTCAGTGTGTTTATTAAATTTAAACTATTTAAAGTATTCTAATATTTACAAAAACTTTGTAAGAACGAAATAAATTCTGTGTTTCCTTAAAACTAAAGTCACGCGACATGACTGACGTTTAGAGGTTTAGTCACGTGACATATAGGTTATGAGATTCTTTCTACGACTACTAAAGAAAGTAGCACTTTTCTTACAATATATAAAGCTTGAAAGTTGCGTATTTCCCATCGTGTGTTAAAGTGTGAGAAATCATTTCAACACTGCGCATGCGTGAAGATACTGTTTGCAAGGTTACGTGCGCCATATTGTTTTTTTTATGTCGAATAGCTTTCGTGCATGTATTTTTGTTCTGTAACGTTTAACAGTGTGGTCTTAGAAAAAGTATAGTGTGCTACTCGTGTAAAATCACCTATTTCAACCTTGTGTGATTCCAGCACTCGACTTTGATTTGTGCTGAAACTTTCACACGTCGTGGAAAATAGGCGACTTTCTGTACTTGTTGCACAATATATTATTATTTATAATTTTATTTCATAATGACTTCTTTTCGATTCTTTTTTTAATATTGAAATGTCTCTTTTTTGCGCACTAATGCGCAAAAGTAATTATTTATTTATTATAAATATTATTTTGAATTTTCGTGAAATATTTCCCGATTTTTTTGAGCGGAAATATATTTTTCACGCAGCTAACTCTTATGTCTTCGATTGAAGTGTCAAATTTTGACACTTGTTTGAGAACTGCTTTCCGCCATTACAGTTAAATTTTAAAACGATAAATCTTGAAAACATAGTGAATTACAAGGAAATCTTTGTTTTATTATGTCTAATACTGTGAAACCTAATTTAATTATATGTTTTCTTTTCATTTTAAACTCTAAATTATACTGAAAATTTATTAAATGTCATATCATAAGAAATACTAGTAGTTTGCAATTATAAAATGAAATTATAAAAAAAAATCTTGTGTGTAATACATTGCGAGATGAATGTTTTAGGCACTTGAAGTGTTGTACAACAAATCTCACGTCAAGTGCCTAAAACATTACCCTTATTTATTGAAATACTTAATTCTGGGAACATTATTTATTAAAAATAAAAATAATATATACATTTTGCCTCATAACCTTTAAACTAAAAAAATAAAGCAAAGTTCTACATTGTTTTTTTTGTTGATGTAAAATATTTCATTCTACACTGTCTACAATTTTTTTAACAGAATGTAAAATAGACTGAAATAGACTTTTTTTTAAAAATCGATTGCCTTAAACAGCGATTGGATATCTATAACCATATAGGAGCTACGAATTATTTTGTGTAAAACTATCTAAGATGGAAACCCGCTGAGCGTGTGTGTTTTATTGCTAGATAATGCACTACATTTTAATTATTTATTCCTAAACCACTTGATTTAATATAAATTGATATAAGGAGTAAAGAAACTATTGGGATTAATAATTTTGAGGTCTTAAGGTTTTATATTGAACCTGGTAAGAGCTACAGCCCTCTAAACTTTCTTAATTTTTTTGTTGTAATCAACTTTTATTGCCAGTTCAAGCACCACATTTTATTTATTTATTCCGCAACCATTTGATGATTTTTAATAGAATTTGGTATAAAGAGTTAAGAAACTATGGGTATTAATAATTTTGAGGTTTCAAGGTTGTATCTTGAACCTAGTAAGAGCTACAGCCCTCTAAATTTTCTTATTTTTGTTGTAATCAAGTTTTGTTGCCAGTTTAAGCACCACATTTTATTTATTTATTCCGCAACCATTTAATGGTTTTTAATAGAACTTGGTATAGGGGGTAAAGAAACTATGGGGATTAAGAATTTTGAGGTCTTAAACTTGTATCTTTAACCTTGTAAGAGCTACAGCCCACTAAACTTTCTTAATTTTTTTTTGTTGTAATCAAGTTTTGTTGCCAGTTTAAGAACCACATTTTATTTACTTATTCCGCAACTATTTGATGGTTTTTAATAGAACTTGGTATAAAAGGTAAAGAAACTATGGGGATTAAGAATTTTGAGGTCTCCAGACTGTATATTAAACCTTGTAAGAACTGCAACCTTCTAAACTTTCTTATTTTTTTTTTGTTGTAATAAAGTTTTTGTTGCCAGTGCAAGCAGCACATTTTATTTATTTATTCCGCAAACATTTGATGATTTTTAATAGAATTTGGTATAGAGAGTAAAGAAACTATGGGGATTAAGAGTTTTGAAGTCTTAAAGCTGTATCTTTAACCGTGTAGAAGTGGTAGACTTTGAAACTTGATAAATTTTTGCTGCGAACATTGCGTGTTGAAAAACATTGAATATTAATCAATACTCATTTATGTTCTCATTCAATTGTCTGTTAATTGACTTTGTAAGTTAATTGCTATTATGGATTTGACCTCTTAATGACTTGAAAGTATTTAAAACGGTTGTAGACTCTTTTGAAATGAATTAATTCGGTTAGACAAGGTTTAGAAAAGTTTTAGTCTGTTTAAGATTAAATTAAATAATGATATAGTATATTTGCATCATAAGGGAAGCAGCAAAAGTCGAGGGATGTAATTATGCCGTTAGATTCCCGTAGGGCACAAGCTATTTTTCCCTTTCCGCGAGAACAATCTTTTAAATAAAATAGTTAATTTTTTAATGTAAAACACAAAAACATGTGTCGCTTTCCTGTTAGTACTAATGAAACCATGAGAACAGGTAACAAAATACCTAATATAAACGTCATTCCAAAAGATTTTTTGACATACAACCTCAAATTATAAATGTCTAATTTTAGTTTAAATGATAATTTATGCGAAAAATTGAAAAATAATTAAAATTGTCATGTAATTTAGAGTTAGCTTGAACAGTATTTTGTTGTAATCAAATTATTATAATTTTAAATTTTATCAGTAGATGGCACGTCGTATGCTTGCACCGCTAAAACCCACAGCTGTTCATATCATCCCACTTTTAATATTTGTCAATTACATACCATGGATACGGAAATAGTTATTTGTCAAACTAGAGAGGAAAGCGTATCTTTTTACCACTCGAGCTCGTGTGTGACATTCGAGTGAGAGTGGAAAAAGTGCTTTCCTTTCGTGTTAGACACAACATTTTTTTCACGACATATTTCAAAAATTCATTTATTTGAATGAATAGGCGCAGCAATATGATAAGTTAAGTTATAACTGTACTGTAAACTTTGACGTTTACCGATGCAGTTGTTTATTTCCAATATGTCAATTTAAGTTGTTAAATTGCGAAATAATGTGAAAAAAGAAAAGAACAAGACATAATTGCCATAATATCATTATTAAATAAAAAAAATTAATATAACTATGAATTTTTCCAATATTACGTACTATACTGTTGGTAACACTGTACATTTTCCTCTCTAGAGAGAGAAAAGTAACTTTCCTCTCTATATCGCGAGAAAAAAGTAGAGCTTTCTATGCATGTCGTGAAAAAAACACATTTAACACAGTGGGGAATATTTTTATGGAAGAATAAAAACAAACATTTGAAAAACATGTAAATAAATTTATTATTTTTTACAAAATAAATACAATACTTTATTATTCGTTGTATACAAAATATTTAAAGTATCTGATGCCTTAACAATTAGTAATTGCACTTAATATTCACAGTAGACATTTTGAAGTCAGTTTTAAGACAAGTAGATCACAATTTTCCATTTGTAACTGTAGTTTCTTTAGCGTATAACACAGCATCGTGAATGGTAGGGAAAATGATAAACGAATTGTGTTTGTTATGATATGCATCGCATTTCTTAATCGTTTCATAAACAATACCTGAAATTAAAACACATTAGACACTTCTGAAATAATAAAAGGCAACAATAATTGCTAGTAAACTATTTAACATAATAGGGGTTTCCAAGATTTTTTGATTTTTTTTTATATGATAAACTTTAAAACAAAATATTGGACCCATATTTTTTTATTTTTCAAAAAAGTTGATAGTATCCGAAAAAAAAATTAATAAATTTTACGGACAATGGGTGTGACGTCATTCCCCTGACTAGAAAAAGATAGTCCATGTGCGCTATGAGATAAAACTATAAGTAGCTAAAAAACTGAAGTGAAGTTAGGCTACGAGTACCGCTTAAATTCAAACATTGAATATAAACATAACCTGCTTTCGTGATTCATGCTTTCGATAGATGCATTTACCAGTTACCACGTGTGTGTGTTCTCATATATTTTGAAATCCAGGCAGGATATAAATATCAGGTACTGAATTTATAATAATATTTAATGAAAAAAGAATGTACTTATACATAAAGTATTTTATTTTAGTTATGAATGAATATTATTTAGATTTTCTTGCTATCGCTGCTTTTATACTTGCAATTTTCCTTGTGGCTATTATTGTTAAGTATTATTGTTTTATACCTGTTGCACTGTCATTTTATCACATGAAGCTAGCTATCGGGGGCAGTGTTGCGAACCGGTGAAATTAAAACTTATATACTTATAGTTGGCAACACTGATCAGGGGAATGACGTCACAAGTTTTATTACAATATACTCACGACCAAAATTGATATGCAGAATATATATTTTAAAAAGGCGTTGTATTGGAAACCCCCATTAAATAAGTTAAACGTTTTAATTTTAAATAAATTTAAGACAGCTTAAAGTATGCTTGAATTCAATTTAAAATAAATTAAAGACGGTTTGGGAGAAATATCGCAGTTACTCTATTGTTTCTACAGTCTATATCCCAGAGGTGATCTTCACGCCATCAATTTTAATCAAGTATTCAAATCTTTGTAGGGAAATGGGATTGATGACATCATCATATCGGATGAAATTGTGTGATTTCCCAAGTAAATAAATGTCAAAACTGGTAGTATTTTATACAAATATAATAATGGATGAAACATGCGAAGAATTGTAGATTAAGGGGATTCACTACTAGCCTTTGAAATACGTCAAAATGCTGTTTAGTAATACCATTAAATCGTCTTAAAACTTAACATTTTCAAAATAAATAAAACACTGTCAAATTGTTGAAACTTCGTACTATATCTCTATAATGATGGATTTTTAAATTTTTGTCCAGTTTTATAATTTTATTCATTTAAATTTTGCTTATATACAAATTATACCAGAAAAGGCAAAGTTTCATCATTTTCCTTCAAGATAATGTCAATTTTGTATCAATTATTGTAAAAATTATTACATTTTTAACGATATTACGAAATATCATTTCTCGTAAAATCTTACGGATACTTGCTTGTAGAACTACTGACATCTACACCAAACTACTAAGCTCCACCCCTGTACAATAATGCACGCAATTTCATTATTTCGTTCTAATATAAATTTGGGATATTTTATGTTAATCTGTCTAAGATTAGGCCTCTGTACTAGCTACTATTAATCCTGGAAATAGGATTATACCGGGTGTAGAAATGGAAAGTGGCGCATAGCGATTTCAATGTTATTTTTTTTCAACTGCTGTATCTCTTTACCTAATCATTTTAGCGCAAAAAGCGTAAGCGTATACTTTGTTCTGAAATTAAAAAGGCATCCTATAAAGTCAACTTACTTTCATAATTATTTATATTTCACGATTTATTAATAAAATAAAATTTATAGTTTTTTAGAAAAAAAATTAAGATTGCCTTGATAAATGAAACAAATTTTTGAATAAATTATTGACAGTGACAATTACTTGTCATAGAAAATTTTGATTGACTCTGAAAATGGCAAATTTGACTATCCAAGAGAAAATTCAATGCTTGGAATGGTATTTTGCGGGAAATTCTTTTGTATATGTACGAGATTTGTTCAGCACTGCGTATATGGACCAGCCAATTCCTTCAGTAACAATAGTTCGTAGAATTATTCACAAATTTAGGACCACTGGTAGTATTTTACCATTGTGTAAAAAGTGTAAAAGGAGAAATCAAGAATCGGGGAACAATTATGATAATAATAATGAAAACAAGCTTAATGTATTATTAAAAATAAATAATTATAAGAGAATGTGAAAGTATTACACAAAGACAACTAAGTAATATTCGACATACATTTTATGATAGATTAGGACACTGCTTAGCATTAAATGGAGATTTGTTCGAACATTTATTATGAAATAGGAACATAATAAATAAGTTTTTTGTTTATTAGGCGTAGGATTATATTGTTCTCAGAATACACTTTTTTCCAAGAATGTAATTTTTATTATTCGTTAATAAAAAAAATAATATATCGTTAAACATTAATATTATGTGTAGTAACAGTCACTATAAGGTCTATAATTAACAGAAATTATTCAAAAATTAAATGTCACTATGACTAATTTTCAAAATTTGTTTCATTTATCAAGGCAGTCTTATTTTTTTTCTAAAAAACCTTAAATTTTATTTAATTAATAAATCGTTAAATATGAATAATTATGGAAGTAATTTGACTTTATAGGATGCCTTTTTAATTTCTGAACAACTTATACGCTTACGCTTTTTGCGCTAAAATGAATAGGTAAAGAGATACAACAGTTGAAAAAAAATATCATTGAAATCGCTATGCGCCACTTTCCATTTCTACACCCGGTATAATAATTTACTAATCATTCATAATTTCATGTTACATTTACAATTTATTTGACTGCGGGCTGTATACAATAGATGAAATATTTATTTTAAGAAGTGGGGTAACGATTTAGGGTCTGCCCACGAGACCACGTTAGTGAGGTTAAGATTTACATTTGGCGCGAAACCCTAATTCAAATCTGAGTATGCATTTCTTATGGGAGTACATTTTCAATTCACGATATTAAAATATTTTGACGATTTTTAATTATAACATAGGGAATTTTTATATTCTAAAACATTACTCTTTAGTTTCCGTACAGAAAAAAGTAAAAATGAAAAAATAAATTAAGAAAAATTTGATTTTAAAGAAAGTAGTAACGCATATAGTAACATATGTCGTTATTTGGTGCAGCTGGTTAAAAGCCCCAAGTTAAAATGACAGGTTCAACTGAATACGATTTCAGAAATTTGCACTTACGGTTTAAATTGAAGTTTATTAAATAATATTATGTTTTTTTGGATGTATATATTACATTAGAAGATAGATAAAACATTAGAGATTAGTATTTATAAGGTTTAATAGTTAAGATTTACATTTTATAATAGTTTCTAGCAGTTTAAAGATAGCATATTTTGATTCCCATAAGAATAAGATGGGCATATAAATCGGCAGAGGCGAGTTAAGGTTTCAGTTTGAATTTGGCGCCACAAAATGACCGTTACACTAATGCAGTCTCTTGCTTTTTCGCCCTTTACACTTCCAAAACCTTAGATGGTTTAAGATTAGCAGTGAACCCCTTTAAATTAGCAAAACTATTAACACATTTTTGTAAATATTTGAAAATATCCGTAACCGCGGTTACAATACTGTTTTAATTTCATTTTTGTCTACTATACTTCTGGATATTAACGACTATACAACTCATCGGAAAATGGACCAATCAGATAGTTGAATTTTTCTTAGTTACGATGTATAACATCGGTTATTTATGTTGCTAAGTCGTGTTTTCGCGAAACACCACTAATGGTGTTCCGGAAACAGTTGAATAATATTTAGGCCGTATTTATTTGAGACATTTTAAGTAACCTGGTAGGTTAATTCTGTTTACTTGGTACATTTGAAGTAACCCAGAACTGATCTCGAACTGACCCAACTCACCCAGCTATTTTGCTGGGTTGGTGAGTTGAACCTGTTTTCTAACTTTGTTTACACAATGCTTCTTTTTCTATATTTGTCAAAAGTTATATCTTTTATAGGTTAAAATGGAAAACTTAAGTAAATAATTTTAATAAATCACTTAAATTTACCATTTAAAATTTTCACCAGCTATAAAATTTGGTTGTTTATTTGGTACCAACATGGGTTAGTTTAGGATCAGTTTAGGGTTGTATTCAAATTTCTCAAATAAATACGGCCTTAATCGTATCATCCGTGAATATAAACAATTACAGTTTTTGACATTGACATTGACAAGTAAATAATTTGTTTAATATAGTTGATTTATGCGTTGTATAGTCTTAATATATACAATTCGAGCTTCGAAAATAATCTGAATATACAGTTTGCGGACTCGATGTGTTACCTTTAAAACACAACTCCACCTGCGGTGTCGTTGTGTTTCCAGGGCAACACATCTCGTCCTCAACTGTATATTCGATTATTTTCCAACCTCTTGTTGTATAACTATTGATAACAAGATAACGAATAAAAGTCTCATTTATGCAATGCGTACATGACAAAGATGCAAGATAAAAATTTAATAATTCTTGAAGTAGAAATTGATGACGTGAGAATCAACTGCGGGAAATATTCTGTACAAGATTTAAAACTAACCTGAGGCACTGGCCAAATACACAACAATATCCAAGCTTTCAAACTCGTTTTGGATACTTCTAAGTTGTTCCACCCCTGCTGGGTCGATGTAGTTCACAGCTGAAAGGTCTACAATTAAATACTTGAACAGCAGAGAACTGTCATCCTCATTATGATTAGGCTTTGACAGCTTCTTCCTTCTCTGCAAAACTTTTCTCGGGTCTAACTTCACTCTTCGCAACAGTTCTGACTTGAACATAGCTTTAGTTGCAAAGTTTAATCCCCCTATGTAGTGGAAGATCTTTATTCCTTCGATTTCTTCTATCTACAATGATTGAAGTTAGAAATAATTAAATAAAGTTCGGTTCTTAAAATATTAAATACAGGTTAAAAGGTTTTTTCAAGACACACATAGAATATTAACATAGAAAATTTGAAACTAATTATTTAATTTTTTATAGTTTACGTTTATAGTTGCCCTATTATTATATTATATCGAAAACAGGTTAATAATATAAAATAGTGTTAAACTGTTTTTGGTTTTTTTTTGTAGTAAAATTGGTACTTCTAACAACTGCACCCCACTTAAAATGTCAAATTGATAACCTCAAATATTTTAAAATGTTTTTTAATATAATTAATATTATTTCTGAGTAGGAAAACCAAATAAACAAAACTAATTTAGAAGATATTAAAACTCAATGTATAGATTTATAAATATTTTCATAATATTTTAAATGCATATTAACAGATAAATGTGTCCAACTTCATTCAACAGAGTTACCATATTTCACATATATATCCCTAGATTAAAATCTGTTACTTTTTAATTGAAAATTTTAATTATAAATTATACATTATGAGTTACGAAATTTGAATATTCTTAATTCGATTTCCTTACTCAGAAATAATATAAATTGTATTAAAAAACATTTAAAAATATTTGAGGTTATCAATTTGACGTTTAAAGTGGGGTGCAGTTGTTAGAAGTACCAATATTACAACAACAAAAATACCAAAAACCGTTTAACTAAATTTTATATTATTAAACTGTTTTAAATATAATAATAGGGCACTTGTTAACGCAAAGTATAAAATAGTTATTTATGATATAAGTGTTAAAAGTGACATTTTATGAGTGAGTGGGGAAGTTTGAAACGAGGCGAAGCCGAGTTTAACAAACCCCACGAACGAAATAAAAACACTTTTAACACAAATATCATACACTATTTTTCCTACGACCACAGTTATGTACCTATTAGTAAATAAAAACTAAGCATTAGAATGACATTTATGACAGGTCATGATGTATTTGTTATGAACAACTGAACATAAGACGTGTTAAAAGTAAATTTGTTTTTTACTTTTAACACGTTGTCAATGGCAACGTTTTAAAAGTATTTACTGTGTTATAAACTGTTATTTTTAACTTGCTAAGCAACCGTTAAAAATACTATTTTTAACAGTGGTCGTAGGAAAAATACATTATTCAATTATACGCGAATAATGAAATTTGTGACAAAATTTTTAATAATTTTATTCTTGTTTTTCACGAATTCTGTGACTCGTTAAACGTAAAGTACTTATATTTGTTACAAATTACGCATTAGGAAAAATCTGGAAATGACATTTTAGGAAAGATTTGACAATGAGAGGTTAGAAAACATGTACGAGAGTATTAGAAAATATTTCTGATTGTTTGCGATTCAGTTAATACAGTTGTACAAGATTTAAAGCACTACTTATTACCAGGGCATGTAACCGGTTAAAAAAACCGATTAGTAAAAACCGGTAACCGATATTTTGAACGAAAATTGCGAACTTTAACTGTAATTTTAACCGGTATTTTTAAGGCCGAAAATACCGGTAACCGTTTAAAAAAAATAAACCGGTTTTAGCGAACATTAACGTTTATTTTAATAGCATTTAGAACGAAAAAGAAAATTAGTATTTTTTATCTGTGTTATCTACCTCTTTGTATTTGAATACAGGCTGGCCCAGTGAAAATTATCAGCGCAATTTTTGGGCACTTAACATTAATTTAGCAAAAAACGCTTGAACACGTCAATTTTAGTATAAAGGGGGACACCTGAATGGATTAGTACCAATGGCATAACTTCAACTCTAAAATGGGCGTGGACTGCACCTCAAAAATTTTAAATGGAAAAGGGTGTCAAACATGACACAGTTCGAAAGACCTTTCAATTCTCTTTTCAACAGTTTTTTTATTTCTCAAATCCGATCATTAGTTCCAGAGAAATATAGTTTAAAACAAATTTTATCAGGTGTTCAAAATTGCAATCAAGTAGGCTTACGCTGATAATTTTTACTGGGCCACCCTGTATGAGTTATAAAAGTAGGTATAGTTTCTTTGCCAACATTAAGAAAATTTACCATTGAAAAGTGACCTGCGTTTTTCTGAATGTATTACGGAAATTTTTGTGAATATTCGTGAATTAAATTTAATTCTTTCATTTGTTATATTTTTTCAGACGGTAATTTTTTATTATTGTTTCAATATTTTTTTTTCATATTTTTTTTAACCGATATATTAACCGGTTAAACCGGTTTCCATTTCTCAAAAACCGGATTTCGAACTAAAACCGTTATTATTATATGGTTCTCTATAAGGGTTAACCGTTAACTTGATTTTTTACTTCCTTATTGTAATCGCGAAAATTTTCGAATTTCAGATTTGAACGGAAATACACGTTTTGACTATCCCTAAATCCATATTGACTAGTTTCGGCGTGACGTCTGTATGTACGTATGTATGTATCTCGCATAACTCAAAAATGACTGGCCGGAAAATTTTGAAATTTTGTATATGGGGCTGCTATAACATCTAGATGTGCACCTCGCATTTGTGTTGCAATCGGCAGTGCCAAAAGGGCACTTTGCTCGTTTTTTTTTTTATTATTTTTTCTCATATCTCAAAAACTATTAGTCGTAGAATGTGGAAATTTTGTTTATGGAATTGCTATAACATCTAGTTATAAACCTCCATTTTTTGTTCCAATCGGCCTTTCCAAAAAGGCAGTATAATTTTGGCAAAATCTTAATAAAATTAATATTTTAGTTGGCTTTTAATTGTTTTAGGAAACATTTGATTTGTTAAATTGACATTGACAAGCTGGAAAAATATATTCCTGAGAATTATGTACGAAGTAAACGAAAATAACATCTCTTTCTTTACTAGATTTCTAGCGATTATAGTAATTTTGTGCAGTGCAATAAGGAATAGTGATAAACTTTTTAATATACAGGGTGTTCATTTTAAATGGGCCACCATTGCTATCTCGAGAACTATAAGAGCTACGAGGTCGGTTAAATTAGCAAACAATTTCTATTTTACAACACTATTAACATGAGATAAACAAAATTTTTATTAAACCAGTGGTTCTCAAAATACGAGTCCCAACTTTTTAATTTTAAATGTGAACCTATATTTTTTATTTGCTTATTTAATAGAGAATTTTATTTTGAATTCAATGATATAATATTATCATACCCTAACATAACGATTTATTTGAGAAAAATGCATCTGAAGTTTTATATTAATTTGATTAAAATGTGTCAATAGAAAGAGTGCCATGACGGAAAAATCGGAATACGTCATTTTTTAACCTGGAATTAGAGTGCCTTGTCAGAAAGAAGTGAATAAAAGTATAACGATTGAAATAAATTACTTTATAATTTTTATTTTAATATTTAATTATTAAGAAATATTTACAAAAATTAAATAAAATTTTACTCCCATAAATTTATAAATACTGTTCAAAATTGCCTCCATTTTCATTTATACATAACTGTACTCTATGAAATAAACTATTTCTAACTAATCTTAATTTTCTTCCGTCAATATTGTGCAAAATATTTTCAATGCTGTTTTTTAATTCTTCTAAATTCTGATGCACAGTGTCGTAGACTTTATCTTTTAAATAACCCCATAAGAAAAAGTCTAAAGGATTTAAATCGGGTGATCTTGCAGGCCATGCAATGGGTCCTTTGGTACCAATCCATTGATTTGGAAAGGTTTCATTACGATACGCTATAACTTGACGAGAATTATGGGCCGGTGCTCCATCCTGTTGAAAGTATAGATCTCTAACAACAACTAATGGCAGATCATCCAATCTATCTTCAAGAATGTTTCTTAAAATTTCTAAATAACGATTGCTAGTTAGAGTACCTTCATACATATAAAAAAACACACTATTGTGCAAAATAGCACACCATACATTTATGCTAAATTTTCTTTGAAAGCTTCTATTAATTACCATAATAAGATTATCGGTACTCCAATAATGTTTGTTTTTTACATTAAACATGCCATTATTTGAAAAATTTGCTTCATCCGTCCAAAATGATACGTTTTAAAATATCAATTCCTTCATTAAAAATTAAATGGCAAAATTGAAGTCTGCGGTCGTAATCATCAGGTTGCAAGTGTTGAACTTTATGAAATTTGTATGGCTTATACTTGTGTCGTTTTAAGATTTTATGCACTGTTCCTACACTTAATCTGCATTCATCAGAAGCCATTCGTATAGAAGCCCTTGGATTGGCTTCAAAATATGCTAGCACATTTATTTCATTATTCTCATTTACATATCTTCTGGGTTTATTTATAAATGCAGTAGTATTACGGCGTAAGATTATATCAAGTTTTCGGAAAAATTTCCGCGGTGGTACTACTCTTTCAGGATATCGTTCCCTATACATATTAACTGCAGCACGCGAATTTTTTCTTGATAAAATGTATATTTCAAACATTTCAACTTTTTCAATATGAGTAAAATTATACATTTTTAATATTAATTAACTAATTTTAAATTTCATTTGACAGTTATGATTATTTAACAAAACAAAGTATTCACTTATTTAATTCAAGGCACTCTAATTCCAGGTTATAAAATGACTTGTATTCCGTTTTTTCCGTCATGGCACTCTTATTATTGTCATATTTTATTCAAATTAATATAAAATTTCAGATGCATTTTTCTCAAAAAAATCGTTATGTTAGGGTATGATAATATTATATCATTGAATTCAGAATAAAATTCTCTATTGAATAAGCAAATAAAAAATATAGGTTCACATTTAAAATAAAAAAGTTGGTACTCGTATTTTGAGAACCACTGGTTTAATAAAAATTTTGTTTATCTCGTGTTAATAGTGTTGTAAAATAGAAATTGTTTGCTAATTTAACTGACCTCGTAGCTCTTATAGTTCTCGAGATAGCAATGGTGGCCCATTTAAAATGAACACCCTGTATTCTTTTTAAAAAATGATCAATTTCGAAGTGAAGTTCGAAGATATGAAACGAATGGAAGTTGAAGTTCACTTTCAAGCGAATAAGTTTAATTGAAGGCAGCAAAAAATTAATGTATAATTTAATAGTCGTACAAGGAAGTCATGTGGTGCCCACATCAGATTTTTTCGCTTACATGCTCTGCTTATTACACTTGCGTTAGAAAATCATCAAGAAATGATACTGAAAATATTAAAACCTACCCCTTTGTAACGTCTGAGGTCCAAATAAATCTCCGTATTTGGAACCACACCCATTAGACATGTATTGGGTTTGAAACTTTGGATACAAATAACCAAAACTGAAGCGATCACACCCAGAAGTAGACCAATATCTATATCCAGTAACACAACTCCTCCAAAAGTTATAATCCAGACTAAAGCGTCCAGTTTGCTTAAGTTCCAGAACTTGACTAAGTCTTGCGCTTGTGTGAACAGCCCTTTAAGCGCTACTACTATAATACTGGCCAGTATACACTGCAAAGAAAAAAACAATGTTAGAAAGTTACAGGGTGGTTAAACAGGGTGTTGGTTGGAACACCCGAACATAGGGATTTAACATGTAAAATCATACTTTTGTACTTTCCTGCTTCCCTAATTATTTTAGGTAAAAAAATCTTCAAATAACAATTATAGAGCATAAAATTCTGCATCTGAATCAATAAGCAAAACCAATTTTACTTGCTTTGTAAGCTCAGAAATTAGATCTGAAAATGACGTAAATCACTTAAAAAATAGCAGTAGCCATGGAATTGAGACAAAAATGAACAAATGTTTAATGGTTTACTTGTCAAGTTAGCTGCCTTCGTTTATTTTTATTATTATTTGATATTACTGTTAAAGGGTACAATTTTACATAAATTAATTTTGAATTAAAAAAATAAAAATAAAATAAAATTGATTTATTTTCTAGTATAAATTGACGAAACAGTAATTACAAATATTAATGAAAATAAACTAACGCAGCTAACTTGACAGATAGACCGTTAAACATTTGTTATTTTTGTTTCAATTTCATGGCTACTGCTATTTTTTGGGTGATTTACATCGTTTTCATACTTAATTTCTGAGCTTACGAGAAATCTAAAATTAATTATGCTTATTGATTCAGATGTGGAATTTTATGCGCTACAACTGTTATTTGAAGCTTTTTTATATCAAATAATTAGGGAAGCAGGAAACTACGAAAGTATGATTTTACATTATAAATTCCTATGTTCGAGTGTTCGAGTCAACACCCTGTATATTGATTTAAGAGTTATTGGCTCGTATTACGAGCTCACTTTTATAATAAAATCGCGATTTTAACGCTCACTTTTACATTAAAATCTTTAATAAAAACGAACGTTAAAATCAGCGGTGTAAGTCAAACTTTACAGGGCGAGCTGGAAATTTGTGAGGCGAGCGACGAAGGACGATTCGGTGAAAAAGAAGAAAAACGAAAAAACCTAACTTTCTATTTTTCGTCTCGAAACTTTTTGTCTTCAAAATTTTTCATTTCTTAGACTTAAATAGATATAGATGCGCTGATTCCAAATTTTCAAACAGAATTCAATTATCATTTCCCGTTTTCGAGATATTTGAATTCAAAGTTATACCTAAAACAATGGTTAGGTTTACCATTCGATTCTACGGGCAAAATTACGTAAGTGTACCAATTTTCAGATTTTTATCTCAATAGATAGAATTTCTAAAAAGAAAAAACTGAAAATGGCCAAAAATCGAAAAAAAAATGTCTGCTGTACCCCTTATGATTTTTGCCATTTTCGTTTTTCCGCTCTAAAAATTGTATCCGTTGGAATACAAATCTAAAAATATGGACTATTTTAAAAAACCAAAATTTTGGACCCAAAAATGAGTATTTTTGGATTATTTCGAGAATATAAACATTATTTTACGCTAAAAACATAAAATAATTTTCATCTTATTGAAATGTTGTTATAAAATTAGAATTTTTTTGCTAATTTAACCGACTTCGAATCTTTTGAGAACACGTCACTTTTCATTTGCTTTCTGTTCTCTGTTTCGAACTACTGGAAAAGAATTGTTAAAATGGAAATGGAAACAGAAACAAGACAGAGATATAGTTTTTTTCTATTTTTACCGTTCATTTTGATGAGTTCTCAAGGTTATATATACAATCAAATTTGACTTACCCGAGGTAGAAATTGAAACACTGGTCCAATCCACAATAAAATCACCAACAGAATTAAACAGCTGACTAACGACGCCACTTGGGTAACTCCTCCAACCACTTGTTGTATCAATGACCTTGACAAGGACGCAGCTATTGGCATTGAAGAGAAAAATGAACCACACACGTTGCTCAAACCCTGAAAATCAAAACTCAATTACAAATCACGCAGTCAGTTTTGAACTCATTTTGGTTCCAATCATATGATAAAGATTGTTCTTATTTTGGTTCCAACCATTTCACAGAGATTGTTTTCTCTTTCCCGTGATATACAGGGTGTTTCACAACTTAGGATAAAGAATTAAAGGGTATATACAGGGTGAGTCTGCGAAGACGCCACCCCCTTTAACTTTTTTATTATAAGTAATAGAAAAAAATGGCTCGTATAAAATTTTTATTATTTTACATATACTATTTGATGGCAGATGTAGATATTTTTTATAAAGTCAGGTTTACAAGATACGACTATCAACTTTTATTTTTCAAATGGCAACCTATAATTATTTTAATAAAATAGAAACCGCCATTTTTTTCTCTTTTCAGGTGGCTATGTGAAAATAAACAAAACCTAACAATGTAAAACAATTAAATTAATGTCAAAAATGTATACATTTGTTTGATACTTAATTTAACTTATTTTGTAAACAAAAAAAAAAACATTTTGAATAGGTCACAAAGAACGAATTAATTGAAATGATTCTAATAATTGGTTAATTGACTTGCATCATAAGAAGAGCAAATAGAATTTACCGGGAGCGGTTTCCTAGACGTTGGCAAAAGACTTGAAGAACACTGTGAAAGATTTTTACCCGATTTCGAGAATCATAGCCATCTTATAATATTTGTTTAAAAATTATTTCTAATATTTCTAAATTATTTCAATTTTCTCTAAATTTTTTAAATACATTAATAAAAGTTAATACATCGTTGAAAATAGAAAAAAATAGCAGTTTCTATTTTATTAAAATAATTATAGGATGCCATTTGAAAAATAAAAGTTGATAGTCCTATCTTGTAAACCTGACTTTATAAAAAATATCTACATCTGCCATCAACTAGTATATGTAATATGATAAAATTTTTATATGAGCCATTTTTTTCTATTACTCACAATAAAAAAGTTAAAGGGGGTGGCGTCTTCCCAGACTCACCCTGTATATTGTACGACGTGCTGATCACGAAATAAAAAGAATTATTTAATAATTCGCAAAAAAAATGCATCGTAGATTAAATTCGCACTCTGGCGGAATAAATCGGTACTACTAAAACCCATCGTACAGGCGTCATTTTTGTGTGCAAAATGTCAAAGTGAGGAAAAGCATATTTGAGAATTTGGTTGTGGAACAGCCTGTATTACACATATAGATTAATGTGAAAATAAACTAAGAAATTAAAAAAATATTGGTTTTATTTATATCGGTCAAACGTACTTTGCAAACAAATTCAAAAATTTTAACCATTTAATTCAATAGGGTATGTGACCATAATCGGATTTCAGTAAGTCATAAAAAATAAAATCTAACCACTATAGCTTCACATTATAATAATAAAAACTAAACAATAGTTTGCAATTAATGTTTCGAAAAGGGACGATCTAAATTTAAGATATAAAGTGTTACTATTCAACAATGACAGAAGTTTCGAAACACTATACTTTTCACAACTAGTTGGGAAATAAAGATTTTTCATCACTGTGATGAAAATTGAATTGTTTTTTTGTTTTAATTGGGTTATGAAAAGTTTGCCATTTCCAAAGGTCAATCAATTTTGAAAAGTGACAGATTATATGTCAAAATTAAAAGAATTGTATCAAAATTAGAAAAAATCTTGTATCAAACACGTTAGAAAATTCAATTTTGAGTAACTTGTGTGATTTTTCGATTACACAAAATGAGGCATTTTCTAACTGATTACATAAATTAACTAAACTAGGTAGATTTATTTTATTTCCACAAAATAAATATCATATGGGCTGTATAACAATTATTTCGAGAAAAATGATATTAAAAATCAGAAATAATTTTACAATATTGAAGTAGGCTGTATTAAGTTATAAAGATTAAAATCTGACTTACCAACGCTAAAAATTCTTGGTTTGAATCAACTTCATAAGACAGTTTTTGAGCAAAAATTAAAGCCATAGACATCGTAACTGCGTAAGAAACAATTGAAATAGAAAACGCATCAACCGCTACTGTTTTTATTAGAGAGAATGTTGGCACCACTGGTTCAGGTAGTCTAAAAAAATAATTAACAGTTAAGTTCCTTTAGATTTTTTTTTGGGGTTCATACGTACCCTGTAGGAATATTACCAACTAAGGCGACTCCGTACGAACCCTCTAGATCAAGAAGATAAGAAAATAATGTTCCTAAAACAACTGCAATCAGTTCTATCGGCACTGGTATTTTGCTACGCTTGCTGACATATGGCTGAAAAACATACATTCAGTTATTAACGTCTATCTTTTTATGTCAACTTTATAAAAAAAAGTTTCAAATAAAACTTATAGTGGATGAAATTCCCTACATTTTTTATTTGAAACACTTTTTTTGTTCAGTTGGTACACAAAGAGTTACAAGCAAATAACTAAAAGTAAATGTACAAAACATAACTTCAGTTATTTGCTTCTAACTCTTTATATAACAACTTTATAAGGAAAAGTTTTAAATAAAATTTGAAGAAGATGAAATTCTTCATAACTTTTACTTGAAACACTTTTTTTGTAAAGTTGGTACATAAAGAGTTAAAACCAAATAACTAAAGATAAGTGTATAAAACATAACTTCAGTTATTTGCTTCTAATTCTTTATATACCAAATTAACAACAGAGAGTTTTAAATAAAACTTATAGAGGACGAAATTCCCTACAATTTTTACTTAAAACTTCTTTTTATAAAGTTGGTACATAAAGAATTGGAAGCAAATAATTAAAAGTAAATGTATAAAACATATTTTCAGTTATTTGATTCAAACTCTTTATACATATATCAACTGTACAAAAAAAAAGTTTTAAATAAAACTTGAAGATTATGAAATTCTTCATAACTTTTATTTAAAACATTTTTTTTTTGTTAAATTAGTACATAGATAGTTAGAAGTAAATAACTAAACGTAAATGTATAAAACATATCTTCAATTATTTGCTTCTAACTCTTTATATACCAACTTTACAAAAAATAGTTTCAAATAAAACTTGAAGAGAATGAAATTCTTCATAACTTTTATTTGAATTATTTTTTTATTAAATTAGTACATAGAGAGTTAGAAGCAAATAACTAAAGTTAAGTGTATAAAACATAACTTCAGTTATTTGCTTCTAACTCTTTATATACCAACTTTACAATAAAAAGGTTCAAATAAAACTTGAAGACGATGAAATTCCCTACAAATTTTACTTGAAACATTTTTTTGTAAAATCTGTACAAAAAGAAATACCAACCTTTAAAAATTCGTTGTTCAAAACCATTACAATGACAGCAATAAAAGAAACTATAACTGCAGTACGGTTTGCATCTGGAATTGCTAAAATGGCGTCGTATATTGCCTGGAATATAATGAACATTAATCAACAATAAACTATCCTTATATCATGACTTTAAATTTAATAAAAAATTGTGAAATGCTCTAATTAGGCATTTAATATTACAAAAAAAGTCGGTCTGTAAACAAGTGTTGCACAACAAATTTAGTAAAGTCTACACATCTGTCACTTCTACACGGTTAAAAATACTGCCTGAAGACAATAGAATAGTTATAAAGAGAAGCGACATTCCGTGTCGGTACCTTTGATGTTACTCTAGTCAGTTCTATGACCTTGAAGCATTGTGTGGACCTTTACATTTGTTGGCTCATTTAAGCTCCACATTTAAATTTTTGTTTGAATGATAAAATAATTTTTCTTCAAACGTCATAAAAGTGACATCTTCTGTGACGTGATTGACAAGGTTGAAGTTTAATTTCTATGCCAACGTAATATAATTTTTTATTCTAGCCGCCGTATAATATTGTCGCCGCCGTATAGCCAATAAGAAGCGCCGTATAATATTGTCGCCGCCGTATAGCCAATAAGAAGTAACTTGTACAATAGAAATCTGTAATATCGCCCTAAATGTCACTATAAAAACTAGATAACCTAAGAATAAAGTTACTAAAAATTATGAATAACTGACAGTTAACCTACATATTAAACGTCAAATAGTAATTTACTAGCGAATTCTCGGCTACGCCGATCATTCCCTAGAGCTCCGGTGACAGTGCAAAAGACAAATGCCGATCGACATTAAATAATTATTTCATATTTGCACTTCAGGCCTCTCCAAGACCTTTCATTAGATTGCAAACACGATATACTTCCAATAATTTTTTGTAAAAAACAAAAGCCGGTCGGCATGAAACATTTTTGTCATTTATGTACCCCAGCCCTCACCGAGACCTTTCATTTGATACCAAACACGACATACTTCTGACAACTTTCTACATAAAACAAAAGTCGATCGACATGAAACATTTTTATCATATCTGTACGCTAGCCCACACTAAGACTTTTCATTTGATACCAAACACTATATACTTGTGACAACCTTTTGCAAAAAACAAAAGCCGATCGACATTGACAATTTTTGTTAATTCTGCACACCAGCCCTCATTAAAACCTTTCATTTGATACCAAACACCATACACTTCTGACAACTTTTAGCAAAAAACAAAAACCGATCGACATAGCACATTTTTGTCAATTCTACACGCAAGATCTCAACAACACGTTTCATTTGAGACCAAACTCGACATACTTTTGAGAACTTTTTGCAGAAAACAAAAGCCGATCGGAATGGAACATTTCTGTCAATTCTGCACGCTAGCCCTCAACGAGACCTTTTATTCGATAACAAACACGACATATTTCTGACAACTTTTTGCAAAAAACAAAAGCCGATCGACATGGAACATTTTTGTCAATTCTGCACGCTATCCCTCTACAAGACGTTTCATTTGAGACCAAACTCGACATACTTTTAAGAACTTTTTGCGGAAAACAAAAGCCGATCGAAATGGAACATTTCTGTCAAATCTTCACGCTAGTCCTCAACGAGACCTTTCATATGAGACCAAACTCGACATACTCTTGAGAATTTTTTGCATAAAACAATAGCAGATCGACATAAATCATTTTTGTCAATTCTCTACGCGAGCCCTCGCCAAGACCATTCATTCGATACCAAACACGACATATTTCTGACAACTTTTTGCAAAAAACAAAAGCCGATCGACATAGAACATTTTTGTCAATTTTGCATTTCAGCCCTCAACGAGACCTTTCATTAGATACCAAACACGACATACTTCTTTTAACTTTTTGAATAAAACAAAAGCCGATCAACATGGAACATTTTTGTCAATTCTGCACGCTATCCCTCTACAAGACGTTTCATTTGAGACCAAACTTGACATACTTTTAAGAACTTTTTGCATAAAACAATAGCAGATCGACATAAATCATTTTTGTCAATTCTCTACGCGAGCCCTCGCCAAGACCTTTCATTCGATACCAAACACGACATATTTCTAACAACTTTTTGCAAAAAACAAAAGCCGATCAACATGGAACATTTTTGTCAATTCTGCACGCTATCCCTCAACAAGACGTTTCATTTGAGACCAAACTTGACATACTTTTAAGAACTTTTCGCAGAAAACAAAAGCCGATCGAAATGGAACATTTCTGTCAATTCTGCACGCTAGCCCTCAACGAGACCTTTCATTTGAGACCAAACTCGGCGTACTTTTGAGAATTTTTTGCATAAAACAAAAGCAGATCGGCATAGATCATTTTTGTGAATTCTCTACGCGAGCCCTCGCCAAGACCATTCATTCGATACCAAACACGACATATTTCTGACAACTTTTTGCAAAAAACAAAAGCCGATCGACATAGAACATTTTTGTCAATTTTGCATTTCAGCCCTCAACGAGACCTTTCATTAGATACCAAACACGACATACTTCTTTTAACTTTTTGAATAAAACAAAAGCCGATCAACATAGACCGTTTTTGTCAGTTCTGCACGCGAGCCCTCAACAAGACCTTTTATTTGAGACCAAACATGATATACTTTATACTACTTTTTGCAAAAAACAAAAGCCGATCGACATAGATCATTTTTGTCAAATCTCTACGCGAGCCCTCACCGAGACCTTTCATTAGATTACCAAACCCGACATACGTCTATTAACTTTTTGCATAAAACAAAAGCCGATCAACATGGAAAATTTTCTTTTTTGTACACCAGCCCTCACCGAGACTTTTCATTCGATACAAAACACATATTTCTGATAACATTTTGCAAAAAACAAATTCTAATCGACGTAGAATATTTTTGTCATTCGTGCACTCCAATCCACATTGTGTCGTTTCATTAAAATCCAAGGACGACCTACTTGTAACAACTTTTTGCGCAAAACAAATGCAGATCGACGTGACATATTTTTTTTTTGTCATTTCAAAACCGGCCCTTATGGTTTTTTTTCTTTTGATATCAAACACAGCAAAGTGTTTAGGAATATTCGGTTTTAATTTAATTACTTTATCACACATCTGGCAACATTGACTTTTGACATTGGAAACGTCAAAATTTATATTAATTAAATACGTTATGTTTTAAACTTAAATTAGTTGTAACACCTTTGCTCAAGACTAATATACTTGATACTGTATTTACTTCTTTAATATCAATGTTCTAAAAAAAGTTATAATCGTTTAAAGTTCATAGACAGATTGTCAAAAGTGACGGATGACAGCGAGACTCTTCTTAAATTTAGACATGGCTACTGGGATCCATTGTTTCAAGTTATTAGTTTTGCATAGTTTTTATTTTTTTACACAAGAACCACTCACAGTAAAAATATGAGACCCCCAAAAGGCATAACTACACATTATTCCCTGCAACCTAAAAAAAAATTACAACAATACCTTTCATAGTTAATGTAGTTAGGCTTGTGACAAAGTTTGGCGATCGTCATGATGAAAATAAATAAACATCACCGACATGTTTTAAAATTAAATTAGTTGTAAAACCTTTGCTCAAGATTATTAATCATGATACTGTATACACTTCTTTAATATCAATGTTCTATTTGAAAATACAATCCTTTAAAGTTCATATACTGATTGTCATAAGTGACAGATGACAGGTTGTTTCTTTTTTAATTTAGACATGGCTACTAGGATCCTTCTAAAAATTTTTGTTTTAAAATTAAAAAAGTGTGTGGTTTTTATTAATTTACGCAAAAACTGCTTGACGTAAAAATATGAAACACCAAAAAGGCACACCTACGCATCATTCTCTACAATTTGATATTATTATACATAACAATTTCATAAATGGTTAAGGCTGTAGGTTTGTCCGAAAATTTGGCGATCGTCATGATGAAAATAAATATAGATTAGGACACATGCCTTTTAGTATATAGGACTAGCGAATGCTCAGCTACGCTGAGCGTTCCCTAGGCCTCCGGCGTCAGTGAAATATTAACATTTGAAAGCTAATTTTATTTCTGCAAGGCAGGTCTTGTCGAATGCTTTCATTTAATATCAAATACGGTGTACTTCCGGCAAGTAATTGTAAAAAAACAAATGCAGAACAACTTGGCAATTTTTTGTCACTTCTGCACATCAGCCCTCATCAAGACATTTAATTTGATACCAAACACGACATATTTCTAACAGCTTTTTCCAAAAAACAAAAACGGGTCAACATGAACCATTTCTGTTAATTTTACATGTCAGCTCTCATCAAGACCTTTCATTTTATACCAAACACGATATACTTCTGACAACTTTCTGCAAAAAAGAAAAGCCGATCGACATGAAACATTTTTGTTAATTCTCGACATCAGCACTCAATGAGACCTTTCATTAGATACCAAACACGACATACTTCGATTAACTTTTTGCATAAAACAAAAGCCGATCAACATAGACCGATTTTGTCAGTTCTGCACGCGAGCCCTCAACAAGATCTTTTATTTGAGACCAAACATGATATACTTTATACAACTTTTTGCAAAAAACAAAAGCCGATCGACATAGATCATTTTTGTCAAATTTCTACGCTAACCCTCGCCGAGACCTTTCATTAGATACCAAACACGACATATGTCTATTAACTTTTTGCATAAAACAAAAGCCGATCAACATGGAAAATTTTCTTTTTTGTACACCAGCCCTCACCGAGACTTTTCATTCGATACAAAACACAACATATTTCTGATAACATTTTGCAAAAAACAAATTCTAATCGACGTAGAATATTTTTGTCATTCGTGCACACCAATCCACATTGTGTCGTTTCATTAAAATCCAAGGACGACCTACTTGTAACAACTTTTTGCGCAAAACAAATGCAGATCGACGTAACATATTTTTTTTGTCATTTCAAAACCGGCCCATATGGTTTTTTTTTCTTTTGATATCAAACACAGCAAAGTGTACAATTTATTTTATTTACGAATATTTTATTTTTATTTAGTTACCTACTTCATAATTTCGCAACACTGTTTGTGTTAAAAAGTAGTAGTTAATTCTTAAATTTATAAATTAATATTGTCAATCCTAATACAACTGCCACCGTCTTCACTGAAGTTAGTTTAGGAATATTCGGTTTTAATTTAGTTACTTCATCACACATTTGGCAACATTGACTTTTGACATTGGAAACGTCAAAATTTATATTAATTAAATACGTTATGTTTCAAACTTAAATTAATTGTAACACCTTTGCTCAAGACTATTATACATGATACTGTATTTACTTCTTTAATATCAATGTTCTATAAAAAGTTATAATCGTTTAAAGTTCATAGACAGATTGTCAAAAGTGACGGATGACCTCGTGACTTTTCTTAAATTTAGACATGGCTACTAGGATCCATTGTTTCAAGTTATTAATTTTGAACAGTTTTTATTTTTATTTTTAGACTTTTTATTTGATACCAAACACTCTATACTTCTGACAACATTTTGCAAAACAACAATAGCCGATCGACATTGACAATTTTTGTTAATTCTGCACACCAGCCCTCATTGAAACCTTTCATTTGATACCAAACACCATACACTTCTGACAACTTTTTGCAAAAAACAAAAACCGATCGACATAGCACATTTTTGTCAATTCTGCACGCTAGCCCTCAACAAGACGTTTCATTTGAGACCAAACTCGGCATACTTTTGAGAAATTTTTGCATAAAACAAAAGCCGATCGACATAGATCATTTTTGTCAATTCTCTACGCGAGCCCTCGCCAAGACCTTTCATTCGATACCAAACACGACATATTTCTGACAACTTTTTGCAAAAAACAAAAGCCGATCGACATGGAACATTTTTGTCAATTCTGCACGCTATCCCTCTACAAGACGTTTCATTTGAGACCAAACTCGACATACTTTTAAGAACTTTTTGCAGAAAACAAAAGCCGATCGAAATAGAACATTTCTGTCAATTCCACACGCTAGCCCTCAACGAGACCTTTCATTTGAGACCAAACTCGACATACTTTTGAGAATTTTTTGCATAAAACAAAAGCAGATCGACATAGATCATTTTTGTTAATTCTCTACGCGAGCTCTCGCCAAGACCTTTCATTCGATACCAAACACGACATATTTCTGACAACTTTTTGCCAAAAACAAAAGCCGATCGACATGGAACATTTTTGTCAATTCTGCACGCTATCCCTCTACAAGACGTTTCATTTGAGACCAAACTCGACATACCTTTGAGAACTTTTTGCAGAAAACAAAAGTCGATCAGAATGGAACATTTTTGTCAATTCTGCACGCTAGCCCTCAACAAGACGTTTCATTTGAGACCAAACTCGACATACTTTTGAGAATTTTTTGCATAAAACAAAAGCAGATCGACATAGATCATTTTTGTTAATTCTCTACGCGAGCTCTCACCAAGACCTTTCATTCGATACCAAACACGACATATTTCTGACAACTTTTTGCAAAAAACAAAAGCCGATCGACATGGAACATTTTTGTCAATTCTGCACGCTATCCTTCAACAAGACGTTTCATTTGAGACCAAACTCGACATACTTTTAAGAACTTTTTGCAGAAAACAAAAGCCGATCGAAATAGAACATTTCTGTCAATTCCACACGCTAGCCCTCAACGAGACCTTTCATTTGAGACCAAACTCGACATACTTTTGAGAATTTTTTGCATAAAACAAAAGCAGATCGACATAGATCATTTTTGTCAATTCTCTACACGAGCTCTCGCCAAGACCTTTCATTCGGTACCAAACACGCCATATTTCTGACAACTTTTTGCCAAAAACAAAAGCCGATCGACATGGAACATTTTTGTCAATTCTGCACGCTATCCCTCTACAAGACGTTTCATTTGAGACCAAACTCGACATACTTTTAAGAACTTTTTGCAGAAAACAAAAGCCGATCGAAATGGAACATTTCTTTAAATTCTGCACGCTGGCCTTCAACGAGACCTTTCATTTGAGACCAAACTAGACATACTTTTGAGAATTTTTTGCATAAAACAAAAGCAGATCGACATAGATCATTTTTGTCAATTCTCTACGCGAGCTCTCGCCAAGACCTTTCATTCTATACCGAACACGACATATTTCTGACAAATTTTTGCAAAAAAACAAAAGCCGATCGGCATGGAACATTTTTGTCAATTTTGCATTTCAGCCCTCTACGAAACCTTTCATTAGATACCAAACACGACATACTTCTATTATCTTTTTGCATAAAACAAAAGCCGATCAACAAGGAAAATTTTCTTTTTTGTACACCAGCCCTCACCGAGACATTTCATTCGATACAAAACACATATTTCTGATAACATTTTGCAAAAAACAAATTCTAATCGACGTAGAATATTTTTGTCATTCGTGCACTCCAATCCACATTGTGTCGTTTCATTAAAATCCAAGGACGACCTACTTGTAACAACTTTTTGTGCAAAACAAATGCAGATCGACGTGACATATTTTTTTTTGTCATTTCAAAACCAGCCCTTATGGTTTTTTTTCTTTTGATATCAAACACAGCAGAGTGTTTAGGAATATTCGGTTTAAATTTAGTTACTTCATCACACATTTGGCAACATTGACTTTTGACATTGGAAACGTCAAAATTTATATTAATTAAATACGTTATGTTTTAAACTTAAATTAGTTGTAACACCTTTGCTCAAGACTAATATACTTGATACTGTATTTACTTCTTTAACATCAATGTTCTAAAAAAAGTTATAATCGTTTTAAAGTTCATAGACAGATTGTCAAAAGTGACAGATGACCTCGTGACTCTTTTTAAATTTAGACATGGCTACTAGGATCCATCTTTCAAGTTATTAATTTTGCACAGTTTTTATTTTTTTACACAAGAACCACTCACAGTAAAAATATGAGACCCCCAAAAGGCACAACAACACATTATTCCCTGCAATCTAAAAAAAAAATTACAACAATCCCTTTGATGGTTCAGGCAGTTTGGCTTGTGACAAAATTTGGCGATCGTCGTGATGAAAATAAACATCATGACACATAAATACGTTATGTTTTAAACTTAAATTAATTGTAACACCTTTGCTCAAGATTATTATTCATGATACTGTATTCACTTCTTTAATATCAATGTTCTATTTGAAAATACAATCATTTAAAGTTCATAGACTGATTGTTATAAGTGACAGATAACAGCTTGTTTCTTTTTAAATTTAGACATGGCTACTAGGATCCTTAAACAATTTTTTGTTTCAAAATGAAAAAAATGTGTGGTTTTTATTAATTTACGCAAAAACTGCTCGACGTAAAAATATGAAACACCAAAAAGGCACACCTACGCATCATTCTCTACAATTTGATATTATTATACATATCAATTTCATAAATGGTTAAGGCTGTAGGTTTGTCCGAAAATTTGGCGATCGTCGTGATGAAAATAAATATAGATTGGGACACATGCCTTTTAGTATATAGGACTAGCGAATGCTCAGCTACGCTGAGCATTCCCTAGGCCTCCGGCGTCAGTGCAAAAAACAAATGCAGATCGACATGAAACAATTATTTCATATTTGCACGTCAGGCCTCACCAAGACCCTTCATTAGATTACAAACACGATATACTTCCAATAATTTTTTGCAAAAAACAAAAGCCGGTCGACATGAAACATTTTTGTCATTCATGTACCCCAATCCTAGCCGAGACCTTTCATTTGATACCAAACACGACAAACTTCTGACAACTTTCTACATAAAACAAAAGTCGATCAACAGGAAACATTTTTATCATTTCTGCACGCTAGCCCACACCGAGACTTTTTATTTGATACCAAACACTCTATACTTCTGACAACCTTTTGCAAAAAACAATAGCCGATCGACATTGAAAATTTTTGTTAATTCTGCACACCAGCCCTCATTGAAACCTTTCATTTGATACCAAACACCATACACTTCTGACAACTTTTTGCAAAAAGCAAAAACCGATCGACATAGCACATTTTTGTCAATTCTGCACGCTAGCCCTCAACAAGACGTTTTATTTGAGACCAAACTCGGCATACTTTTGAGAAATTTTTGCAGAAAACAAAAGCCGATCGACATAGATCATTTTTGTCAATTCTCTACGCGAGCCCTCGCCAAGACCTTTCATTCGATACCAAACACGACATATTTCTGACAACTTTTTGCAAAAAACAAAAGCTGATCGACATGGAATATTTTTTTAATTCTGCACGCTATCCCTCTACAAGACGTTTCATTTGAGACCAAACTCGACGTACTTTTAAGAACTTTTTGCAGAAAACAAAAGCCGATCGAAATGGAACATTTCTGTCAATTCTGCACGCTAGCCCTCAACGAGATCTTTCATTTGAGACCAAACTCGACATACTTTTGAGAATTTTTTGCATAAAACAAAAGCAGATCGACAAAGATCATTTTTGTCAATTCTCTACGCGAGCCCTCGCCAAGACCTTTTATTCGATACCAAACACGACATATTTCTGACAACTTTTCGCAAAAAACAAAAGCCGATCGACATGGAACATTTTTGTCAATTTTGCATTTCAGCCCTCAACGAGACCTTTCATTAGAAACCAAACACGACATACTTCTATTAACTTTTTGCATAAAACAAAAGCCGATGAACATAGACTGTTTTTGTCAGTTCTGCATGCGAGCCCTCAACAAGACCTTTTATTTGAGATCAAACATGATATACTTTATACTACTTTTTGCAAAAAACAAAAGCCGATCGACATAAATCATTTTTGTCAATTCTCTACGCGAGCCTTCGCCAAGAACTTTCATTCGATACCAAACACAACATATTTCTGACAACTTTTTGAAAAAACAAAAGCCTATCGACATAAACCGTTTTTGTCAATTCTGCACGCGAGCCCTCAACAAGACCTTTTATTTGAGACCAAACATGATATACTTTATACTACTTTTTGCAAAAAACAAAAGCCGCTCGACATAGATCATATTTGTCAAATCTCTACGCGAGCCCTCGCCGAGACCTTTCATTAGATACCAAACACGACATACGTCTATTAACTTTTTGCATAAAACAAAAGCCGATCAACATGGAAAATTTTCTTTTTTGTAAACCTGCCCTCACCGAGACTTTTCATTCGATACAAAACACATATTTCTGATAACATTTTGCAAAAAACTAATTCTAATCGACGTAGAACATTTTTGTCATTCGTGTACTCCAATCCACATTGTGGTGTTTCATTAAAATCCAAGGACGACCTACTTGTAACAACTTTTTGCGCAAAACAAATGCAGATCGACGTGACATATTTTTTTTGTCATTTCAAAACCGGCACTTATAGTTTTTTTTCTTTTGATATCAAACACAGCAAAGTGTTCAATTTATTTTATTTACGAATATTTTATTTTTATTTAGTTACATACTTCATAATTTGGCAACACTGTTTGTGTTAAAAAGTAGTAGTTAATTATTAAATTTATTAATTAATATTGTCAATCCTAATACAACTGCCACCGTCTTCAGTGAAGTTAGTTTAGGAATATTCGGTTTTAATTTAGTTACTTCATCACACATTTGGCAACATTGACTTCCGAAATTGGAAACGTCAAAATTTATATGAATTAAATACGTTATGTTTTAAACTTAAATTAATTGTAACACCTTTGCTCAAGACTATTATACATGATACTGTATTTACTTCTTTAATATCAATGTTCTATAAAAAGTTATAATCGTTTAAAGTTCATAGACAGATTGTCAAAAGTGACAGATGACCTCGTGACTCTTTTTAAATTTAGACATGGCTACTAGGATCCGTTGTTTCAAGTTATTAATTTTGCACAGTTTTTATTTTTTTACACAAGAACCACTTACAGTAAAAATATGAGACCCCCAAAAGGCACAACTACACATTATTCCCTGCAATCTAAAAAAAAAATTACAACAATCCCTTTCATGGTTAAGGTAGTTAGGCTGTCCACAAAATTTGGCGATCGTCGTGATGAAAATAAATAAACATCACCGACACATGCCTTTTAGTATATAGGATTTTTTAAAATTTCTAAGTTTGAAGAAAAAATAGCATGTGTTATTCAGAGTAAAAGTGTCTTTGTGTGCCTCGCATGCAATTGTCCGACTCGCTTCGCTCGTCGTGCAAACTTCCATGCTCGCCACACAAAGTATCACTTTTACTCTTAATAACACAATATACTATTTTAGAATGTATAAGTACTAAAATTATAAATTTATCTATATAATAAAAGCAATTTTGATGAAATAAATAGATACATAATTATATTTTGTAAACATTTTTTTAAACAAAATGTTTGTATTTTGCAAATTCATTAATAAGCACAATTTTCTATTTCTTTCATTTTGATTAGGTTTAAAATTAATATTACTTATTTCATAGCATAAAATATTGTGTCTTACATATAATTTACTTAATACTCTAGTGGAGAAGTATTTTACTAACTCATATAAGCAATATCCTACACCTTTAATTAATACAAATCAATTTTTCAATATTTATATAAAAAGAATTTTCTAAACAAAATATGTAATTATAAAAATATTCGTCTGTTGTTTTAAAATTTACAAGCTCAGAATTCTCCAAATTATGATTTTTATAATGTATAAATATGTTGCTGTATGATACAGTTTCTTCCACTTTGGAATATGAGAAAAAATAATTTCTTTTTGAAAATTATTTTCCTAATTTTTATCAAAGTGATAACATATTTGTTGCTTATTAGAAATCGATTTGTGTATTTTTATATTTTTATGACTGTCCCGTTATTGAAAATGTTGTAGGCGCGTTAATGATTGATAAAGAGAGAGTGTCGAGGCAGGAAGATGTGAAGAAACTTTTCGATTTGAATCGATGAACCCTTTAAATTTGTTGACTTTCCCCATCTCTCTCTAATTTTCGTTTCTCTGTCTTACTGTCGCTTCTGTATATAATTATTCTGTGCTGGAGACTATAAAAATCTGAATTCTCAAGGTTTTTATACCTTGTGTAGTAATTTTTGTAGAAATCCAATAAGGAGTTTGCAAATAAAAATAGTTATTTACTTAATTTACTTTATTTTTCAAAAAAAGATTTACTCTTTGTAAATTAGGTTAGTTAGTGTAATTGTTTGTTTAGTTAGCTACCAAGAAGCCTGTAAAGTGAGAATTATATAGAAAGTGGAAATAAAAACAATATACTTACAAATCCGTTTTTGAAATAGCCGCGCCGTTTTGGTACTGTGAGACCGAACAGATCTTTGCTTTGGGAGATAACGACATGGACAGCGGCCCCAGTGGTAAAAGCGTTGACTAGAGTAGCTGATAACAGGGTGCAAAGGACTCCTAAACGTAATACGTACATACCTAACTGCAACAAAAATAACAATTCAAAATTTGTTAAGTTTCGAGGGATTGTTAGGATTCCGGTAAGATAGTACAAGTTGCAAATCTTTTCAAGTTGGAGCGTAGAAAATGTTTGGGGTTGATTCAGTTAAGATAGTTGTACAAAATGTAGTCAGTTTCAGAATATACGGAATTAAATAAAGCATTAAGAGTTTCCGGTTGTTTAGATTTAAATAAAAACAGAAGGAAAGGGTTCGTAATATTTTTCTGACACTTTTAAATAAATATAAAATAATTAGAAAAGGTTCAAAACAGTTTCAAATTGTTTGGTTAAACCATTTTGAAAATACGTAAAACATATTTACATCATTTTAAAGAACGGCTTAAAACATTTTCTAACAATTGTGAAATTAGATATTTTTACATTATATAAATCAATTTCAGACAATTATAAATAAATTTAAGACAGTCGAAAATTTTGGAGAAGGCAGAAACATCTGCCCAGAAACCGTAAAACTATTTGAATTTGTCCTTCAGTTTTTCTTTCTTAGATGGCTAAATGACAAAATTAGCATTTATACCACTGATCTGTAGGGTGTTAATACTAAGTTGTACCATCCGAAAACGGCAGTTAGAACTCATTGAGATAAACAACTTTTCTTAGTTCAAATTTTTTATTTGGAGCCCCAGTTCCTAGTTATTGGCGTTCTTTTGTTTTTCGAAAAATCGTCATTACTCACTTATTTTAAGAGATATTGAAAAAATACAAAAACTTTCAGCATTTGCTTTTATTTCTCTAAAATTTTTTTTAAATTATTATTGCAGTTTGTTAAAATTTATCTTGTAATTAAATTTGAATAAAATTTTTTTTCGACAGATCGAATAAAAATGTTTCAGGCATTTGTTAGTAGATACTATAAGGATTTTATAAAGTTTTATTTTCAAAAATCGACCGAGTGGTTTTCAAAATATTTTGTTTTGAAATTTTTGATCGGTCGCCATTTTGTCATTTGATAAAATAGAAAATAATTGTAAATACAAAAGTTTTAGAGAACTAAAAGCAAATGCTGAAAGTTTTTGTATTTTCTCAATATCTCTTAAAATAAGGGAGTAATGACGATTTTTCGAAAAACAAAAGAACGCCAATAACTATGAACTGGGGCTCCAAATCTAAAATTTGAACTAAGAAAAGTTGTTTATCTCAATGAGTTCTAACTGCCGTTTTCGGATGGTACAACTTAGTATTAACACCCTGTATATACTTGTGGATAGGGCGTAGCGTATGAAAAAGTGAAGCCTGCGGCGGCCATTTTCCTCACCTCTCAATCTAATCCAATTGGCGCCAAATATCAATACACTCATTACTTTCTACTATCTATCTATATTTGGCTGTATATAGTAATGAACTGATTTTTTCATATGCTATGCCCTATCCACAAGTATATACAGATCAATGATTTTTACATTCCCTTGCAGTTTAAAAAAATTTGAAGTTATTTGGGATTAAAAAGACAGTTGGATAGAGTTCGAAATAAATTAGATTGACGGTAAATAAATACTTACTTGAAATAAAGCAACTGTAAACGTAACAGCCATTGCTACTTCGTATTTACTGTATTGTTCCAGTGGTTCTACAACGGTTGAGTTGTCTATATTGTCTATATTTGTTGCGGAATCCTCCGTACTGTACTGGGACACTGCTTTCCCAGTCATCAGGCACACCACAGCAAACGTACCTACAATTATATTCATTCATTATTATTTATTATCATCCAGATTCATAAAAAATAATATTAAACTCGAAATTAATTTACTCCACATTTATTCCAGAGTAAATTTTCTGGGATTAGAACTTTTCACAAAACATAATAAGACGGTAGTTAAATTTGGAGTTAGCTCTCATATTAATTACAATCTATATCGCTTTAATCTTTGTCGCCCTAATTAATAACTTGTATAATGTTATATACAGGATGGCCCAACGAAAATTATCAGCACAAATTTTGCCCACTTAACATCAATTTTGCAAAAAACGCTCGAACACGTCAATTTTAGTATAAAGGGGGACACCTGAATGGATTAGTACCAATGGCATAACTTCAACCTTTAAATGGGGGTGGACTACACCTCAAAAATTTTAAATGGAAAAGGGTGTCAAACATGACACAGTTCGAAAGGCCTTTCAATTCTCTATCCAACAGTTTTTTTATTTTTCAAATCCGATCATTAGTTCCAGAGAAATATTGTTTAAAACAAATTTCATCAGGTGTTTAAAATTGCATTCAAGTAGGCTTAAACAAATGACAGAAACTAAATAAACAATTCTTTTGATAAGTTGTTTGTAATAGACAAGTAATTTATAAGTTAGATTTCTTTTTGAGGGGTTATTTGAAGTCTAAAGTTTATGCCACGCTACCCGAATCTTTAGAAGATTTACGGCAACGTTCCGTAGCTCCAAAATTTTGAGCAAAATCTTTATCATTTTATGGAAGTTGATGGTAGTCATTTTGAACACCTAATAAACTGATACAAGAGTTTCTGTCATTTGTTTAAGCCTACTTGATTGCAGTTTTGCACACCTGATGAACTTTGTTTTAATCGATATTTCTCTGGAACTAATGATCGGATTTGAAAAATAAAAAAAACTGTTGAAAAGAGAATTGAAAGGCCTTTCGAACTGTGTCATGTTTGACACCCTTTTCCATTTAAAATTTTTGAGGTGTAGTCCACCCCCATTTTAGGGTTGAAGTTATACCATTGGTACTAATTCATTCAGGTGTCCCCCTTTATACTAAAATTGACGTGTTCGGGCGTTTTTTGCAAAATTGATATTAAGTGGCCAAAAATTGCGCTGATAATTTTCGTTGGGCCACCCTGTATGTATAGGATCATATACAATTGTCAAAATATTACCATTTTGCAGAAGAATATGAAAGTATACATTAATTAATAAGTATTAGTGAAGATATTTTATTTAAACATTACTTCGTTCGCGAGCTATAAGCGCAATTTTATTCATTGCTTGATTTAAAGAAAAACAATCGCATTTCTTAGAAATTAGAACAAGAGTTTTCGATTTTATTGCCAAAGCACACTTGACCGAAATGAATAAAATGTATTAAATTTTCAAATTTTTTAGCTTATTTTCATTTTAATCTATGTGTTTTATACCATTGGAAAGAGAAAAAAGCTGTATTTAATAGTACTAAAGACAACTTTAAGCCCCAAACGAAAATTGAAAATTAGTTTGAATTTCTCGAAAAGTGTTCCGAGCTACAAAAATTTTGAGGACCGTATCAATTCTTTGTAAAAATGTGCATACTAGAAACTTGTATAAATTAAAACAAGAAAATTTTAAGTTAAAAAGTAAATTTCTCGAAATCTGCTTTTTATCATATCTAGTGAGCTATGTATTAAAATGGGCTTCCAGAGAAATATTGTTTAAAACAAATTTTATCAGGTGTGCAAAACTGCAATCAAGTAGGCTTAAACAAATGACAGAAATTCAAGTATCAGTTTATTAGGTGTTCAAAATGAGTACAACCAACTTCCATACAATAATAAAGCTTTTGCTCAAAATTTTGGAACTGCGGTACGTTGCCGTAAATCTTCTAAAGATTTGGGTAGCGTGGCATAAACTGTAGATTTCAAATAACCCCTCAAAAAGAAATCTAACTTATACATTACTTCTCTATTACAAGCAACTTGTCGAAAGAATTGTTTATTTAGTATTTGTCATTTAGTTAAGCCTACTTGATTGCAGTTTTGAACACCTGAGATGCACTCCACCCCCATTTTAGGGTTGAAGTTATGCCATTGGTACTAACCCATTCAGGTGTCCCCCTTTATACTAAAATTGACGTGTTCGAGCGTTTTTGCAAAATTGATGTTAAGTGGCCAAAAATTGCGCTAATAATTTTCGTTGGGCCATCCTGTATATTTATGTTCATTGAATTAATAAAAATAGTCAACGGTTATTGTAAACATAACGCAAAGGGTTAAGCCCATTCGTCAGTACCATAAGGTAAATATTTTGTACTTTCAGCGTTATATAAAATGTGATATAAAATGTGTTCAATGCTTAACCACAGATTGTTCTGGTTTCATGTATTAACAATTGTATCTGGTCTTACGAATTATATTTAATAAAACTTCTTTGCAAATGTGTGATTGACAATTTTATTTTACAATCTCGAAATTACAAGGGCACTCCTGTTCAACACATATTTTAGCTGTACGAATATGAAAATAACCAATACTCGGTACAACTAACAGTTTGTTCATCACTTTAAAAATTGATATCTCCCTTACTACGACATATTTTTCAGTCGCGTTTTCACTAACATTCTTATTTCACTCTGATATTTCAGAAAAGAAAAATTTGGAATTGTTTCGGACCCCATTACCCTAGTTACTTGAAAAAAATACACTCCTATCACAGAATAGGTTTATACAGAAGCTTCAGTAAAACAGAGAAACGAAAATTAGAGAGAGATGGGAAATGTGCACAAATTTAAAGGCCTCATTGTTTAAAATCGGAAAGTTTCCTCATATCTTAGTAAAAGATAGGGGAAGGCACTTTAAAGGTCTACACAATGCTTCAAGGTCATAGAACTGAATAGGGGAACATGAAAGGTACCGACACGGAGTGTCGCTTCTGTATGTAACTATTCTGTGCTCATACCATAAATAACTCTAAATCTTACCCATACTGTTATGTCGAGAAGTACCAAACACCGTATAAACTAGCACGGGAAAGAACGCCATGTATATCCCAACAACTGGATCCAGATTTCCTAACAATCCGTACGCCATTCCTTGTGGTATGTGCATTATAGCCACTGTAATACCCGCCACAATATCGGGTATTAAGTCTGTCTTTATGTTGTACTGTGGCAGCCAGTTTAATATGGGTATAACACTACTCAGAATGGAAAAACAGTCACATGTTTTCACAAATCTTGAGGCTGAGTTCTTCACTGTAACAAACAGAAGCATTAAGCATTAAATAAAAGGATCTAACCTAACACTTACAATTTTTTTCCGGTTTTTCATAATTGCTGGTTACGTGTAACTCTTCTTGTTGAAAAAGTGGTCGCTCTACATATACTGTGGTCCGTAATTTCGTGTCCATACCCCTGAAAAATAATAGACCAAAATTATTTTAAAATAAAACTACATAACTAAAAAATGCTATTTAGGGGTACATTTCTAAGTATAGGATTTGAAAAAAAGATAAATTACATTACATGAAATAGTCGCTCTGTGAACTTGTGTTGTACTACAAAATTATATAAGTTTGGAGGACCGTAGCTCCTACATGGTTAAAGATACAGCCTCGAGACTATGAAATTCTTAATCCTCAGGATTTTTATACCCTTTGTAACAATTTTTATAAAAACAAAATAAAAGGTTTGAAAATAACATGAAAAAGTCTGTCTGTAAACTTGTGTTGTACTATTTATTTAAGTTTGGAACACTGTAGCTATTACAAGCTGTAAGATACAGCCTCAAGACTATGAAAGTCGTAATTCTCGGAGTGTCTATACCGTGTATATCAATTTTTATAAAAATCAAAAAAGGGGTTTGAAAATTACACGAAAAAGTCGGTCTGTAAATTTGTGTTGCTTTATTTATCTAAGTTTGGAGCACTGTAGCTCCAGTATTGTTAAAGATACAGCCTCGAGACTATGAAATTTTTAATCCTCCGGATTTTTGTACTCTTTATAGTAATTTTTACAAAAATAAAATGAAGGGTTTGAAAATTTCATGAAAAAGTCGGTCTGAAAACTTGTGTTGTATTATTTATCTCAGTTTGGAGCACAGTAGCTTCTACACGGTTAAAGATACAGCCACGAGATTATGAAATTCTTAATCTCCAGGGTTTATATACCCTTTATTGCAATTCTTACAAAAATAAAATAAAGGGTTTGTAAATTACATGTAAAAGTCAGTCTGTAAACATGTGTTGGTTTATTTATCTAAGTTTGGAGGACTGTAGTTCCTACATGGTTAGAGATACATCCTTGAGACTATGAAATTCTTAATGCTTAGGATTTGTATACTCTTTATAGTAATTCTTACAAAAATAAAATAAAGGGTTTGAAAATTATATAAAAAAGTCGGTCTGGAAACTTGTGTGGTACTATAAAATAATCCAAGTTTGGAAAACCGTAGCTCCTACACGGTTAAAGATATAGCCTCGAGACTATGAAATTCTTAATCGTCAGGATTTGTATACCCTTTGTTGTAATTTTTATAATAATAGAATAAAGGGTTTGACAATTACATGAAAATGTCGGTTTGTAAATTTGTGTTGTATTATATTTATAGTTTGGAGCACTGTAGTTCCTACATAGTTAAAGATACTGCCTCGAGACTATGAAATTTTTAATCCTCAGTTTTTTTATGCCCTTGGTAGTAATTTTTATAAAAATAAAATAAAGGGTTTGAAAAATACATGAAAAAGTCGGTCTGTAAACTTGTGTTGTATTATTTATCTCAGTTTGGAGCACAGTAGCTCCTACACGGTTAAAGATACAGCCTGGAGACTATGAAATTCTTAAACCTCAGGATTTTTATACACTTTGTAATAATTTTTATAAAAACAAAATAAAAGTTTGAAAATAACATGAAAAAGTCTGTCTGTAAACTTGTGTTGTACTATTTATTTAAGTTTGGAACACTGTAGCTATTACAAGCTGTAAGATACAGCCTCAAGACTATGAAAGTCGTAATTCTCGGAGTCTCTATACCGTGTATATCAATTTTTATAAAAATCAAAAAAGGGGTTTGAAAATTACACGAAAAAGTCGGTCTGTAAATTTGTGTTGCTTTATTTATCTAAGTTTGGAGCACTGTAGCTCCAGAATTGTTACAGATTGAGCCTTGAGACTATAAAATTATTAATCCTTAGGATTTGTATAACCTTTGTAGTAATTTTTATAAAAATAAAATAAAGAGTTTAAAATTACACGAAAAATCGGTCTGGAAACTGTGTTGTATTATTTATCGAAGTTTGGAGAACTGTAGCTCCTACACGCTTATAGATACAACCTCAAGACTATGAAATTTTTAATCCTCACTTTTTTTTATACCCTTGGTAGTAATTTTAATAAAAATAAATTAAAAGGTTTAAAAATTACATGAAAAAGTCGGTCTGTAAACTTGTGCTGTACTATTTATTTAGGTTTGGGACATTGTAGCACTTACATGGTTAATGGTACAGCCTTGAGACTATGAAATTCGTAATTCCCGTAGTCTCTATATCGTTTATAATAATTGTTATAAAAATCAAATACGGGGTTTGAAAATTACAGGAAAAAGTCGGTCTGTAAATGTGTGTATCTTTATTTATCTAAGTTTGGAGCACTGTAGCTCCAGCATTGTTAAGGATACAGCCTCAAGACTATAAAAATTTTAATCCTCAAGATTTTTATACCCTTTGTAGTATTTTTTATAAAAACAAATTAAAATGTTTGAAAATTACATGAAAAAGTCGGTCTGTAAACTTGCATTGCACCATTTGTCTAAGTTTGGAGGACTGTAGTTTTTACACGGTTAAAGATACAGCTTTGAGACTACACAATTCTTAATCCTCGTAGTTTCTATACCCTGTACAGCAATTTTTATAAAATTTTAATAAATGCTTCGAAAATTACACGAAAAAGTCGTTCTGTAAACGATTAAACGATTAAAAATAGAACCTTGAGACTATAAAATTCTTAATCCTCGGGATTTTTGTTTCATGTGTAGTAGTCATTATTTTAATAAAAAAGAGGTTTAAAAATACATGAAAACTTGTGTGATATTTACTATAAATTTATTTATGTTTACAGAACTGTTAAAAATACTGCCTCAAGATATTAAAATTCTTAATCATCTTAGTATTTATATCATAGGTAGAAATTTTTGTAAAATCCAAATAAAGAGTTCTAAAATTACATGAGAAAGTCGGTCTGTGAACCTGTGTTTCAGTATATATAAAAAATGTTTTGATCACTGTAACTCCTACACGATTAAAAATATAAGCTTATGACTATAAAATTCTTAATTCCTAAGATTTCTATACACTGGCTAATAATTTTTATAAATATTAAATAAGAGGTTCGAAAATTACCCAAAAAAGACTGTCTGTAAACTTGTATTGTAATATTTATGTAGGTTTGGTGGATTTTTTTTACGGTTAAAGATACAGCCTTGAGTCTATGAAATTTTAATTCTCATGGTTTCTATACTCTTGGTAGTAATTTTTATAAAAATGAAACAAAGGGTTTGAAAATAAATTTAGTTTTACAACAAATTTAGCGAAATTTGGAGAGCTGTAGCTTATACAAGGTTAAAGATACAGCTTTGAGCCCTCAAAATTTTTAATCCTTCTTGTTTTTATACCCTAGATAGTAATTATTGTTGAATTCGAATAAGAGGTTCGGAAATTATACAAAAAAAAACTAAATTAGGAACGAAAAGAAAAAAATTATGAATACTACACCTTTTTTTAGGGGTTGTACACCCTAATAAGGGTGTTTTCTCGTCCGCCATTGTACAGTACAACACTCCAGTACACAAATAGCTCAGAACTGAATAAAATGGTCTTAAGACAACATTTGATAACAGATAAAATTTGTTTGTGTTACTTATCGGAAACTACCATGTGATTTTTGTAAATTAATAAGACAAAATAATCTTCGGAATAACAATTATTAAGTTAAAATAACACTGATAATGTCTTATCTGTTATTTAATTCAGTCTGGTTTTAATTTAAAGCAGTTTAAAGAGTTTAAATCAAATTTAACCTGTTTTAGGTGAATTTATATTTATTTTAAAGTGTTCCAAATAGTTTCTAGTGTTATCTTCAAACAATAGGGTCTTAAAACATTTTTTTTTTGTGAAAGAACAGAGTGAAATAAGTATACGCGACTGAAAAATATTTCGTAATACGCGAGATAACAATTTTGAAAATGAAAATTTTGGCCTGTGACGTGATATGTCTTCGCCAGTGATGAATAAACTGTTAATTGTACAGGGTATTGCTTATTTTCTTATTCGTATAGCTAAAATATTATATACAAATTTATATGTATATGAATTAAAAAATTATGATTCCTAACTAAATTTTTTTTCTACGACTATTAATATAAATAGCCATTATTGTACAACTTATAGGTTATGTAATTGTCATATTAGGGAAGGCCGTGTGTAAAATACGCGATCGCACAGTTACGGAATTTTGGTTTATCGAAATTATGTTAACAGTATAAATAAGACAAAATAAACTATAATTAATTTAAAACATTACGTCTAATGAAGAAATAAATAAGAAATCTTTCACATAGTAATGTTTTATTTGGCTGTAAATAGTTTCAATTTTTATTTACAGATTAGCAGTTTGACATAGTTGTTTTTATGTTTTGTAGTTGTACTAGTTGTACTATTTATTAGTGATGTGTCAATTCTTTCAATGTATTGTGTGATCGAAAAACCATCCAAATAGTGATAATCTTATAGTCAATCCAGACCTTAATTCCATACGATATGTACTGTCAAAGTTTAAAAAGTTATTCGTTTTTAAGTTCTTCGAGTTTTTTTCTGTTTGTAGTACCCTTAACATGTACGTCACAATATCCTACCCTATTCCAAATTCTTGCTACTTCTAACCCTACTGTCAGTGGCAGATGTCATATTTCATAATTAATCTACAGCTGCTAATCAAATACAAAATACAAAGCATATTTCAGACTTAATCTAAATTTAGAAAAAATAGTTTTAAATAATGTGCGATCAGGGAAATTTGTGAAAAAAATATAGACGATATAAAAATAATGAATGTTGAATGACAGGCAGAAAAATCATGTCAGTGCCTGTCAAAACTCCCACTATAATATTCCTAATCATTTATAAATTATTTTATTAAAATGCTTACTATTTATGCATATTTCCCGAGGGGTAAATCACAGAGGGAATTTTTGTACACCAAACTTCCCCAAACCAGATACTTCCCTCATACTTCCCCCGAACTTCCCCTGAACTTCCCCGTACTTCCCCATACTTCCCCGTACTTCCCCGTACTTCCCCATACTTCCCCATACTTCCCCGTACTTCCCCATACTTCCCCGTACTTCCCCATACTTCCCCGTACTTCCCCATACTTCCCCGTACTTCCCCATACTTCCCCATACTTCCACCAAAATATCTATTCATGATTTCTAATGATATGACTTTATAATTTACTATTAACAAAACCACAACCAAATAACACCAAAAAATACAAGAAATATTCACCGTAATATTTAAAGTTTGTAGCGAGCGCTTTATTGCGCAGACTCACAACATAACTCTGTCAAGTGAAAAACAACAGCCTAATGTAGCCTCGATACAGGGCTAACCTCGAAGCCAACTAACTGCAAGCAGTAATCTATGCTGCAGTCCCTCCTAGCCTCATAAAGGGTGCAAGCGAGGATGCAGACATATTTCTGTTTATGTTTATATATTTTAATATTTTTTACTTCAACTTAATATCATATACCTTATGGTCCACCATACATGAAAAATTGACAAGCATGTAATCTTTAACATGTAAAATAAAACATTAATTTATCTGAAATAATTTGATTGTTTTTATACTATTAACCACATTTATTGCTTAATAATAATTCACAAACCCAAATACTGTTCCCAGGGGCGGATTTAGGCATGGTCTTTATGGGCTGCAGCCCAGGGCCCCGCGATACAAGGGGCCCCCTTCTTCGGACAATCAGAATAACCCCACAGGCATTAGCATTCTCTGCATGGATGCTTAAATAAATTTCGACGTCACTTTGTTTTTAATCTAAATTTTAAATACCTGAATAAAATAGAATTCACTAATCAAAAATTGAGGATTAGTTTTATTATTTCTATGAATTTGTCCATATATGTATTTAAATTATTATTATTTATAAGAATAAGTATGTTTTTTTTTGTTAATGTTAATTTAGAATATAAAATAAAAAAAGTTCTACGCCCGTTGCCTCACATATTTTTTTATTAAAAAAAACTTAAGGTGGGTCTCCAAAACAGTATAAGCCCAGGGCTCCCTAAGTTCACGGTCCGCCCCTGACTGTTTCATTTATTTTTTAATAAAATACGCTTTATTACTACGTATATTAATGTAATTTTATCCTCGATAATATGTCAATGTGTTTTTCCGGAAAAATACATGCGTCAATTTTTTATGTTACATGCTAAACGAATACGTCAAAATTTTCATAAACCTTAGGATAATTATATTTCAATAACACATTCTCCAAAATTATATAAAGATAATTCGCAAATTTAAACTATCCAAAATAATTTTAATTTTTTAAGTCTATTTATCTCATACTTCCCCCATATTTTCCCGTACTTTCCTCTCACGTCCCCATACTTCCCCGTACTTCCCTCGTACTTCCCTCATACTTCCCCGTACTTCCCTCATACTTCCCCGTACTTCCCCGTACTTCCCCGTACTTCCCCATACTTCCCCGTACTTCCCCATACTTCCCCGTACTTCCCCTGTACTTCCCCGTACTTCCCCCGAACTTCCTTCTCCGGTACACCAAACTTCCCCAGTGATTTACCCCTCGATATTTCCAAGTAAGGAACATAATAGTGTAGCGAGCCCAGGGTCGCGGCGCGGGCGGCGGCCGATAGCGAACAGGTCAGAACAAGTCCGTCCGCTCCCCATTGTTCTGATTTCGAGAATAATCGAAGTATGTTCCAGAAGGAAATGTTTTACTTAAATACCCCGAGCAAAAGATCGGGAGGATAGTCTTGTGTTAATACGTGTAGTGTACAGATGGTGATATAAATAAATAGACGGTGATATAAATAGTGTTGAAATAAATATTGCGTCGTTTTAATTGTTTAAATAAATTATCTTAGTGTTTAAGTCTTTAGTAATAATAATTAGTTCTTAAATTAGTGTTTATATTTGTTAATTCTTAGTGTTAGTTATTTTTATTTATTCCTTATAATTCATATTTTTTAATTAAACTTAGTTATATAAATATTAATGTTTTAATCAATTTTACACTTCACCTAAATAAATAAAACGTTACAATAGTTATTTAAAACATATTTATATGTCTTTATAACAGTTGATCAATTTCTGTAATTGAAATTTTTAGCCAACCCCACTGTTTGAGATCCGAATTACCTTAACATCTCTACAGAACACTTAATAGTATATTAAAACATAAGTTGTAGAAGGCAACCTTTTCAAGCACGAGTTTGAATTTCGGGAACGAGCGCGAAGCAGCGAGTGTCCGAACGAACGAGTGCTTGAATTACCTTCTATAACGAATGTTTTATACTATTTTCTCTGTTTCGGCTTTTCTTTACATTATTTTTTATAATAATATTTGACAATTTCCATTAAGGGATGTTTTTGATAGAATAGTTAGGTTGGTGACAGTGATTTCTGTTTCGTCTGTCAAATAAATTAGAATTACTTTGTCAGTTGCCTAGATATTTTGTGTATTTAATGCAGTCATGCCAAATAACAAAATATAACCAAAAATCGTTTAAAATGAAGCTCCTTCTAACATCAATAAGCGTGCTGGAATATGATATTCTAATTCCGAAACAGAGAAAAAATATTACGGCTTCAAAAATAAGAATTAATACTTTCTGAAACTACACCTCGCTTTCAAATTAAAGTTTCATATAAAAAATAAAATAAAAATAGTAGAGGACCCCATTAAGCATTTGTGGAATGCGTAATATGCATCTTACAATTCTTAATATGTAATAAACTACTTCGTAACAAAAACAAGAACATATAGTATAGTAAAATTTTGATAGTGCTAGGCCGCATACATGTCTCCATTCCATAAGTTTGGCTTGGCGATTGGCTTTTTAAAATCAGGCAACCAATGAAATAAAATTGAATTTGTTATAGTACGCGAACAAAGTAATATTTAATTAAATTATTTTCACTAATACCGTTGATTGAAAAATATATAGATAAGCAAGCTTATGAGAAAATTCATTTCACCTACATAACTGTGTGTCTGGTTGCATTTGGTTTAATATCAGGCGTTTCTATCAAATATTATAAAAAAAGAGCAGACGTCAAATCATTAATAATACAAATTAGTTGCATTTTAAAATATACCAATGAATTATTAAAAAAACCATTTTAATAGATACCAAAAAATTCAGTAAATATGTAAAACATATTTATTTATCTGATATTTATGTCTGTTTAATTCCGCAAAGTAGTTGATGGTATCATGAACGAGATGGATCTGTCGAATCTGATTCCAAAACAGCGGTACCCAAAAACATACAGGAGCGTCTATCTATATATTTTTTAATCAATGTTAATACTCATTAATAAATGTACATTTTAATAATCTATTGCAAAATGGTAATATTTCGGCAATAGTTTAGGACCTTATAGGGCACGAGAGCAGCACCGTCGACCTGTGCCCAAGCCTCTCAGCTCATTTCACACCATTCTATGATTGTCTCAGTTCACACTATTCCAGGCGGAAGAGAAGAAGTGGCGGAAATTTAAATGGACGTCATGTGTAGTTTATCCATTGTGCTCTTTTAGTGTTTCTCGTGTCACGTGTCAGTATTTGTTGTTGTTGATTTTATTATTATTGTTGAGTTGAGCCAAAGCCGTCGATTTAAATTTCCGCCACTTTTTATCTTCCGCCTTGATTGTTGTGAAGTAAGGTAATCGTGGAATGATGTGAAATGAGACAATCATAGAATGGTCCGAAGTGAGATAAGATGGACAAGATCAACATTCGAAAACAAATTTTATTAGTAAGTTTTAAATGATTTATTAAACGTAAAATAGTATAACAATGTCAGTGACCATTAAATCTGTATAAATACAACTTGTTTTCGCTGGAAGAGGACCTTTTGACTTTTATTTAAATTTCCGCCACTGGAATGCTGTGCCCTATAGGGAAAGTGCGACGAAAGAGTTGGCCTCTGACGGAAAATATACAAACTAATACAATAAGGTTAAGTTTGTCTTTAATATATGCCCGTGTGTTTTTTAATGCAATTAAATTGTCAATACTATTGTTTCAAATAAAATTTTATTAATGTAAAATGGTAATGGTAACATGGAGATAGTTTTCCGTAGCGCAGTGTAAGAGCTACGTAGTAAACAAATTAGTTTACACTATTTTTCAGAAAAACCTCACTTACGGAAGCAATGACAAATAGCTCTTGTAATCAGGGAATAAAATAAATAAATATATGGCTATCTGCTTATATTTTAAATAAAGTGATACGATGTAGTCATAAAATAAACATAACAAAGCCAAATCACTAACTAATTTAATTTCTTTTCATGTATCTACATTTTAGCATAGACTACAGAAGCAATATATATTGCTAAATAGAGATGTGCCGAGGGTTTAAACCCCAAATGGGTTTAAACCCAAAACACGGTTTAAACCAAATTGGTTTAAACCCAAAACCCGGTTTAAACCCGGTGGGTTTTTTTGATTTGGGTTATAGGGCTTTTATAAATTTAAAATTTGAATTTTCCGCCAAAAATTATAACCCCACTTCTTTAAATTTTGTTCTCCAAAATCAAAAAAAAATCAAAAAAAATTGTAATACTTAATATTAAGAGTTTTTAAAAAAATAATATATTTTTTAGTTACAATCTATGTTATTTATTTTCTCAAAAGCCAAAAAACATCAATAATAATATTGATTAATGGTCCATGAATTATCTCCGTTTCAGAATACTTACTGAGATCTCCGGTAATTCATAAACTCATACATATATATATATATATATATATATATATATATATATATATATATATATATATAGGTTATAAATTTATTAAAAAATTCGTTTTTTGCCATAATTCCATTTTATACTAGGCAAATTATCAAGTATTTGGTATCAAATTGATTCTTTTTTATAACTAATTAAATGCCATAAAAACTTCGAAAAAACCTATGGGTTTAAACCCAAAAGCAAAAAACCGGTTTAAACCCTGGGTTTAAACCCTCGAGTTGAAAAAAACCCGGTTTTTACCCATCATTTTTGCTAAATGTTTGATATTAGCGAGCTACTAAAATATTTTTGTTTTTCTACTCTCGTAATATATGCATAAATTATAATTTTAGAATACAGAACATGTGTTTATCTCTACTTAGCAAAAAGCTTTAAAATGTACAAAATCAGTAATAACCTTATATGAACTAACATGTCATATATAAAAATACAGAATCAATTTGAAGTCATATTCTAGTTGTCCAGCTTCAAAATTTGTTCTCACATGGTGTATATTCTTTTAAATGACAAAAATGTATAAGAACAAAGATACCAATGTATAAAAAATAGTATATTTTAGTTGTTTTATACGACGTATTGTTCTATTCGTGTTTTTGGAGCAAACAAACAACTCATGGAACAATGCATCGTCTTATAAAACTCCTATAATAATAAACAATCTTTAATCTATGATTATTTGTCTTGTTACTGTCTGCGACTAATAAAAATCAAGTCGCATGATAGAATCATATTTCTCATTAGAAAACGGATGCATTATTTTTGTCGTTAGTTTCACTATACTTATTGTCAGGGCATGTAACCGGTTAATAAAAACCGGTAACTGATATTTTAAACAAAAATTGCGAACTTTAACCGTAATTTTAACCGATATTTTTCAAGCCAAAAATACCGGTAACCGTTAACCAAAAAAAAACCGGTTTTAGCGAACATTAACCTTTATTTTAATATCATTTAGTGAGAAAAAATTTTAATATTTTTTTATATCTGTATATTCTATTTGTATTTGAACATGAGTCATGACAGTTTTTACAATTAACATTTTATTGGAGTCATAAATGTAGGTAGTCTCGTTGGCCGTTAAGGTTACTTAAGGCCTTATCACACGTATGCACATAACTGCAACTTGTCGCATATAATCTGCAACTCCAAGCATTTCGGGCAACTTTTGACGTGTGACAGTGCGACTATTTTCATCAGGGGGCTGAAACAGTATTGCAATGCGTGAAACCAAATTTCAATCTAGATCTCGTTGAAAAACTTTTCCGAAGCCGATCATAGATGTCGTTAGTAGTACCGTGATAGCTCTATAAAAATCAAAATTCAATAAATTTGAATTTAGTGGTCTATGCTCATTTAGATATTCCTATGTAGTATGTAGTGGTTTGTGGATACCTATACCTATTTAATAATTGAATATTGTGACTTGTGACAGTGTCATAATTTTATTCATAAACAAGATTAATAATATTGAAGAAAGAAGCACTTAAAATGTATCAAGTAAGTAATACAGTTTTCATTCAAAATTCCTAAGTCTTTAAACTGGACTTCAATCTGTTGGCCAGATTATATTAAAATAAAAATTTTAATTCAATTTCTTATTGTCATTTTCAGTCATCCAAATTATGTGTGGTATGTCCTAATCCCCATGGACGATTATTTTATTTTCCAAAACAGGAAATATTGAGAAATATCTGGCTGGAGAGACTCAACAGAACGGATTTAGCCAATTTTAGCACAGAACAATTTAAAAACAATTTTAGAGTATGCGAAATACATTTTGAAAATGATCATTTTGTATATATTTAAAGCAAGTATAAATAAAAATATTATAATAACAAATGTTACATTGTTTCATTTAATTTCTGTATATTATTATAATTATGGAAATATACGTTTAAGCATTTATATATGTATTTCCATAATTATAATATTAAGAAATATTTTTTATAAATATAAAATAAAATGTATTTAAAATTCCCGCCATTACCGAGCTTGTCAAATTTAGTTCCCGAAGCCGATCCTAAGGGGCGCTAAAATTTGTTTTCACAGATGATAAGGTAGATATCCAATCTTCTACAAATATATTTCCTTAATCTATGATTTTCATGCAACTAGTTTTACATTATGTTTGGGGCAAAATACCCTAGACTGTTTGACATTTGTTTGGAAAACGTGGTTAGCAGTGCAGGTATTAAAATGGCAGTAAAAATGGAAAATTAAGAATTTTATAACATCATTATTTCTACTACAAATTGAAGAAAAAAATACATCAAGCAAATGACAAATAAAATAATTTACAATATTATTTCGATAAAATACTAATATAATCCATTTAACAATCTATAATTGCAAAGCAAATAGAACCATTAGTACCAACTTCAAAATTAAAAAATTACTGTATTTCATGCAATTTTGCGTACGTCTGATATCACAGGTTGCGTGTCGCAGAAACTTCTGTCAAATCAGTTGCAGATATGTGCATACGTCTGATACCCGCTTTAGAAAGTCCCAAATAAATACGGCCTTTGTCAACACAGGCAAGTTTAAAATTGAAAAGTGATCTGCGTTTTTCTGAAGATATTACGGGAATTTTTGTGAATATTCTTTAATTAAATTGTTTTTTTTAATTGTTGTATTTTTCTCAGATGGTAATTTTTTAATTATTTTTTTTTAATTAATTATTCTGTAATTTTTTTAATCAAATTTTTATAATTAATTTGTTTGAATTAATTTTAATTATTTTTTTAACCGATATATTAACCGGTTTAAACCGGTTTCCAACTTTCAAAAACCGGTTTTCGAACTAAAACCGTTATTATTATAAGGGTTAACCGTTAACCAGTACTTTTTTCGGTTACATGCCCTGCTTATTGTAAGTAAAGTGAATTAAACTGATATTTTAGACAAGTAAAAACAGCGACAATTGTAGTCAACTTCAAAACTATCTGAAAATTTGTACTATCCTTCCAAGTATAGTAGAAGTAGATGTATATGGAACTGACTTATGCAGATTTTACAACTTTTTATGGAGGGGTGGAAAGCTTTGTGGTCAGGAGTTATAAATTATCCCAACTCAAAGGTATCTCTTGAAAATGAAGAACAGAGCCGTATTATATTCTTCTCGTCATAGGATACATATTTACGACTCCGTTTTTTCGACGTCGACGGCTGATCTTCTGCTAGATGTTGAACTATTTCTTCCGAATATTGTTTTCAGCATGACTTATGTCCATAAAATTATATTCCCAGGATCTCCACATATTCGTATTTACAATTTTATGAACACACTACTAAAAACAGCAAGCCCAGAAATAAGTTTTTGATGACTTGTCTAAAACGGACCGTGTACCTCTAAAGAAAATTTTTGGTAACTAATAATGGAATTCTTAGAATAATTGGAAATCCAAATGAAAAGAAAAATCTTAAAAATGAACAACTTGACTTAGTCAAATCTCTGTTGATCACACCGCTTTAATCCCTTTTAGATTTTCCTACCATTGTAAAGCTATTTAATACTTAGTTTCTGCCTTTGTTCTTCTATGTATAAATACTAAAAATTTTCTGTAAAGTATATTCATTAGTATTTCCTGATAATGGCCTTATAAGACGAAATATAAATAAAATTATTATTTTAACAACGAAATATTTTTTATATTTATGTCAATAACTGTTTGTATTTAAAATTGAAATTGAAATTAGAATACGTGCGTTTAAAATGCATTATTATTTGAATATTTTAATCTAGATTTAAAAGTACATAATTAAGAAACATTTTGAATGAAAATTTCTGGTACGTCCCTTAACGTCATACGACAGAAGAAAGTACCTACCTAAATGAACCATTATTGCAAGTCTCATAAAACTTTATAAGGTCCAATCGGCTTATCCGAAAGTGAATTTCATAAATCTATGCCTCTACTTCTACTATAGACGGTAAACGGTAAATTTAAAACACTGTTACAAATTTTAAATTGTTGTTTTCTTAACTTTTTTTACCCCCTGCCTTTTAATGTACACGGGATCTCGGAAACTATAACACCTACTACTTCAGTTAAATGGGAGTTATTAAACGCATCTGGGGGATTTTAACCCTTTCGTTATCCCAAAATTTCCCATACGTCATGAGAAAATGGCGGAAGAATTATTTTGGTCCATTTCTTCTTCCACAAATAATTTCTAAATAGTTGTATATCAGGGAAAATGTTCTACATAAAAAAAATCAGGTGTATAATTTTGAAATATAATACAAAATTATGTTTTTAGGCGGCTGGTACATAAATAGTTGTTTTTCGTATCTGCTGGCAACCTTTAAATATCAATTTTTATTTGACATCTGTCAAAGTCAAAATTTTTGGCCGCTAGTTTATTCATTATTGATTAACACAGTTCATATTAATGTGATTAATTATTTTAGAATATAATAACAAATGTAAGTAAAATTTTAACTATTCCTTTACAAATATTAATGAAAAAGTAATGAATTTGCGAGTAAAAATAGCGGCCGTAAAAGAAATGCGGCCGCAAAGTAAATTTTGACGGATGTCAAAAATGATTTTTCAATGAAAATTCATTGTTGTAATCGCCTAAAAAATGTTGTGTGCACCTCGGCTAAAAGTTCCTTTTGGGCCTCATCTGATTTGTAGCCTCGGCTGCAAACTTCGGATTCGGCCAAAAAAGATTACTTTTAGAACTTTGATACACAAATAACTATTTTTTAAATGGAAGCCATATTTGTTTTTAGGCTCAAAAAGTATGATATTTATACTGTACTAATTTCATTTAATTGTAATGATTTAGTTTTAAAAAGAAATTAATATGTTGTCAAAAAGTTATTAATAATTCAATAATTCGAATAAACAAATAGTACATAGAAGATAATGTGCGACATTTTGAACAATTAATAAATTAAAAATATGGAAAATTATGTTATAAGTTGCATCTCATGTTGTGTAGATTTAACTCTGTTTATGTTTAAATTTGTAGTAATTTAGATTTAATTGTATTATTTATCGTTGTAAAATAATTATTTGTTTTTCTTTATTTAAGGATAATGCTATTTCTCACGCAAAAGCGATTTTTTTTCGTACAAAAAGTTATTTATCATAATTTCTTTGTAAAACTAAATCAAAATAGTACAATATTTTTATCGTTGAAAAGAAAAAAAAAATTTCTTTGAGTCTAAAATCAAATATGGGTTCCATTTAAAAAATCATAAGTTTGTATTATATCTCAAAATTAGGCCCCCGAATTTTCTTTTTGTGTATATTACTAATATCACTAATCTTTTGCCATTTCATTTTTTTTGTCATGACCTATTGGGAATTTTGGGATAACAAGGACAGAGTTAAAATAGAAAAATATTTCGTTAAAAAACTGTCGTAAGTTGTCAAAAATATACGTTAACTACTTTTGTGATGCGATATTTTTCTTTTAACCAATGATTAAGGTATCCCAAACAACACTTTAAATTACATTCTATTTAGAATTATCCGTCAAGCATTTTTTGAAGCAAAGGTGTCTATCACTTTGTCTAAATACAATTTTGACTTTCATTCATGACTTATTTCGACAATATTTTGCAAAAAAATGCTAGTTTCACACTAAATACTACATATGACTCACAACTTATAGTAGTGACAAGGCAATAAATATGGAACATGACAACATATGAATTTTGAATTGTTAAATGAACTGTAAACTTTTTATGTTTCAGGAAGTCATTTTATTTATATACATATATTCAGTTTTATGAATTTGTTTAAACGTTTTTAAATTTATTGCAAAAAATATAAAAATTTGTTTTTGTAGTTGTTTGAAAATGTAAGCAAAAATAGTAAAAAAGTTGGAGGCCTAATTTTTAATTGTAGAAAAACTGTGGTAAATACAAATGATAATAATGGACATGTGTTAACAAAAATTGAGAAATATTTAAAAATATATATATTTACACGTAATATTATTTGTGCTTGTTTATGGGATAATTTTTATGAAAATCCACCTTCTGGTTTAACCTGATTTTTGATTTTTCAGTCAAGTCTACCGTAATTTAGTCAAATTTAATTTATAACCCAACCTAACGTAACCTAACCTATTTTTTAAATATTTTTGTTAAAGTCTGTTAATTTTTAGCCAAAGCAGTGGCGTGCGGTGATATTTGATTATAGGGAAGCTGTTTCACAAAAAATATAAACAAATACTAGAAATTACAAAATAAATAATTTATTTATTTTAATAATAAAATATATAGACACTAAACAAAAAAAACATTTTTTTTAAATTTTTTATAAATTAACTCTATCCTGCGATTTTTTTCTGCAAAATCGTTAGTAACTTTATCATAAAAATCACTTATCGTTGATTTCATCATGGTATTTAATAGTTCTTTTTCGATAGAAAGTATCGCTAGTGACGACAATCTTTCCTCTGACTGAGTGTTCCTTGCGAATGTATGAATTCGCTTCATTGTTGAAAAAGTGCGCTTAACAGACGCACTCGTAGATGGTATTGTAAAATTTAATGATATTAAATTATATAATTCTTTAAGTACATCATTATTTAGATCGTCATTGATAATAATATTTTTTATATCAAAGAGTGATTTGCCAATATAGTCTGGGCATGAATATAAATAGGTATTGTAATTCACTACGTAATTTGGACAAATCAAAAAAATCTCCATAGAATTTACTTAAAGATTTAAAACTCGCTTCGGGAAATTGTTTTTCATAATTTTTAAAATTGCCATCATATAAGAGCTACAATTAAAATTAAACTATGAAATTTGGTCGAACTAAATGTGTGGTGGATACAAATACCTGTTAAAAATGTTTCTATAGTTTACAAAAATACTTTTAAGTGTTATATAATAATTATTTCCTGTTAAGAATAAAAATATAAAATATTTTATTTGTTCAATTAAAGAAAAATCCACAGAACTCCCAACGAGTGGCTAATGCCGCTAAGGAATAGAATAATGGGAAGCGGAACGCACAGAACACTAAGGTAAACAAGAAGCGAAGGTCAACGTTGTGATTTGAGAAACACGATAGTGCTGCGACCCGTGTCCTCCTGGCAAACTAATACCACGCAATCTGTACTAAAGCGCGTATTTTGAATGAATCTTGTTTTGTGACATTGGTTGGTAGCACGAGTGTTTTAAGGAGCATGGTTCTAAGCGCAAGATACGACATAAGCTACTTCTTTATGTAAAAATCCAATTGGATGTTATAAAAATTAAGACATCCAACTGGATTTTTTAAGAATTAAATAACAGCTTAAAACTATGCTCCTTAGAACATGCAAAAACAGAGCTCGTGCTACCAGCCATTATGATTAAGAACTATGTTACAACAAATTGAATCAAATTGATTAATAATAAATTATTGTCGCAATACAGAATACCTTGAAAATAATAATATTTGGAAATAAAACACTTTTACGTATGTATATTTGTGTAATTTTATATTTATTTTTCAAACAAAAACCATATTCTAATACAAATTAAAAAAATCACAGATTCTTGGATTAAAATTAATACTAAAATATAACAGTCAAACAAAAAAATATCACAAACATGGTTTTTTAAAGAAAAAAAGGATAATTAAAAAATAAATCACATATTCTCATGTCTGGTATTTATAAACGTCCATAGTTAATTTATCTGAACGATAATACCAGCAGGTCTTTTTTAAAAATAAAAATAAAACTAAATTTTTTAAAAACTGTATCACAGTATCACAGTATCACATATCAAGCAATAAATTCGTTTATACAATTATTAATTACTTGCATTTTATGCTCTAAGCAGCCACATTCCTTATTGTGAATAATATTTCCCAAATTTGTAAATTTATATCACACACAACAGAAACTACAATTAATTACAGCACTTGATGTATTTTCAGTAACTTTACTAATAATAATACTTATTTGCAAGCGTTTTGCTTCTGACATGTAAGAGATGTTTGTAGTGTTGTTTACACCAAGCGTGCACCAGCAATTATGAAGAAACCGTTATTTTTAAACGTCAAAACACAATTTGAAATTTGCTAGCAGAGCCATCTGTTGCTCTCCTGGCACACTAAAATCGTGTTGCCGATATTTATATATTGCCTTCATACCCATGGCGGAACGTAGCGCAGCATCTACCACAGAACACTAAGGTAATCTACTAGCATTACTGCGTGTGTGTTGGGGCTCTCTAAAGCGCATGCGCGAATGCGTATATTTTGCCTATTTTACACGACTCAATGTTGTCGCCGAGAAGCTATGTTGCGTAGCGCATCCAGTGGGAGCAAACATATACGAATTTATATTCGAATATATAATATAATCCGTTGAGTTAGATATATGCTCCTTAGATATTTTGGCGATAGTATTTGATTGATTTTTTTAAGCCTTTTAGTATAAATGATTAATTTATTAATTTTAAGTATTTCGAAGTACAAAAATATGAAAATGACAGCACAATATCTATTTATATTTAGAACACACAAGGGAAGCGGCGCTTCCAAAACTTCCATGGACTGCACGCCACTGAGCCAAAGTTTAAATATTGTTATAGTTTAAACATGTTTCACATTGAGGGTTAAATTAACTTATCCTCATTAAAATATTTTTATTGTCACTTATCCGTAATTTAATTTCAGTTGTAACGCTAGGAATGATAAATATGTATGTACATTACTTCCAGTGCCATTTTTATGTTTGACTCATTACATATGGTTACTGTCTTTTGATATATCAGATTGTAGTCAGTTTCCCCTTTTCATTTAATTCAAAATATTCTAATTGTCAGTTGGGTGTATTTGAAAATAAGATTTTCCTGCGTGTGCGTGCGCAAGAAAGTAGACATTTGCCGGTCAAAACCTACAAAATCTCACTATTCCCTAGGGAAGAAAAAACAGTTCTTGTGCGGACTAACAGATGGCGTTTGATGCGCTAGAAATAATAACCAAAATACAATACGTCAACATGCTTTTAAAATATTGTAAGATAATTTGAATACGTTAGATTCTAGGTATTTTTATTATATATTCTGTAAATAATAGAACAGAATTGCTAACCTTATCTATGTCAAAATAAAATGTTTGTTTTTTGTTCTTAATCTATTGTTAATGTTGGTAATCAATATCACAAATTTCATTGAGGTTAAGTTAAATGTCAAATTATTCAGTGTTCTTAAGATGTTTATATTATTCTATTATGTTGTTTTGTTGTGTAGGATAAAAAATAGTGTGTGTTACATGGCAGTAAAGTTGTTTTTTGGTCCTTAAGAAGTATCTTTCCAACCAGAAAAGAACAACTTTCCTACCTAGCAGCACAAATACTATTTTAAACCATTGGTTCTCAAGGTACAACACAAAGTTATATTTTTTCAAATGGATTTATAATTTTTTTATGCTTATACGATAGCCTATTTTTTCTGAATTGAACCATATATTAGTTTTATATCCTTACATAAACAATATATTAAAAGAAATGCTATTGAAATTTAAATAAATATTCATTTTTATTATTGTAGTGGCTGGTTAAAATAATAATCTCAAAACACAAAGAATAACAATTTACAACAATTAGTACGTCAATTACCTATTATTTGACAGTAGCTACATTTTGTTCTTTTGTTATTTTTTCATCCATAGCCCACATTAATATATTGATACATATAAAATATATAATATTTGGTATTTAAGAGTTATATTCAAATAAGATGAATTCATTAGATTTTGAGTACAATTGGTTAATTTAAAGTAGTACTTTACTTGAAAAAAATACTTCTAAATTAAATTTTAACGGCTATAACTATGGCGTTTTTAGATAAATAAAGTAGGTCAAAAACATAAGTGCATTTGAAATAATAACTCACTGTTTGTTGGTTCGTATTATAGTAACTACATAATAAAACATTCTCACGTTATTTTTTTATTAAATGTCAATTTGAAATGATAACTGTCAAAATATTTTTAATATGTTTTATATCAATGACTCAAGTTGTTAAAGAAAACGTTGTATGGCACACAAGTGTTAATTACCAAAGCCACTTTAGAAAAATAAACATTTCTCATGTGACTTATTTGTAATGTAACACATTTGTACCATAAATAACTATTACTCATAATTTAGGCTGAGATTTGTATAAAACAGATGTTATTCATATGATTACAAAATTTGTCGTAAATTATTTATATACAGGGCGTTTATTTTCAATGGGTCACCATTGCTATCTCGAAAACTATAAGAGATACGAGGTCGGTTAAATTAGCAAACATTTTCTATTTTACAAGACTATTAAAAAGAAACAAAAAAGTTGTTTTTAAAAACAATGGTTCTCTAGATATGATGCCCAACTTTCTTGTTTTAATGGAACATTCTATATATTTTGCATATTTGAATTCTACTTGAAAATTACAAATACAATGATATATTTTGACGTTAATTTTTAGTTAAAAATTAAAACTCCTATGTTGGCATTAATTTTGTACACTTTTACCTGAAAATAGCAGCCATGAATAAATAGAAAACAAACGTCAAATTCTGTGTTCTTTTATCTAGATTTTTACCTCCCGTCTATGAACATATACAGGGTGTTCGAAAAATAGGGGACCAAATTTGGAAAATATATTAATCAAAACAAAACAAGAAAATAATCCCAATATACCCATGTCCGGAAACGAACCATTTCGGAATAAAACACTCTTTTGTTTGAATTTTGAATTTTATTTTTAGTAATGTTTTTACTCTTAAAATTACAATAGTTGTTCAAAATGTCCTCCTTGAAGTTGCATGCAACATTCTAGAAGTCTTCTCATTGATTGTCAGACACGTTCGAATATTCCTGGTTTTAGTCTTATACTATTGAAACAGTCTATGATTCTTTGCCGCAAATTCTCTACGTTATTAATGGGCGTCGAATAAACTAAGCTCTTTAAATGAACCCAAAAATAAAAATCAAACGGATTCAAGTCTAGTGAACGTGGAGGCCACGTAGTTGGACCACCTCTGCCTATCCACCGATTATGAAATAAATTTTGAAGATATTGTCTTACTTCGAAACTAAAATGTGGAGGCGTGCATAAACCACATATGATGCCGTGTGAATAGTGAAACATTCTCCAATAAATTTGGTAAATTATTTTTCAGATAATGTAGATACAAATTTCCCGTTAATCTGTTATGCAAAAAATAAAGCTCTATTAACTCATCTCCAACAATACAATATTAATAGAAAAGCTTCAAAACAATATCAAAATAATTTAATTACGGTGACAACAAATTTTGACAGTTGCTAAGGAAACGTGATTAAACAAATTACAAGTATTAACGTAACTATTGTAATTTTGACAGTAAAAAAACAATACTAAAAATAAAATTCAAAATTCAAACAAAAGAGTGTTTTATACCGAAATGGTTCGTTTCCGGACATGGGTATATTAGGATTATTTTCTTGTTTTGGGTTGATTAATATATTTTCCAAATTTGGTCCCCTATTTTTCGAACAACCTGTAGATAAGGGAGGTATTTTTTTGGTCAAATTTCTCCAGTGTAAGTTTTCAACATATGAGCACGAATTAGGGTCCCTAGAATACAATTTTATTATTTTTACTGTGATGTCTGTATGTCCGTGTGTGTGTGACGATTTTTCGTCCACAATAACTCCAATACGATACATGTAAAAAATATAATATTTGATATTTAAAACTTATATTCAAATATGATGAACTGATCAAATTTTTACTACAATTGGTTAACCGAAACTGGTACTTTACTTGAAGCTTTAAACCGTTTTTCTTAAAAAGACCCCTCTAAATTCATTTTTTCGCAAATTACGTTATTATTAAACATAAAGATTATATTCTACCGGCCTGCATAATTACACTTTATACATGTATATAACTTCGGGCTAAACAGAAAAAAACATAATTATGATAACTTTACACATCGTTCAAGCTAAGGAATTTCTATAAAACAGATGAGTTATTCATACGTTTACAAAATGTGATATACAGGGTGTTCCATGTAAGCGTGCCACCATTGCTATCTCGAGAACTATAAGAGCTACGAGGTTGGTTAAATTAGCAAAGAACCACCATTTTACAAGACTAATACAATGAGCAAAAAAAAAAATTCGACCAGTGGTTCCCAAAATACGGGACACAACTTTCTTATTTTAAATGGGAACATATGTTTATTTTTAGGTTATTCGATAGAGTATTTTTATCTGAATTCAACGATATGAACATATCATATACTAATATAACAAAATAATTAAGAAAAATGCATGCTAGATTTATATGTATTTTATTTATATCTGACTGAAACAAGAGTGCTATGGATAGGAAACATAGACATAATGTTCTGTCTAACATTGTTTGATTATTTTTTGTTAAATTTTATGTTCCTAAACTGTCAGTTTTAAGAAGAAAATGAATTGTTTTATATCCAAAGCACTCTTGTTTCAGCCAGATATAAATAAAATACATATAAATCTAATATGCATTTTTCTCAGTTATTTTGTTATATTAGTGTATGATATGTTTATATCGTTGAATTCAGAAAAAAGTACTCTATCCAATAACCTAAAAATAAACATATGTTCCCATTTAAAATAAGAAAGTTGTGTCCCGTATTTTGGGAACCACTGGTCGGAAAATTTTTTTTTGCTCATTGTATTAGTCTTGTAAAATGGTGGTTCTTTGCTAATTTAACCAACCTCGTAGCTCTTATAGTTCTCGAGATAGCAATGGTGTATACTGTTGTTAAATTTGACGTAAATAATTTTTAAAGATAAAATAAGCAAATATGAAGTTTTTTTTAATGTAAAATACAAAAAAATGGAAGAAATATACAAGGAATAGATTTTAGTTATGCCAAAAATAATTATTTTCTTCGGTTTCCGATACAGTATTAGAAATTAGATGCAACTGGAAATGTCAGCTATGAAATGAATTAAAAATATTCTGAACAAACTCATTTTAAAACTAAATATTTAATGTACTATAGATTTTTTATAGAATATATTACTACAGTGGCGAGAGCCGAGAGGTAATGTGTTGGACACATCAGATTTTTTAATTTAAAGATAGAATTAGCGTGAATTGAAAACCGTTATAATTTATCAGAAGCACTTGTCAAGTGATTTGTACTGTCCTTAATCAATTTATTTCATCGCGAATCCTTGATTTCGAGTTCATTGTTATCACATTATGATTAAACAATTATTTATATTCAAAACAGTATCTAGGTAACCTACATAAAAAACTCCATTGTTGTGAAATCAAGGATATATCAAGAATAATTAATTAGTTGCAAATTATTAATCATAATATAGATTTATTGGTTTAACATTCTCGTTTAATTTTATTTTTAATTTATATGTACACAAACTAATAAAAAAATATTGATGTAGACACCACATGACTTCCTTGTACGCTAACTAAAAAATACACATTTTTGCTGCATTTCATTTAAACTTATTTCATTTGAAAATAAAATAATTCTACGATTAATTGTTTTTGAGTTGGCGAAAAATTCAAAAAAGCCTTCCAGTAAAGTGCCTTTTTGGCACTGCCGATTGTAATAAAAAATAGAGGTGCACTTCTAGATGTTATAGCAATTCCATATACAAAATTTCAACATTCTAGGGCTAATCGTTTTTGAGTTATGCGAAAAATTAAAAAAAAACCTTTGAGTAAACTGTCCTTCTGGCACTGTCGATTGCAATAAAAAATGGATGTATACAACTAGATCTTATAGCAGTCCCATATACAAAATTTCAACATTCTACAGTCAATACTTTTTGAAATATGCGAAAAATTAAAATAAAACTTTGAGTAAAGTGCCCTTTTGGCACTGCCGATTACAATAAAAAATGAGTGTGTACAACTAGATGTTATAGCAGTCCCATATACAAATTTTCAATCATCTATGGCTAATAGTTTTTATCAAAATAGATTCAGTGATGGTCAAAATTGATATTTTCGTTGAAATCTTACAACCGAAATTTTTCGCGATTACAATACTTCCTTTACAACGTACAAAGAAATAAAAATCCTACACGATTCGAGAAACAGCATCGAAATAATTACTTCTAAATTCTATAGGGTTTATAAGCTATAAACTGTCCATATTTTAAAGGTTCGAAATTATCCAACCTTTCAAAATGTTAAGTTTGATCGTCCATAGTAAAAAACTGGATGGAGGTACAGTCTCGAAACTATGATTTTTGAGTTCTACAGTTCTAGTACGACGTATACCAATTTTTGTTTGAATCCAGCAAGGGAATCGGAAATGATTCAGTAAAATTAAATTGGGAAAAAATCGGTCTGTAAAATGTGTAAAATATAAAAAAGTTTGATGCTCTGTAGATCCTACACGGTTAAAGATATTGACTTGATTGTTACGGCAATAGATTAAGCGAGGTTTAAATTATATGTGTTCTCATTTTTATTTATTACAGTTGAGTGGTAAAATTTTGACAAATAAATTAGTAAAATATTATTGAAATGTTTTTAAGAAACATGTTATAAAAATCTACTCACAGAAGTAATTTACATAAAAATTAGTATAGGAGGTAAAGAAACAATGGCGATCAATAATTTTGAGGTCCCAAGTCTGTACCTTTAACCGTGTAGGAGTGGCAACCATACAAAGAGCATCAACTTTTTTCCCAAATGTGAAGTTTATTTTTTTCAGATATCTTCTGAACCCTTTATTCAATTTTAACAAAAATTGGTGTATAGGGTAAAGAAGGCATGAAAAATTCAAAAATCGTAGTCTTGAGACTGTATCTCATGACCTTACCCTAAAAAACACCATCAAAAATAATTAATTTTTAATTTATTATTTGAATTTATGTAATTAAAGGTTGATTTATAATTGTTCAACTGTTTATAATAATATAAAACGATCTAAAATTGTTGTAAATTCATACACAGTACATGTCAATATTTTGTTTTTATTTTAACAAATCCGGTTTTCTTGTGGTAAGGTGGAAATTTTCAATTATTTTTTTGCTTATGTTATGGGTTTATTTGATATTTTTTCCTTATAGAATTCTCAGAAAAAATTCCAAGCCTGTACAGCTGTCTTATTTTAGAAAAAAACTACGTAACACAATATTAATATTGTTTGTTGTGCTTATATAACTTTAGAATTAATAGGAAATTATAATTTTGTGACAAAACGCATTTGAAGGTTAGCTTAATTATCATGTGTCTATGTTTACATTCCTTAACATTTTAAGATGAAAAAAAAACACACTGGCTTAAGAGAAACTCTTGTGCAAATTTACTTTTATAATTGTTTAAATATTATCTCTTGAAATACCTTACAATAATTTTACTTATTTTTTATTTAAAGATTTAAATTATGTACAAAGTGTAAAATACTTTCAACTGTTTGTAACTAAATTAAGACAGCTCTCTTTTGTTTGAAATTAAGTAAGACAGTTGTATAAGGCTTAAATAGTCTAAAACAATTTTAAATAAATATAAAACATGTGCAAAAAATTTAAATCAATTTGGAGCTTTTTGGGAATCATTTACAGTTAGATTCATAAAATGGACTAACCCCTTGTTAACATCATGAAATGTTAAACAAATTCCAGTTCTAATTCGTAAAAAGAATTAATTAGTATATTATTTAGTTCCATAACTCCACTAGTTTGGCGGAATTAGCAATATTTGTACATGGTTATCAGCATATATAAATTATACAGAGTAAGTTTTGTGCTGATATTTGATAATCTAGAAGTAAAATACTTTGATTACACGTATGCGCAAAGAATTCACTGAAATATGATTATAATCAATTTTTTAAATATTTTTTTTATTAAATTCGTATTACATGGAACAGAAATAAGTTTTATTATTTTATAATGTAACAGATTTGGCAAAATATTATTTATTTAAAAAAATAAAAAATCATTGATTTTAAATTAAAGTTAAATAAATCATATTTTTTTTTCATTTTAATTTTCAAAGATATCGAAGTGTTACTGCACATTTTAGTTGTTTTAAAAGCAATATAAATATTTTATTTATAAAATATGTAATAAAAACAAAATGATTCATCTGAATAAAACTAGGAATAGTAACAAATAATTTTTACTTTTAACTTCAAAATGATTTGTTTTTTACAATGTTCATTGGAAGATCGAAATGAACATTAAAAAACAGAAAAAAAATTACTACATTATAATGTAGAAGAGATTAACTTTAACATTTCTGTTTCATGTAATAAGAATGTAATAAAAAATATTTAAAAAATAGATTATAACCATATAGTTGAATGAATGGTTTACGCATGCGTGTAATCAAAGTATGAGTTGTAGGTTGTGAAATATCAGCACAAATCTTCTTCTGTTGTTCTGTTTCATTTAGAAATGCTGATAATCATGTACAAATATTGCTGATTCCACTAAACTTGTAGTTATGTTTGTAACTAAATAATATAGTGAATTATATTTATGAATTGGGACTGGAGTTAGTTTGGCATTTCAGTATGTTAACAAGAAATATAACTAAACCGGGTTAATCTTTTTTATGAATAATATAATATTTAAGGTTATCAATTGACATTTTAAGTAATAATATTTAAACAATAAACAGTCAATCTGTTTTAAATTACTTTTCCAATTTCTTATATTTTTACTAAAAATAATTGACAATCATTCCTACCCTCATTACAATAAAAATTAAATGTTTTACTGTAGTTTAGATATGTGTTGCACTTTATACTGCAACTATGAGTGTCTACAAAATATAATAAAAATAAATTATACTTCTTTTGTGTAATTTAGAAATACTGATAATCATGTACAAATATTGCTAATTCCAGCAAACTAGTGCAGTTGTTTGAAACTAAATAATACATTGAATTGTTTTTATGAATTGAGAGTGGAGTTAGTTTGACATTTCAGGATATCAACAAGGGGTATAACTAATCCGATTTAGTGGCTAATCGCTTTTATAAATCTGACTGTATAAGACTTTTTTACTTTCTAATATTTTTATATTGTTTTTGAATTTTTTGGACGCTTTTTATTTTGTATTTGTGTCTACAGAAATAGTTATTTGCATATTAAAGTATTTTAGCATAATTTTTTATAGCGAATAAATTATATGCGTAATAAAAAAATACTTTAGTTCTGAGATATACATTATTTTTTGATTCTGAAATTCGTAAATTATGAAATAAAAACATAAATAAATAACATTACGTATTTGTAAAACATCAGCTAACTATTGAGACGGGGATGGCTGTGATAACAAAAGTACTGTCAAAGTGTTTAATATTTATTTATAATTTTCATTTCTGTTTACACGTGCTTAGACATAATATGATTTAATTCGATAAATTATTATTACTGGTAAATAATAAATAAATTTACAAGTATTATTATAGAATAATATATTTGTAATTTTAGATACACTGCAAATATATAGTACAATTAAAATATAGGTTAACTCAAGTTTGACAGATGAGTTCATAAGACAAATTTTGACATAATAGTCGGTAAAGTTTTACTTTGCGGAGTGATAAAAATATTTCAAGCTTTGTACTACTGTCTAACTTAATCCCAAATAATTTCAAACTATTTAAAACATTGTAAAAACATCTTAAAATTATTTAAAAATGTGTACAATTGTCTTAACTGAATCTCAAACAGATTGAAACTCTATTAAAAGTTGTACAACAAATTAAATCAATTTGCAACTACTAAAACCATTCTTAAAGTTAAAAAATGAATAAACAAATGAAGATCTATAACTTACTCGTCATATAAGTGTATATTTTTTTCACTGGACATTGTTTAAATAAATCCACACCGCGAAACAAGTGCCTATCGTCTCACGTGCACATCTGACAATCGAGTGACAATCTATACTGTTTTATCTGTGGACTGATTCGAATTGTGACCTTTGTGACGTCACACGTGATAATTGTCGTGACGACAAGGCGCGATGTTCTGTTGTTAAACAGCTGAGCAACGCTCATGCCAGAAAATATATAGAGGGGTGTAAATAGAATCGTACCACATAAAATTTGCTCCCTCCTATTTTTTTTATTGTTTATAATTAATAGTTATTCGTATCACTAGTCCAGAAACTAAACTTTTGCGAGAGCGAGTTTATTTTGCAAATAATGCGAGATCTCGCAGAAGAGTTTCTGGGCGTGTGATACACAAGATTTTTTGCGCCGACGACACTTTTAATTTATTAATGAAAAATTATTACTACTTAAAATTTTATACACTGTAGGTTTTTATGTCAGAAACATTTTTGGTTCACATGGATATATAAACAATTCACTTGTTTTATTCAAAAAAATTAGTGACATTTGTTCTAACCTAAAAAATAAAACAAATAAGAATTAATATTTTTCAACTATTAACGTAATCATAATCATACGAGACTAGTATATTGTGAATAATAAATCAAAAATAGTTGTTTTCATTCACGTTTTACATTTCCAATAAAATAAAATTAAAAAGTTTTACAAGATGTAATGCTAAAATATTTAAGTTAGTATCTCTTCATGTTGCTGGCCTAGGCCGGCAAATAGAGAGTTTCTGGACGATTTTGAATTCTGTAATACTAGTCATAATGGGACGGAGTTGCTAAAAATAATATATGTATAGTTTTTGCTTAAATAAGAAGTATGTACAATCATATATTTACTGAGTTCTCAAAAAATTTATATATTATATATAATATTAATTATAATTTTTGAATATTATTAAGGAAATATATTAAGTTTGGTAGGAATTATATTAATTCATTTGTAAAATTTGGCTGTTAATTTTTATTTAAATCTAATATTTCGTTACTTATTTTGTAACTTCATTAGAGATAAATAAGTTTTAATTTTAAATTTTATTGACGAAATTTTTGTGAAACATTTCAGTGGTCAGAAATATAAAATTTTGAATATAGTTTATTACAGGGTTTTTATTTTATGTTGATAATCACAGCTGTTAATTATATATTATAATTTTTGGGTATTATTCAGGAAATATATTAAGTGAATAATAAAATTTCCAGGAAAAGTTATAATCTACTAGTCATGTTTAAATACAAACGAACAAACGATTTTTCATTGTCTGTTAGTACAAAATATAAAAAAGACAGATTAGTTATACCCTTTTTTAACATCCTGAAATGTAAAACTAACTCCAGTTCCAATTCATTATATAATTTTAGTGGAATTAGTAATATTTATACATGATTATCAACATTTATAAATGATACAGAGGAAGATTTGTGCTGATATTTCACAACCTACAACTCTAATACATTGATTACACGCATGCGCAAACCATTCTACCAATTATGGTTTTAATCATTTTTTTTATTAAATTCATAAAACATGAAACAGAAATATTAATGTTAATCTTTTTTTTTATTTTATAATGTAGTAATTAATGATACTTTCTGAATTTTTAAAGTTCATCTCGATCTTATATTGGACATTGTAAAAATCAAATTATTGAAATGAAATAAATAATACCACATTACACATATATTAAGAGTTGTAAAATATAATTTAGATTACACGATATATTGAAAGAATTGACATATCACTAATAAATAGTACCAACTACAGAACATAAAAACAACTATGTCAAATTGTTAACTTCTAAATAATAAATTGAAACTGTTTGAAACCAAATAAAACAATACTATGTTGAATATTTCTTTATTAATCGTGTTGTTTTAAATTGATTATAATTATTTTGTCTTATTTATACTGCTAACATTATTTCGATAAATTAAAAATTTTCTAACTGTGCAATGGCGTATTTTACATACGGCCTTCCGTAATGGGACACTTACATAACCTATAAGTTGTACATAATAACTATTTACTTTAGTAGTCGTAGAAAAATTCGTATATTTAATTATTACAATATAAAATAATAAAACTTTGACATTTCTGTTTCATGTAATACGAATTTAATAAAAAAAATTAAAACAAAAATGATTATAATCATACTTCAATAAATGCTTTTCGCATGCGTCTAATCAAAGTATTTGACTCGTAGGTCGTCAAATATCAGCATAAATCTTCCTCTGCATAATTTCTACATTTACAAATATTGCTAATTCCATCAAACTAGTAGAGTTATGATTGGAACTAAATAATATAGTTTATGTAGTTATAGTATATTTTGAAATGAAACAAATAAATACATGTTTAATTACTAAATTATAAAATAAAAAGTATTAACTATAACATTTTTGTTCCATGTAATTGGAATTTAATAAAAAATATTTAAAAAATTGATTATAACCGTGCTTCAATGAATGGTTTGCTCATGCGTGTAATCAAAGTATTAGACTTGTAGGTTGTGAAATATTAGCAGAAATCTTCCTCTGTATCATTTAGAAATGCTGATTATCATCTACAAATATTGGTAATAATTGTGACTGGAGTTAGTTTGACATTTCAGGATGTTAATAAGGGGTACAATTAATCTGTGTTACTGCCTAATCTTTTTATGAATCTAGGTGAATAATTTTAAATACTTTCCAAATGTCTCAATATGATTTAAAAACAGTTATTATTAAATTAAATTATATTCAATTCTTTCATTCTATTTTAATTTAATTTCTAAATATTAAAAAAAAAGTAAACAGTCAAACTGTCTTAAATTATCTAATTTCTTATGTGGTTGTCACATTACTTCCCGCCATTTTTACTAAAAATAATTGACAATCATTTCTAACCTCATTACAATAAATATTAAATATTTTACTGTAGTTTAGACAAGTGGTGCACTTTATACTGTAATTATAAGTACCTCAAAGTAGAATAAAAATAAAATACACTTACGTTTTAAGTAAACTTTTGAGATCCACAGTTCATGTCAACTCTCTGTTGTTTTCAAGGCTACTGCGATCAATAGCTGATAAAATTTATTTTATATTTTAGTAAATAATGACTTTATGATATTATTAACCACACAAACAATCACAGACTTTTTAAAATACACTAAGTATAAAGAAATTTAACACAAACAAAACGAACTCACATGTTCACAATAACTTTTGACTCACTAGCCGTTCTGTGTGTCTAAAAACGTCTTTATTACGTAACGCATTAAGTGTCGATATCGGTGTACGCAAAATCAAACAGCTGATGTACCAGAGCGTGCCAAAATGTTGCAAATAATAGTCTCATGTGGCTAGCACATTGTAGAAATTAGAGAACAAAAATATATTTATGTTTGACAATAAACTACTCGTTCGTCGTTAAAGATATAAAACCTTGAAATTTGTATTCTATATAGTTTTAACTATAAGTCACACTAATTTGAAGGTTGCGAATTATTGGGTTCGGAATTAACCCAAAAAAAAACTTAATCGCAGATTTTTCTGATATTATAAAGTTTAAATCAATGTAGCTCTTACACGGTTAAAAATATCAACTCGAATGTTGCGGTAATCGATTTAGAGAAGTTTTAATCATATGTGCATTCATTTTTACCTCCCGGCTATCAATATTTGTACAGATAAGGGAGATTGTTTTTGGTCAGATTTCTCGAGTTCGAGTTGTTAACATATGAGCACGAATTAGGGTTCCTAGAATACGATTTTACTATTTTTAACGTGATGTCTCTATGTCCGTGTGTGTGTATGTCCGTGTGTGTGTGTGTCTGTGACGATTTTTCGTCCACGATAACTCCAATACGATACATATAAAAAATATAATATTTGGTATTTAAGACTTATATTCAAATATGATGAACTGATTAGATTTTGACTATAATTGGTTAACCGGAAGTAGTACTTGAAGCTTAAAGTTTTTTCTAAAGAATACCTCTAAATACCATTTTTTCGCAAATTACGTTATTATTAAATATGAAGATTTTATAATTTTCTACCGATCTGCATAATTACGTTTATATATAACTTCTAGTTAGATAGAAAAAAATATATAAATTATAAAAAAAAATTGTACCGTTTATACTGAGGAATTTTTATAAAACAGATGAGTTATTCATATGTTCACAAAATTTGACAAGCGAGTTTAAAAGATAAAATAAGTAAATATGAAGCAGTTTTGTTCTAAAAATGAAAATGATGGAAGAAATATATGAGGTATGTATTTGCATGCGTGAATCAAGGTAAGTTCGGTTTCGGTTTTAGTCAATTTTAGGTATGAAATGAATTAAAAGTATTCTGAACTGCAATAACAAACTAATTTTAAAAATTCAAATTAAATGTACTGAAAAACTTATATAGAATATATTTCTACAGCTGCGGGAGGTAACGTGTTGGACACATCAGATTTTTATTATTATAGTTGAGTGGTTTAAGTTTGACAAATAAATTAATAAAAAATTGACAATAAAATTAGAAATTTTATCCAATAAAAACTCAACTCAATAAAACTGATTACAATGTTACCAAACAGTCCCTTGTATGCATCTTTGAAGTTGCGTATTTTTACTGCGAAGGGTTTAGATTTTACTGAAGGTTTTGAGTTGCTGATATCAAAACTTTTTTCCACCATATTCCCGTGGTAACTTCTATTTATTTTCTTCTCTAACCATTTGGACTATTTTCATGAAAATTGGTGTAGCTGGTAAAGAAATTATGGGGATTAAGAATTTTGAGGTCTAGAGGCTGTATTTTTAACCGCGTAGGAGCTGCAATGCTATAAACTTAAATATTTTTTTCCGAAAATTTCAAATACAGTTTTCTATCTATCATTTCTTTTTTTTTTATTGTAATCATATTTTGTTAGTTGTTTGTATTTTACATTTTATTTATTTATTCCGGAACCATTTGATAGTTTGTGTTTGTAATAAAAATTAATAAATGTTGTAAAGAAATTACGAGGAATAAGAATTTTCAGGTTGGAGTTACAGTCCTCCAAACTTCTTTTTTTTTTTGTTCTTGTAATCATGGTTTGTTAGTAGGTCGTATTTTACATATTATTTATTTATTCTGTAACCAGTTGATGGTTTTTAATAAAAATTATTATAAGGTCTAGAAAACTACAAGGATTAAGAATTTTGAGGTCTAGAGGCTATAGGCGATCTCAATTAAGATCGCAGCGCCGAAACGGTGGGTTAAGAAGCTGTCAGATAGACATAGCTAAATTCAGATCTTTCTTTTTCCACGAAATACACTGTAGAATACAGCAATAATAATTTGATTATGAAATTATAACACAGAAATAAATAGAAAAATACACGAAATACGTAGTGTACGACTTATAAAGTTGACTGGTTATGTCTATCTGAGAGCTTCCAAAACCGCCACCAGATGGTATATCGCTTAGGAAGAGTTGCCTATATCTTTATCCATGTAGAAGTTATAGCCTTATAAACTTTTTTTTTATTGTAATCATGTTTTGTTAGTGGTTGGTACTTTACATTTTATTTATTTATTCCAGAACCATTTGCTGGTTTTTCATAGAAAATAGTATAGGGGCTAAAGAAACTATGAGGATTAAGAATTTTCAGGTCTCGACTCTGTATTTTTAACCGTGTAGGAGTTACTGTGCTATAAACTTAAATATTTTTTCTAATTTTCAGTTTTTTCTATTATTCTTAAATCCCTTATTTTGTTTTAACAATTATTGGTACGCAGGGAACAGAAATTCTTCAGGATTAATGCCCGGTTGCAGAAAGGCTAATCAGGCTCTAATCAAAAAAATCACTGATTAATTTGACGTTGTTACCATGGCCACGTATTAAAAATACATTGCTGTCAAAAAATTAATCATTAATCAAAATTGTTGAAGCTTTGTGCAACCCGGGCTAAGAATTTCATAGTCTTGATGCCGTTTCTGTAACCGTGTACGAGCTACGAATTATTTTATGCGAAACTACTCGCACAACGCGCGTGTATTACTGGTAGTTTGTGTGCCACATTTTGTTTATATATTCCCAAACCAATTAAGAGATTTTAATAAAAATTGATACGTAGGGTCAAAAATATATAAGGAATAAGTATTCTGTGGTCCTGGTGCTGTATTTTTAACAGTGTAGTAGCTACAACTCTTTAAACTTTCTTAACTCAGATAGTCCTGAAACATTTTTAAACAATATTGAAATAATTTATTTATTAATTGTTTTCTATTTGTATAATGGAGATATTTTTTAAGATATATTTTTTAAATAATTTATTGTTTTTAAAATAATGCGTGTCCTTTTAAAAGGACTGTAGGTTTATCTGAGATAATTCCTTCCCGCCTATCAATATATAGATAATAGTTACAGTTGTACAGTAAAAAGTTTTTAATTTTTACTATCAAAATAACTTGAGTACGTGTTTATAAAGCAATACGTGTATTTGGTCTTTTTTAGAGAATAAACGGAATAACTTGGCAATGCCGCGGAAAACTAAAACAAAATTCATATGTATAGGAGAATAAAATATAATTGAAAAAATATAAAAATATATAGGATGTTCTATTTTAGAAAAGGCAAACAATTTTGGGCAAACCGTAATGCAACACCCTGTTATACTCCTTTAGTGGATGAATAAATGCTGTTAATAAATTTACGCTGTATTTCTAACGACAAGGGAGATATCGAAGATGGGCATTTCGATGACTCACCCTATATAAGTTAAAAGATTTATGGATAGACCTTTAAACCTTTTATTTTTTTTTACTTACCATTTTAATTTCTTCACGTGAGTTCTAAACTCCTAGGCACTCTACTTTCAAAATAATACCCCTTGTAGTTCAAACAACTCTTAAAATCAATTAAAAAACTATTTTAAAAAACTTATTTATTAACGTGTTAAATGAATATATAAAATATAATACTATATAATTCTTTTACATCTTACAATATAAAGTACAATAAATATATTTTTAGTTTATACACAGGGCTGTACTAGCCCAACTTAAATACAAATGATTTTTTATTTGTCCGTTATAAAGAATTGGGAAGTCAAATTCACAAAACCAAAAACAATGATTAAAATGTACAAAATTACTTTTAAAACAGTCAGCTGACCTTCTTTTTTCAAAGAGGCGATTTTCAGAAGACAAGGCAGTGTAAATATATGAATGAAGCCACTTAAGGCCCCAGTGTACCTTTAAAAATAAAAAAAATAGTTTAAGAACAAATAAAATACATGTTTAGTTTTTCTTGTGACATTTCCAAACCCTTTATTCAATTTCAACAAAAATTGTTATCGAGGGTATAGAAACCATGAGGATTAAGAATTATATACCATCGAGCGTGTATCTTTAACCGTGTAGGAGTTACAGATGTCCAAACTATGATTAAATTTTAGTACAACACATGTTTACAGACCGATTTTGACATGTAATGCTCGAACCCTTTATTCGATTTCAACAAAAATTACAACACAGAGTTTAAAAATTGTGATTATTAAAATTTTTAAGCTCTCGAGCTTTTATTTTTAACCTTGTAGGAGCTACAATGTTCCAAATTATGATTTTAGCATAACACATATTCACAGACCGACTTCATTATATAATTTCCGAACCCGTTATTTGATTCATAAAAAAATACAACACAAGGTTTAGAAACCCTAATTATTATAAATTTTGAGGTCTCGAGCCTTTATTTTTACCGTATAGGAGCTACAGTCTTCCAAATTACAATTTTAACATAACATAATTTGAGAATCCGTTATTTGATGTCCACAAAAATTCATACACGAGGTTTAAAAATATTAGTGATCAAAAATTTTAAAATATGGATGCTGTTTTTTTTAACCCTGTGAGAGCTACAGTCAGCCAAACTATGATTTTAATACAACAAATGTTTGCAGATCGATTTTGTCATCTAATTTCTGAGCTCGTTATTTGATTTCCACCAAAATTATTACCCAGTGTTTAAAAACCCTGGAGGTTAAGAAATTTATATACTCGAGGCTGTATCTTTAGTCGTGTACGAACTACAGTTCTTCAAACTATGATTGAATTTTGGCTCTACACATGTTCACAGACCGACGTTGTCATGTCATTACCGAACCCGATATTTGTTTCCCACAAAAATTACAACTCAAACCCTGAGGTTTATTTTTTTACTCTCGAGACTGTATCTTTTACCGTGTAGTAGTTGAAGTCCTCCAAATCACAAGACATGTTGGTCATGTAATTTCTGAACTCGTCCTGTGGTTTTCACATGAGTTTAGTTATTTCTTTTCCAGAAAAAAATACACCTCAGGGTTTAAAACCCTTGTGATAATTTTTTTATGTTTGGAGACTATATTTTGAATTGTGTAGCATCTACAGTCCTCCAAATAATGATTTCAGCAGAACACTTGTTCACAGCCCAAAATTGTCATGTAATTTCCCATCCCATTATTTTTTAATTAAATTAAAAATTACAACCCAATATTTAGAAACCCAGGTAATTAATAAATTAATAATTTCGATTTTTAAACGTGTAGAAGCGACAGTGCTTCAAATTATGATTTTAGCACAACAAATTCACAGACCGACCTGTTGTTTGATTTCCACCAAAATTACAACCCAGAATATAGAAACCCTGATACTTCAAAATTTTAAGGTGTCGAGGATGTATCGTTATTCGTGTAGGAGGTATAGTCCTTGAAATTATGATTTTAACACAACACAGACCGACCTAGCTATGTAGTTTCCGAACTCATTATATTATATTTATAATAATGATTCAGAATTTTACAGTCTTGATTTTTACAAAACACTTATTCACAGTCCGTCTTTGCAATGAAATTTCCATATCCATTATTTGATGTCTACAAAAATTACTACCTATTGTTTAGAAAAGCCTTGTTATCAAAATCTGGACACTATTTTTAACCCTGCAGAAGCTACAGTCTTCCAAACTATGATTTTAGCAAAACACATGTTCACAGACGGACTTTGTCTTATCATTCCCGAACCCTTGATTTGATTTCAACAAAAATTACTATCAGGGGAAACGGTGATTAAGAATTTCGTAGTCTCAAAACTGTATCTTCAATCGTGTTAAAGTCGTTCAAACTATGATTTTAGAATGACACATGTTCACAGACCGACATTGTCATGTAATTTTCGAACCCGTTAATCGATTTAGATAAAAATTACTACCCAGGGCATATAAACCCTGATGCTTTAAAAATTCTAAAGTCATGACGGTGTATGTTTAATCGTGTGTGAGTTAAAATCCTTCAAACTATGATTTTCGCAAAACACATGTTCACAGACCGACTTTGTAATGTAACTTTCGCACCCTTATTTGATTTTAACAAAAATTACTATCACGGCTTTAGACACTCTGGTGATTAAGAATTCGTGGTCTCGAGACTATATTTTTAATCGTGTATGAGTTACAGTCCTCCAAATCATGATTTTAGAAAAACATATGTTCACAGATCGACTCTGTCATTTAATTTCCGAACCCGTTTTTCGATTTCTACAAAAGTTACAATCCAGGTTTTAGTAATCTTGATGATTAAGAATTTTGTAGTCTTGAAGCTGTATCTTTAACCGTGTAAAAGCAACGCACTTCTAAATTTTGTGTTCTTTTAAAATTTTCTTCCAATGTAGTTTTTCTCGCTTTAAATTCCGAACCCCTTGATTCCCAACCCCCATAATACGTCCACTTATACTTTAAACTCTCTAGAATTCAACCCCCCTAAAACCAACCCTGTATCTTACTTCTTTTCCTTAGAAACTACCCCTGGATTTGGAAATGTCAAAGCGATATTTTAGGTTTCGTTACTTACCGAATCAAGGTGCCTATGTGTGGCATAAAACAAGCGAAGAGGACACAAATGACGATCACAGTTAAGTTTAAAACTACTACTTTAAAGTAGCTGAACTCTGAAAAATACTTGAGTTTCTCAAACATAATTTTCAAGTTTTGAAGTATTTCAGATCTCAGCATGAATTCTATCAGTGGAAAAACTGTTATTAGTTGAAAAAGTAATAGTAGTCTTGCAATAATTGTTAATGTGTCGTATTTTGCAAAATTGTTTAGGAGATTCTGAAAGAAAATAAGTATTACTTTTCTTATTTTACTATTTATTTTTTACAACTTACGTCTTCAATACAGTTCTTGTCTAATGGAAATGAAATGTAAAAAACTGTACCAATCCAAAGATAAGTAAATGTTACTAAAGCAAAAGCGATGCTTAAGTCACGACCCTATAACAAAAAAATAGTTTAAAACTATTATAAAAAACCCTTTTCAACTGTCTTGACTTTAGATGAGGTATAACATAGAGATTTGGCATTGCCCAAATATATTGTCGAAAGATCTAAGGTTTAAAATCGCTTGCAGCCCCCTGTTTAAGAACAGTGGACCAGTGGAGTAGTTATATGGAAAATTCAACCAAACAAATAATGAGGATAGGTGACAAAACTTTGACCAATATTTCGTTCGTGTAACTGTAAGTGTGCACTACTCAGCTGGCGGATTGTTCTCACGCAGCTGACTGTTAGGCGATTCTCGACCATACATGTTTTGCTTGCTCAGTAGTACGTAGCTATAGGAGTGTGGCATATCTCTCTGTTATACCTCATCTAAGGTCTTGACTAAATACTAAACAACTTGACAAAATTTTATATTCACTGTTTTATTAATTACAATAAATATAAAATTTAATATCCAGTTTCAAAAAAAAAGATTAGCCAGTAACTCGAATTAGTTACATCTCTTGTTAACATCCTGAAATGTCAAACTAACTCCAGTCCCAATTCATAAAAACAGTAATTATATTATTTAATTTCAAATATAACTGCACTAGTTTACTGGAATTAACAATATTTGTACAAGATTATCAGTATTTCTAAATGAGACACAGGAAGATTTGTGCTGATATTTTACAACCTACAACTCTAATACTTTGATTACACGCATGCGCAAACCATTCTACCAACTATGCTTATAATCTATTTTTTAATTTTTTTTATTAAATTCATAGAACATGAAACAGAAACGTAAAAGTTAATCTTTTTTATTTTATAATGTAGTAATTATTTATTTTTTGATTTTTATGGTTATAATAATTTTCTTTTTAATTTTTTTTATTAAATTCCTATTTCATTGAACAGAAACGTTAAATTAATTTTTTTTTTATTTCACACTGCAGTATTTTTTTCTGATTTTTAACGTTCATCCCGATCTTCCACTAAAATTGAACTGACAAATAAATACATGTATTTAATTACTACATAAAATAAAAATAATAGTTATTTGTATATCAAGTGCTGAAAGTCTATCTTTGACGAACCAAAACGAAAATTGCAGCCTGAGCGAAGCGAAGGTTGCAATCGTTTGTGTTCGACAAAGGACTTTCAACACGTGTTATACACACTATTTTTTCTACTCCTGCAAGATAAGAAATAAGGAAATAAAAGATTATTTTTTAAACATAATTTGACATTTATTGCAAATTTTGTATTTGTGATGCGCAAGTGATGCGTATCCATGGCAGCAACAATGCAACAAACATTTATTAGTGCTGCAAAGAAACACTTTCAACATGAAAAACAAACCAGAAAATTGTATTTTCAAAGCAGGAGTAGAAAAAAAGTTTAACGTGTTTGTTCCATGTAATACGAATTTAATAAAAGATATATTAAAAAAAAATTATTATAATCATAGTTGGTAGAATGGTTTGCGCATGCGTGTAATCAAAGTATTAGAGTTGTGGGTTGTGAAATATCAGCACAAATCTTCCTCTGTATCATTTAGAAATGCTGATAATCATCTACAAATATTACAAATTCCACCGAACTAGTGAAAAGAATTCCACTATGTTAAATTTTATATTTATTGTAATTAATAAAACAGTGAATAATCAATTGACATTGACAACTTTGTGAATATATTCCTAAGAAATTTGTAGGAAATAAATGAAAACAATAACTTTTTCTTTGCAAGTTTTCGAGCGATTCAAATAATTTTTTGCAATACCTGCACAGTAAGTTACCCATTAATAACAAAATTTAAACACAGTAAGTGGAACTTTTATTGCAGATTTGGTTTCCATGGTTATAGTAAACACTTCCCGTGCACGGTGGACAGTAAGTGTGTTAAATACTTACAATTCATGGTGGATGGTAAGTATTTAGTTTCCACGTCATCATAAACATTCATGGCACTCTTACTCTCAATTGCAATTCAACTTTTATTTTTGACATCAATCTGACAGACGTTAATTTTGAAACCTATTTTTCTTTTTCTATTATTTTTGTAGGTATTGCAAAAAATAGCTTACTAACCTTGAACTGTAAGTGATATTTGAAGTCTCGAATGTTTAGTAAATCTCGACCCTTCGGGTCTCGACTTCCCAAACAACATTCTCGACCTAAAAACTGTCACTTACAGTTCACGGTACGTAATATACTATTGCGTAACACAATAATGAATAGTGATAAACATTTTAATAAAATTTTCAAAAGATGATCCATTTGGAAGAGAAGTTGAAAGATATGAAAAGAATGGAAGTTGAAGAATGATTAGCCGTAGAATATTCTCAATTTTAAGCAAAATAAGTTTAAATGAAGTGCAGCAAAAATGTATTAAATTTAGTGTACAAGATCAAATTTTTTATTGTTCTAATCATGTTATTGCTGTTGGTTCATGTGATTTTTATTTATTTATTCTGCAACCACTCAATGTCAATTGGTACAAAGAGTAAAAAAACTATGAGGATTAAGAATTTTTAGGTCTCAATGCTGTATTTTTAACCGTGTAGGAGTTCCAACCCTTCAAACTTTACTAAAAAAATAGCAAATTTGTAACTTTTTTCTTCAGTTCTTAAATTAGTTCTCAACCCTTTGGTTTTTAACCTCCCTAATAGACCACGTTAGTGAGGTTAAGATTTACATTTGGCGCGAAACCCTAATTCAAATCTGAGTGTATGCATTTCTTATGGGAGTACATTTTCAATTCACGATATTCAAGCATTTTGGCGATTCTTAATTATAACATAGATTTTTTTATATTCTAAAACATTACTCTTTGCTTTTCGTACAGAAAAAGTACAAGTGAAAGATTGATGAATTTGATTTTAAAGAAAGTAGTAATGCATATATTAACATATGTCGTTACTTGGTGCAGCTGGTTAAAAACGTCGCGTTAAAATGACAGGTTCAACCATTGATTTAATAAATATACATGGATGGAGCTATACGAATAGCTGTACACAGTGAATGGTGTGGCTAACATAAGAGAGAGATAGTTATATATAAAGTTTTGCGGTGGGAGAGGGATAGATGATTTGTACCACGTGACTTGTGGCAAGAAAGTTCGACAAGTACGTTAAGCCAGCAAAACCATTGCAGCACAACCAAAAAAAAAAATGAGAAATTTAGTCGTCATTAATTACTAATTAATTTCAAAAAAAAATTATTACTGTTATTTTTTAAAAAATAAATGGGGTTGTGCCAGCTTAAAAAAAGTAAATATAACAAATTCCTTAATATCCATTGATTACAAATTTAATACTAATTACTTTCTACATATTTACTAATTAATTGATAATTAATTACTTATAAATTACTCCAGTAATGAACATGGATGTTGTTTCTACTGGTCTTCCATTGCCATATTGGCACAATTAAAAAAAACTATCCTATTATTTAGTACTGATTAATAACTAATTAATTACCGCAAAAATAAAATTATTACCCTTGCCGTTTAAAAAAAATGGTGGCTGTGCCAGCTTCTCAGTGAAGCTACCACACCACCAAAAAAAAGAGTAATTTTTATGTTATTATTTAGTACTAATTAATTACTAATTAATTACTACAAGCAAAAATTAATTATCATTATTATTCACGAGAAAATGCAACTTTTCCAAATTTCCAAACGAAGCTAGCGCACGAACGCGAAAGAACATATTCCTATGTGAAAATGCTTAAAAAAAAAATAAATGAAGTTGACAACTATACCTAACAACAATAATTGTAGAAATAAACTATTTAGAAGAGATTGTGTTGGAGTAATAAATGGTCAAATAATGTTTGGGGGTTAGATTGAAAGATAGATTTTCGAATAGGTTTTAATCTGGAACTACATTTTAGCAATAGTAGTTTTTATAAATCAAGTTGCTAAATATACCCAACAATAATAATTCTCGATATAAACAATTGATGAGAAATTGTGCTGGACTAATAAATTGTTAAATATAGTTTAGAGAACGATTTCCTTGGAAAGATAAATTTTCGAAGAGATTTTAATCTCAAACTAAATTTTGGCAATGGTAATTTTTATAAACTAAGTTGCTAAATATACCTAACAATAATAACTGTCGATATAAACTATTTAAGAGAGAATAACCAAAATATTTTAAAATTCGACAGCGTAATGACTGAAGATAACACGTTTCTTGCCACAAGTCACGTGGTTTTCTCTCTGTCTTTGTTGCACTATGCTAACCACAGACTGTCTCTCTTTAAGCCCCTTCCATTTACGAAGTATTATAAGTTCTATGGGTTCAACTGAATACTAAGACAGCTACGACATACGTTTTCAGAAATTTGCACCTACTGTTTAAATTGAAGTTTATTAAATAATATTATGTTTTTTGGGTGTGTATATTACATTAGAAGATAGATAAAACATTAGAGATTAGTATTTATAAGGTTTAATAGTTAAGATTTGCATTTTATAATACTTTGTAGCAGTATAAAGATAGCATATTTTTACTCCCATAAGAATAACATGGGCGTATAAATCGGCAGAGGCGAGTCAGGGCTTCAGTTTGAATTTGGCGCCACAAAATGACCCTTACACTAATGCAGTCTATACCACCCCTTATAGTTCACACCCTCCAGAATCCAAATTTCGAGGTCCCAACTTCTTATCTTCCCTCCCTCCCTTAGAAAACAGGGCGGTACTTACATTTTTCTCCGGATGTTTGTTACTCTTCATCAAACAGATGATTATGTTGTGTATAAAGTAGGACATGGCTAAAATTCCTGTCAAAGCAGTTATGTTAGGCTTCCAGGTCCACTCTACACTCCAGTTTGGGATGTTCACACCCCAAGTAACGCCTTTTACGAACACAAATATCATTAAGTACAAGACGCTCAGAGTTCCTAGAAAAAACAGCAAAATTACTATATTATTATAAAGGTGTCCGTTTTAAGGGGGAAATATTTGAAAAAAAAATGTTTGTAATAATTTTTAAAGAATTGGCTACGTTGATACCAAATTTACAAACGGAATTTAATTATCTCTTTTCGTTTAGGAGATATTTGCTGTCAAAGTTATACCTCAAAAAAGTATGTTTTTTTTTGAGTATATTTAAAACATGAGTAGAAATACAATCTCAACTACTTCACCATTCGATTCTACGGGAAAAGTTACATAAATGTACCAATTTTCAGATTTTTATCTCAACAGATAGAATTTGTAGAGGAAAAAATTGAAAATGGCCAAAAATCGAAAAAAATGTAAGGTCAACCACTTTTTTCAGATTTTGTCATTTTCGTTTTTCCTTTCTATAAATTGTATCCTTTTTAATAAAAACCTAAAAACTGGCATACTTATGTAATTTTGCTCGTAGAATCGATTGATGAGGTCGCCGAAGTCGTAAATCTAACCCTTAAAGGGGTATACCTAAAAAACTTGTTTTTTTAGGTATTGCCAAAACTCAACTTTGAACACGAATATCTCGAGAATGGTAAGAGATAATTCAATTCGGTTTGAAAATTTGAAATTAGAGCATCCATATTTACTTAAGTCTAGGAAATAAAAGTTTTGAAGACACAAAGTTCCTCGCAGAAATTTTAAAATTTAGGTTTTTTCAATTTTCTCATTTTTCACCAAATCATTCCAAAGAACGTATATGCGAAGAAAACATTTCTTTATGTAACTTTTTCCGTAGAATCGACTGGTATAATCCTTGAGATTGTATCTCTACCCATTTTAGAGATATAGCCAAAAAACACACTTTTAAGGTGCTACTATGACAGCAAATATCTCAGGAACGAAAAGAGATAATTAAATTCCGTTTGAAAATTTGAAATTAGCGCATTGAGATCTATCAATGTTTAATATTTCCCAAAATCAAAATGTTGGGCACAAAAATGAGTATTTTTGGGATATTTCGCGTTTGTCAACACAATTTTTGGTTTATTACTGTTGTTTGGTTTGTTTTAACTCTACACAACTGTAATATAGGGTTATAGATTTTGAAAATAAATGAAAGTTAGATAATAAAGCGTAATAGGATTGCAGATTTTGAAATCAGGGCATCGATATTTACTTAAGTCTAGAAAATTAAAAGTTACATACCTAAACTGTTAAACTTTGTAAAAAACGTCACATTTTTAAAATTTAACAACGGAAACATCAAAATGCCTAAAATAATCGGTACAGTACTGTACAAATCCCAGAACTCCTGAAATTTGGTCTTTACAGGGTTGGACTCAGTCGTATTAGAAATATTAGACAACATGTTCAACTCTTTTAGACACAAAATGGACGACGAGTTGTCATATGTTTCTGTTGATGTAAAATAATCTGAAAAAAATATATTTTTATAACTTCCACATATTTTAGCGTATTTTAAAATAGTACCATGTAAAAATACGACACTGTTGTACAAAAAATTGGACATTAAGACCCAATAGACTATATTGGCCCCTATTAGGACTATCATGGAAAATATTTTGGCAATTATTTCTGCCCATCGGCCGAGTAGCTGACTACAAAGATGTGCTACTTCTATATTGTCGTGGAATCCTGCAAAATAATTATTGTTACATGATGTACTAACACTTTTTGTGGTATGGAAGAATTTAAACCATTTTATTCACTATCGTCTTATATAGAAACGAGCCTGGGCGAAAGACGCATTTTTCGTTCATAGTTCCTACTTCATATGGGGAAACTATATTAGGAAATTATTATACCGTGTGTCCCAGCTCGACCGACACATGAGAGATTTACATAGGAAATCAGTTAATTATGAATAGTATCTCCCCAGTGCAAGATATTAACTTGAAATTTTGTATGCGTATTGGGGAATATTATTTCTATGGATTACAGTTATTTGAAATATGTAATTTCGTCTGCAAGACGAGATTTATTAAATTATAAAATCTAACATTTTCGTTTAAAATCAGTCAGTTATGGAAATAAAAGAAAATATCTATGCGATAGTTCTGACAGTTAATGACATGCCATTGTAGATATTTATATTTTTGTAATAATGGTATATTATTTAACAAAAAGAAAAACTAAATTCAACTTAAATAATATTAAAATACAGGGAATAAGAATTAAAATCAGAGATACTTCACTAAACTGTCAGATAAATATTTTCTTTTATTTCCATGGCTGTCTGATTTTGATCGAAAATATTAGATTTTAAATTTAATAAATCTCGCCCTGCAGACGAAATTGCATATTTCAAGTAAGTGTGATCCATAGAATTAATATTCTCCGATAAGTATACAAAATTTCAAGTTAATATATTGCACTGGGGAGATACTATTCATAATTAACTGATTTGCCATGTAAAACTCCCATGTGTCGGTCGAGCTGGGACACCCGGTATAGTATTAAGGAAATTCCAAATTAAAATTTAAAGCACATATAACTGCAATAAACAAAAAACAGCACAGGATTTGTCGACGATTATATTACCTGGTAATAATCATTTATGGAAAGGGTGATTCGTAATATCGTAATCTTATATGTATCAGAAAAAGAATTAACAATAATTTGGCTTGAAAATCTAGAGATTAAAGAAGCTGTTATTCAAAGAAAAATATAGTCAATGACCAAACCGATGTAATCCATTCTCTTCTACATTTTAATGTAGAGATTAAAGAATCTGTTATTTAAAAAAAATACTGTCAATGACCAAACCGATGTAATCCATTGCGTATAGTATGTACTGTGCGGCACATTGAACTATATTTATGTTGCCGACTCCTTCAACTTGTTTGTTGCATTATATGCGCGAGAATGATTGACAGGTACATTTCTGTTTCGAGCAAATAAAACAGTTGAGAATTGACTCATTACCACTAAATTAGAGCACTCAGAAGTGTTTGCTCTAATTTTAGATCTGCTGAAACTAGATCACATTCTGGAGAAGTTTTGGTTGTTCTGAATTGTGCTCTGGTTTCAGTGGGTCAAGTATTAGAGCACTAAGAAGAATGTGTTCTAATTCTAAACCTGCTGAAACTAGATCACATTCTGGAGCATTTTTGGTTGTTCTGGATTGTGATCTGGTTTCAGTGAGTCAAGAATTAAAGCACTGTGATATGTGTGCTCTAATTTTAGGTCTACTGAAATCAGAGCACATTCTGGAGTAGATTTAGCTGCTCTAGATTGTGTTCTCAGAAGAGTTTGCTCTAATTCCAGGTCTGCTGAAACCAGAGCACATTCTGGAGCAGATTCAGTTTCTCTGGATTGTGCTCTGCTTTCAATAGATCAGGAATTAGAGCATTTTGAAATATTTTCTCTAATTTTTGGGCTACTAAAACAAAAGCACATTGATAAACAGTTTTGGCTGCTCTTGATTGTGCTCTGGTTTGAATGGATCAAGAAATATAGAATTTAAAGTATTTGTCTAGTATTTATTTTTTATAGTAATTTATATTTTGATTTAGCTCATTATAAAATTTTTTAAAAAGCACCGGTATACTCAGTCACTTTACAGAAACAGCAATAAATCTTGTGATAACTGAACTGACAGAACATGTAAACATTTTGTTTTCAAAATCAAAATAAAACTGTTAAAAATATAAACAAAATTATTGTTAGAATTAAATAATTACTAATTGATTGTGAATAAAATAGCATTAAAATCACGAGGGAAAGCTTTCCAGCACAATATATTATATATGTAATATATAAAGATACATTACCGTGGTTTTGGTTAACATTTAAAACCAGGTAGGTGGTGTAAAGCGTCACTCCCGCAACTACAATAATGGAAATGATTCCTGGGAACAGCCCTGCGTTTTGTAGCCCCCACGCCATGGTCAGAAGCGACGTCCCCATCATCGTGTTCCATATTGAGAATCTAGAAAGATTAGACAATGTCATAAACATGCTCCAAACTGTTTTCAAACATGCAAAACCATCAAAAACTATCACAATAGTACATTATACCGTTGATTGAAAAATATACTTTTCAATCAATGATTATGCATCAATGGAGGAAATTAGTTATTTTTGATATAAGTATTAAAAGTGACATTTTATGGGTGAGTGAGGAAGTTTTTGAAACGAGGCGAAGCCGAGTGTAACAAACCCCACGAACGAAATAAAATCACTTTTAACACAAATATCATACACTATTTTTCCTACGACGTTAGTTATGTATTAGTACATATTACATAAAAACTGAGCATTATAGAATGACATTTATGACAGGTCATGAAGTATTTGTTATGAACAACTGAACATAAGTGTTAAAAGTAAATTTGTTTTTTACTTTTAATTCGTTGTCAATGACAACGTGTTAAAAGTATTTACTGTGTTATAAACTGTTATTTTTAACTTGCTAAGCAACCGTTAAAAAGACTATTTTTAACAGTGGTCGTAGGAAATAGTTATTCACAATACAAATGCGGAAACATGAACTTCCGTGCACGAGCTTTTGTTTATATTATTAATTATTTGACGGTTGGTCTTTTTTTATAATATTTGGCAGAAACGCCTGATATTAAACGAAATGCAACCAGACATGCAGTTATGTAAGTGGAACGAATTTTCTCATAAGCTTGCCTGTCTATATATTTTTCAATCAACGCTAATACTAATTTATTGTTGTATATTTTCAAATTCCTTTGCAAAATGGTTTACAAAAACAGATTTAACGATTTATTTTGTGCAAAACCGCCCGAGTTTGAAACCAGCAAAGCACGCGCATTTTGCTGTTAGTTCTTGCAACACATTTTATTTATTTCTTCTCCAACTACTTGGTAGTTTTTAATCAAATTTGGTACAAAGAGTAAAGAAAGTACGAGGATTAATAATTTTGAGGTCCCGGAGCTGTATTTTTAACCGTGTAAAAGCTACAGATCTTCAAACTTAAAAAAAAATTGTTGTAATCATTGGTCTGACTCATATAATACATTTTATTTATTTATTCCTGAACAACTTAGTAGTTTTTAATTTAAATTGGTAAAAGGAGTAAAGAAAGTACGAAGATTAAGAATTTTGAGGTCCCGGTCTTTTATTTTTAACCGTGTAGAAGCTACAGCTCTTTAAACTTTCTTAATTTTTTATTATTATAATCATTGGTCTGGTTCATACAATACATTTTATTTATTTATTCCTGAACCACTTGGTAGTTTTTAATAAAAATTGATACAAAGGATAAAAAAACTATGAAGATTAATAATTTTGAGGTCTCAATGCTGTATTTTTAACCGAGTAGTAGCTATAGCTCTTCAAATTTTCTTATTTTTTTATTATTGTAATCATTGATCTGGTTCATACAATATATTTTATTCATTTTTTCCTGAATTACTTGATAGTTTTTAATTAAAATTGATACAAAGGATAAAAAAACTATGATGATTAATAATTTTGAGGTCTCAATGCTTTATTTTTAACCGTGTAGGAGTTACAGCTCTCCAAAATTGATTAACAATTTCCGCTAGATTCTGGTTTTGTGTTTACAGTTTTTAGACACTTTAAGCAATGTGTGACTAATTTGAACTAATGTAATATGAAGAAAGTAAACAAATAATATTTTCAATGCCTAATAATAACAATTGGTTCAATGTTACAGTTGTTATGATAAGAAATCAGTTTTGTAGACTGAGTTAATATTATTCATGATTTCGTCATTTCATTTAGATGTTCATTCAATCAGTTATTTGTTCACAGGGTCAATAAAAGATTGTCATTTAATTATAATAAGAAATTTTTCCCAATCTATAAATGAGACAATAATGTATATTATTTCATCATTTCATATTTTTTCTGGAAATTTTATTTTTTGTGTTATCAAAAATAATCAACTTTGTTTATTTCCTTATTTTTACGTATTTTGAACAATCTCCACATCAGTTGAGAGTGTCTACCATAAGATAACATTACTCAACTGTCTTTTATTTATAATCTTCTAAAAGTATCGTTAAATTAATTGAGATTAATTTTATTTTATATCTTATCAAAATTTATCAACAATATTTAATTGTTGATTTTAACTAATTTTGAGCACTCTCCACATCAGTTGACTGTGTTTACCCTAAGAAAACATGTAATAACTGTCTAAAAATGTTTTAAAATTGATTGATATTAATATTATCTTATATTTATTAGTTAAGGGTCCGTTTTAAGAGGGTAACGATTGGAATGAGGAGAACCCTAAGAGATACGAAGTCGGTTAAATTGGGGCAAAGTTGTCGAATTAGTTGCCCATTTCAATCAGGTACTTGCTTTCTCCAAAAAATGCATAGCTCACTAGATATGATCAAAAAACTGATTTTGGCAAATTTACATTTTGATATAACTTTCTTGCTTCAATTCATACAAGTTTCTAGTTGGCACATTCTGCAGACACTTTTCACGAGGAATTGACAGCGGTCCTCAAAATTTTTGTAACTCGAAAATTTTTGAAAAATTTATACTAATTTTCAATTTCTATATGGGGCTCAAACTTGTTTTTAGTACTGTTAAATACAGATTTTTTTTCTCTTTTCAATGATATCAAACACATGTACATTAAAATGAAAATAAATTTAAAAAATAGAGAATTTTAAATTTTATCACTGTCGATGAAGTGTGCTTTGGAAACAAAATCAAAACTCTCTTGTTTCCAACAAATTTTTAACATTTCAATTCAATATTCGCCTAAATTTGTACAAAACAGAAGCAAATACGTCGGGGGCGGTTGTAGCCTTTCTGGTTAACGCTGAAAATATTTTTCTAAAGTAATCTATTTATTTTTATGTGTAGCATATTAAACTCCTAACTAATTGAATTGATTTTGTTTCAAACAAAAAATTTTCGATTTTGTTTCCAAAGCATACTTGACCGAAATGAATAAAATAAATAATATTCTAATTTCTTAATTAATTTTCATTTTATATCATTGGAAAGAAATAAAATCTATATTTAAGAGTACTAAAGACAACTTTGAGCCTCATAAGAAAATTTAAAGTTAGTATGACTTTGTCGAAAATATTCGAACTGCAAAAATTTTGAGGACCGCTGTGAATTCCTCGTAAAAAGTGTCTGTAGAATGTGCAAACTAGAAACTTGTATGAATTGAAACAAGAAAGTTATAAGTCAAAAAGCAAATTTCCAAAATCAGTTTTTTAGTTATATGTATCTAGTGAGCTATGCATATTTTGGGGAAAACCAGTTTAAACCGGTTTTCAATTTTAAAGAACCGGTTTTCGAAATAAAATCATCGGCTAACCAGTATTTTGGCCCAATTATCTAAAATTAATTTATAAATTACTGACACTGTCTAAAAATTTATTTAAAATTATGTTAAAAGGTTGTTATTTTTCGAACATTTCTCCATTCTTCAAAATTAATTTTAGACAGTATCAGACTATCTTAAAATAGTTTAAATATCTGTTAAATGTACTTACATTGTAACAATTGAACTCTGTGTTGTTGGTTTTTCTAAAACTGATGTAATTGTAGGTTCTGGATTATTTTGCTGAAAAAATAACTAGTTTTAAAACCTGTCTAACAATTTTAACATAATTTATTAGTAATTAATGATTCCTACTTATTTAAAATTAGTGCAAGACAGACTGAAACTGTTTAAAATTCGTTCAAAATTGCCGAAAATATATTTTTAACTTTCTTAATTTTATTATTTTTTTATTTATTTATTAGACTCCTTTCCCGAATTTTAAAAATACATATAAAACAAATGTATGAACCAAAAAAAAAAATTATACTAACAAAAATTTAATTTTTAAAGCATGTTTTTATATAATATAAGCAATATGAACGAAACATGAATTCGAAACGGTGGTGAATTCGCGCCATTTACTCGTCACTTTACAAGCCAGATCGTGCAGCTGTCTTTATTCCACAACATGCAAACTACAACTCTAAATACGCATTCTCAATAAAATACACCTCTAAAATATTGTTTTGTGTCGGAATGCTGTATTACACCATTAAATAATTCCGAAAATATATTTATAACCGTAAAGGTAAAATAGGAAGCAAATGGTTAACCTAAGTTTGACGGAAACCAAAAAGCATTTCATTGCAATCAAAGATGTATTGTTACCAAGATCAATTGAATAGAAGTATATACAGAATGAGTACTAGAAACTAGTGGTGGCAAAGTCCGGAAAAATTTGAGTCCGGACCCAAAGAAAAAAAAAGTCCGGACTTAAAAAAGTCCGAACTTTTCGGACAGTGTAAAATGCACCTTCACGGTCCGGACCCGTCCGGTGCATTTGTGCACCAGTGCACGGTCCGGTCCGGTGCGGTGCATAAATAAATTTACGAAGCAAATAAAATTAAATTTAAGTGAAAAGTATATTTTTGACAGCAATGATTTTAATACCCTAAAAGAAAGAAAACCGAATATTTTTCGACTTCTTTCACTAAACACGAATGAATGACGAATGAAACAATGAACCTGGACAATCGAAATAAGTATTGCATTTTCTGGGAAGGTAATATAATAAAATCCTGAGAATTATTTGGATCTAACTGTAAAATGTTTACAGGTATCCTAAGATAATGGGTTTTCCGATTCTTCATTGAAAAGGAAAAGAATTGTTGCCATCTGCCTTGTTCTTAATCCTCTTATTTACAACCATTATACCTTATAACACAGCCTTAGTTGGGCCGAGGTATAATACTTTTACTTATTTAAGTTAAGAATGCTAAATAATTTTTTAGGATGGAACCAGCCAGGTCCGGACTATCACGGGTCCGGACTATCGCAGGTCCGGACTATAGCAGGTCCGAACACGGACGGGTCCGGACTCGGACGGGTCCGGATTTTTTCATTAATAGGGTCCGGACTTAGTCCGGACCCAAAGTACGGACTCAAAAAAATCCGGTCTCCGTTGCCAGCACTACTAGAAACCTTCACATTGGGATTTAACATGAGAAAACAGTTATAATCAAAATAGTTGAGATAATCAACGAAAAATATGACTGAATTGTAATCAAAGAAATGATTTGATTACTTTCAGGATTTTTTCCACAATAACAATAAATTAAAATGTTATTGACTTTGTAATAATCAACTGCAATTATTGGTGCAACAAAATTGTAATAACTATTAGTGATTTTGACACAAGATGTGGAATTAACAAAAAATAGTTGTAAACAAAAGAAATATTTTGAATGTTTTACAATTTAAATATTTGTTTATGTTAAAACTACATAATTTGGTGTAACACTAATATGTAAATAATAAATACATTTGTGTATCACATTTAATATTATTTATTGTACTTCTGAACTTGTTATTTCTGCTGCATTAAAAAATTCCGAAGATATAAAAAACTCAGTCAACCATATCGACTGTGACTTTTGGCAGACTGTTTGATTGGGCTTTCATGTATTCATTTTTACTCATTTTGTGAGTTTGTTGTGTTTAATTGGTGATTTTTAGTGAATCCGTGTATTGTTTGAGGTGGATGTGGCTAATGACGTCACACGAGAATTTGGCCAATCACGAACCAGTTCAGTCAGGCGGTTAAATTCAAATATTCTGGCCTTTTTAATTATTGTTTTTAATGGATTAATACAAAATAAAAGTCATGTTTTGGGCATATTTGACGTTTGTATCATATAAACAATATGATTCATGTAAAAATCAATATTTATTGATTGAAAACGTTTTAAAAGCGTGTAAAACTGAATTTTAAACATATAGGAAGTGTTTTTATAAATCCAAGGTTAATGTTTGAAAGTTCAAAACGCAATTGTATTATATAAATTGTTGCAAATATATTTATTTTGTGATATTTTTGACCTAATGACCTCGATATTTTCTGATAAGGCCTCAAGTACTCAAAGTATACAGGGTGATCAATAAAACTCGAGAACTATAAGAGACACGAAGTCGATTAAATTGGACAAAAGTTGTTTCATGTGAGGGGCATATTATACATGTTTTTGTTTTTCTCAAAAAATTTTCAATTTTTGTTTTTTGGTTATAACATTTTTATTTTAATACAAAAAATATTTTAACTTGTACATTATTATGGCACAAAATAAAAGTATTTTATATCGGACAACGAAATATCGAAAAATTTATTAAAATTTACATAAATTAAACAAAAGTAAATATTTTCATCAAAAATTACAAAAAATTAAAATAAATGTAAGGTATAAGTTGCCACAAAACAATAATTTTGATCAATATTAAATAAGCTAATATAAATTAAGCCGAAATTCTAAATAAACAATAAATAATCTACTATTAAATATTAATTATCTAAAATACAATTTTTTTAAAATTTTTAAATAATTATAATACATTTCCGTTCTCTTGCACACATAATCTCACTATTTTAATTGTTGCTTGCATAATTTTAAAAGTTAATTAGTAATTAAATGAACAATAACACGGAATTTGTTTAATAAACAAATACAAATAAATTATCTGAACCAGATGATTGTTTTATAATTATCTTTGACTTATTTATTTTTATTTTTTGTAATTTTTGATGAAACTAATTGCTTTTGTTTTATTTATGCAAATTTTAATATACAGGGTGTCCGTTTTAAGAGGCTAATTATTAGGATCTCGAAAACCGTAAGAGATACTTAGTCGGTTAAATTGGGGCAAAGTTGTCGCATTAATTGCCCATTTCAATCATGTTTTTACTTTATCCAAAAAATGTATAGCTCACTAAATATGAGTAAAAAATTGTTTTTGGCAAATTTGCTTTTTAACTTATAACTTTCTTGTTTCAATTCATTTAAGTTTCTAGTTTGCACATTCTATAGATACTTTTTACGTGGAACTGACAGCGGTCCTCAAAAATTTTGTAGCTCGAACACTTTTCGGGTTATTTATAGTAACTTTCAATTTTCATATGAGGCTCAAAGTTGACTTCAATATTGTTATATAGAGATTTTTTCTTTTCAACAATATAAGACACATGTATAATAAAATAAAAATCAATTAAGAAATTTTAAAATTAATTTTTTTTATATTTTTGATTTTTGTGTCTGTGACGATGTAATAATATCATGTGTATGCCTAAAATATTGTAGTGATTCCAAAGTCACACCGCGGGCGACGGCCTTACGACAGGTTCGCACGCTTCTATTGTTCTGTTATCCAGATGGTACGAGAACATTTCCGAACTTAATTATTCTACTATAAAAAACCCGAGCAGGAGATCGCGAGGACAGTCTAATATTAATGCGTGTAGTAAACATGAATAGTTGGTGATATAAATAAATAGTTAATGATATAAATATGCTGTGAAAATAAATATTGCGTAATTTTTAGTGTTTAAAGAAATAATCTAAGTGTTTAATTTTTTATTAATAATTGTCATTCTTAAATTAGTTTTTATAATTGATTATTCATAGTGTTACTTATTTTTATTATCTTTTATTATTCATATTTCGTTCATTAAACTTAGTTATATATACAGGTGTTTGGCGAAAGGCCGGCACCCAGAATATTTCATTTATTATGAGAGATACAGAAAAATGTTACGGAACAAAATTAAACTAGTCAAAGGGACTCATAAAATGATCTTAGTAATAATTTTGTGTCACTTCCGGTTTTAATGGAAGTGTGTTCAACTTTGATTCTAGCATAGCGAATCGGTATTATTATATTTTTTTTCGGAATGTGCATAAAATTAGCTTTACAATGATACCAAAATATCATTGTTTTACTTCAACCCTTTCAAAATGGCGACACTTTATTTTTAAAATATTTACTAATAAAAATTCATAAGAAAAACACCATAGCCAGCTATTTGAGATTTTGTTACCTGAAACCAAACAAATAATGTCAAAAAATATTACATCTACCTTTCCTGACGATGTAATGGCAGAATTTGTTATATTTGACAAATTGTGCAGAAAATAACAGCGGCCATTTTGGGTACTTTTAATTTTAATTTTATTTATTATATTTAGTAAGAGTTATTGTATTGTGTTGATTGTTATAAGCTTTTTTAAACATAATTTTTTTCGTTAATTACCTGTAGTTGTAAGTTCATAAATTTAAAAATAAATTACCGCCATTTTGAAATGGTTGAAGTAAAACTATAATATTTTGATATCATTGTAGAGCTAATTTTATGTACATTCCGAAAAAAAATATAATAATACCGATTCCCTATGCTAGAATCAAAGTTGTACACACTTCCGTTAAAACCGGAAGTGACACAAAATTATTACTAAGATCATTTTATGAGTCCCTTTGACTAGTTTAATTTTGTTCCGTAACATTTTTCTGTATCTCTCATAATAAATGAAATATTCTGGGTGCCGGCCTTTCGCCAAACACCCTGTATATTAGTGTTTCAATAATTTCTTTTACACTTCACCTAAATAAATAAAACTTGACAATAATATAAAAATATAAGCAAGTTTACTTACCCTAGCTGACTCTGTTAAAGACATTGAAGACTGTTTTTTGGGCAGGAAAGCGTATCTATCATAAATATTCTCATTATTTGTAAAAATGTCTAGATTTGTGTTTTCAAAATGACCTCCTGGGTAACAGAATGGTCTCCTGAAACAAACATTATTTCAGAAATTCAAATGCTGTATTTTATCGATGTTTAAAGCTGACTGCAGACGAGCAAACTCATAAATGTAGGTGTTTCTAGGGATTTTTTCTTTGTTTACATATGTAATAAATATTAGTATATTATCATACAAGTATGATAAGACGGTATATTGTTCCATGAGTTATTTGGAGCTCCAAAAACACGAATACGTCGTATAAAACGAGTAATAATATAATATATTATTTTTTACACTTTCCTTTGTAATCTAAGGATATACAGGCTGGCCCAGCGAAAATTATCAGCGCAATTTTTGGCCACTTAACATCAATTTTGGAAAAAACTTTTGAACACGTCAATTTTACTATAAAGGGGGACACCTGAATGGATTAGTACCAATGGCATAACTTCAACCCTAAAATGGGTGTAGACTGCACCACAAAAATTTTAAAAAGAAAAAGAAAAGGGTGTCAAACATGACTCCGTTCGAAAGGCCTTTCAATTCTCTTTTCAACAGTTTTTTTATTTTTCAAATCCGATCATTAGTTCCAGAAAAATATCGTTTAAAACAAATTTTATCAGGTGTGCAAAACTGCAATCAAGTAGGCTTAAACAAATGACAGAAACTCAAGTATCAGTTTATTAGGTGTTCAAAATGACTACCTTCAAATTCCATACAATAATAAAGATTTTGCTCAAAATTTTGGAGTTACGGTACGTTGCCGTAAATCTTCTAAAGATTCAGGTGGCGTGGCATAAACTTTAGACTTCAAATAACCCCACAAAAAGAAATCTAACTTACAAATTATTTGTTTATTACAAACAACTTGTCAAAAAAATTGTTTATTTAGTTTCTATCATTTGTTTAAGCCTACTTGATTGCAATTTTAAACACCTGTTAAATTTTTTTCTAAACGATATATCTCTGGAACTAATGATCGGATTTGAAAAATAAAAAAACTGTTGAAAAGAGAATTGAAAGGTCTTTCGAACTGTGTCATGTTTGACACCCCTTTCCATTTAAAATTTTTGAGGTGCAGTCCACCCCCATTTTAGGGTTGAAGTTATGCTATTGGTACTAATCCATTCAGGTGTCTCCCTTTATACTAAAATTATGAGTTATGAAGTTTTAATATCCTTTTAATTAGTTTTGTTTATTCGGTTTTCCTGCTCAGAAATAATATAAATTGTATAAAAAATCATTTAAAAATATTTGAGGTTATCAATTTGACATAAGTGGGGTGCAGTTGTTAGAAGTACCAATTGTACAACAACAAAAATACCAACAACAATATTTTATATTATTAAACTGTTTTCGATATAATAATAGGGCAATTGCTAACGCAAAGTATGAAAATAAAATTGTTTTTATACTTTGCTTTAACAATTGCCGTATTAGTACATCGAAAACAGTTTAATAATATAAAATATTGTTAAACTGTTTTTGGTATTTTTCTTGTTGCAAAATTGGTACTTCTAACAATTGCACCCCACTTTAAATGTAAACTGAATAAACAAAACTAATTTAAAAGGTTATTTTATTAAAATTTCATAACTCATAATGTATAGAGTTATAAATATTTTCATAATATTTAAATGCATATTGACTGATAAATGTTCCCAACTTTATTCAACAGAGTTACTATATTTTTTTAATTGAAAATTTTAAGATTTTTAATAAATAAGTGAAGTAAAGTATTAAAAACAGTATATTATACTCGTCTTATACGACGTATTGTTCCATTCGTGTTTTTGGAGCCCCAAACAACCCATGGAACAATATACCGTCTTATAAAACTTGTATAATAATGTACTATAATATTTATTACGATCGTTACCACTCCGTTATTTTGTATTTAGCAACACTCCCGCCAAAAATTTCACTAACGTCTCTAAACTGAACTAACTGCCCTTGAGTAAGAAAGTCAACTGACAGGCAAAATAACATGGCGACATATTCAGCTTCAAAAGAATTTATTTACAATTTTCTAGTCATAAGTCATAACATAATTCGCATAGTTTCCAAACATAATACTTATATTTTATTGGAATAAATAATTTAGTATTATTAATTCATTATCAATAAAGCAACAAGATATACTGAATCTTCAGTTTTAACAAAAGACAAAACCGCCATTAATTGTGAAAAAAAGTGGCAAAGAAATTAAAACTTAGTACTGTGAAAAAAAAACAATCACAAGAAAATCAAGTATCCAAATCACTGATCTATATAGGCCGCATTTATTTGGGACATTTTAAGAAACCTGGTAGGTTAATTTTGTTCACTTGGTACATTTGAAGTAAACCAGAACTGATCTCGAACTGAGCCAACTCACCCAGATATTTTGCTGGGTTGGTGAGTTGAACCTATTTTCAATCTTTGTTTACACATTGTTTCTTTCTCTAAATCTGTCAGAAGTTATATCTTTTATAAGTTAAAACCGAATGCATAAGTACATAATTTTAATAAATCACTTAAATCATTTAAAATTTTCACCAACTATAAAATTTGGTTGTTTATTTGGTACCAACACGGGTAAGTTTAGGATTATATTCAAATTTCCCAAATAAATACGGCCTATACAGGGTGAACACTGAAAACCTTGACATAGGAAAATAACATGGGAAAACAGTTTTTTGCTGTTTCCATCTGTCCCGCTAAATAAAATCGGGTGTATATGGTATCGTTAGTTAGATTACTTAATTTTGCATCTAATAAAACCAAATGTTGTGTAATATGGCCTTTTCTAACTGAAATTTTTGATAAATTAAATTGTATTTTGAAGGTTATTCTTCATATTTTCTAATAAGAAACGTCTAAAACAAAATGCTCCATAGCCGAGTGGATACGAGGGCTGATTCATAACATAAATAATGTACAAGACCTGGTTCGAGACCACCTCGGCCCTATTTTTTTTTAAATTAAATTATGCTTAAAATGTCTTTATTATATCAGACTATTTGAATAAAATAGCAATATTCATATTTTTATAAATAAAAAAAATCTAAATATTTAATAGAATTATTATTTGCTGTCTGTCAAACTTATCAATTAATTCGAATTTAGTTTTTGGTGTATAATTTTGTATTTCATGTTTCGAAATGGATTTAGTAGGTATTAGAAGATATAATAAATATTTATTATTAGGGCAAAAGTTTAAGAGATATTCAAAATATTTTTGCTGGTATTCGTAACCTAGTATCAAAATTTGAGCATTCTGATATAATATAATAAAAATATTTTAAGTATAATTTAATTTTAAAAAAATAGGGCCGAGGTGGTCTCGAACCAGGTCTTGTAGATTATTTATATTATGATTCCGCCCTCTTATCCACTCGGCTATGGAGCATTTTGTTTTGACGTTTCTTATTCGAAAATATGAAGGATAACCTCCAAAATACAATTTATTTTATCAAATATTTCAGTTAGAAAAGGCCATATTACACAACATTTGGTTTTATTAGATGCAAAATTAAGTTTTCTAACTAACGATACCATATACACCCGATTTTATTTAGTGGGACAGATGGAAACAGCAAAAAACTGTTTTCCCATGTTATTTCCTATGTCAAGGTTTTCAGTATTCACCCTGTATGTACTTGTGGATAGAGCGTTGTATATGAAAAAGTGAAGCCTGTGGCTGCCATTTTCCTCTCCTCTCAATCTATACAATTGACACCAAATATCAATTTTGACATAAATCTGTAATGTTTTACTTTAGCTACTACTTTGGATAACTTCGCGGAGTGGTCGTGTACTTTAGTAACGATTTAAAAGAAAAATGGAACATTTTAATTGAAAATTTCTTATTACATAAATATCAATGACAACTGTCAAAATACAATTTTATTTATTAAATATTTCAATAAAAATACCTCATGATACAGAGTATTCGGTACCAATAGATGCAATTTTAAATAATTTAACGAACGATATCACATACACTTCTTCAAATTTAGCTGAGCAGATCAAAATAGCAAAAAACTGTTTTCCCATTCCCTATAGTCGTTTAAAGTTTAGATCCCAGCGCCACTGCGGATAAATTTGAAACCCTCCGAGAGACATTGCTGACAGTAGAGTGAATTAATTAATACGTAAATTTAGCATGAATTTAGGTTTAATTGCAAAATTTTAAGTATTAATACTTGTATATTATAAATTATTGTAATTTGATGTATTTTTTTTTGTAAAAACAATATAGGTTTATGTGAGTCATGCTATTATTTATATTATTCGTTTATTTTTCGTGGTTTCAGTACATGAATCAACTTAATGCTGAACAAGATTTAAGGTTTCCTTTAATGGAATACTTTAATTTTATTAAGAGAAATGAAAATTCCAGAACTGTGTATGAAGGGGAAGAAGTTCTTAATACCGGTCATATAATTTTATGCGGTATTTTGGCGTCTACAAATGAAGAGGTCAATCTATATCTATTTTGTTTACAATCATCGGCTTTGCAATCATCACCGCATATTAATGAAGGAACATATAAAATAATAAATTATCAGTGTTCGGTGAAACACATTGTTTATCCATGCAAAGCTGGTAAAGGTGGAAGATGCAAACATATTTGTGCAATTTTGTTAAAATGTACCAGGTGTATTATGTTATCAATTTATATAAGGCGCTTCCTTCCAATTTTTAAAACGTTTATCCACACTTTTTTCCTTTGGTACTTGTTCAAATTATTTTTCATTTGTACCTTAAAATTATCATTAGGAAATCGAAAAAACTGTAAATCTGAGTTACGTTTTTTCCATGAATTACACATTGGTACAAAACAATGTAAATTTGACATATTGCAAAAGAAATATAGACACAAAAGAATCAAAGAAATAATACGACAAAAGAAACGATAACCACACGAAAATTAGTCTTTAAAAAGACTGTTTGGTATATATCATATACCTATTATCTAGAAGGTATAACTTTTTTAAAGCAAAAATTATTTCGTACTATATAGTTTAAAATTATACAGGGCGTACCATTTAAAAAAGTCAAAAATAGGTATATCTCCGAACTTTAAAATATTTTTTTCTGATTTACATTCATTTATGTACCTTATTAGAAACAATAACAATTTTATTTGAAAGATTTTTTTGTATCTCTTATAACTTCCGAGAAAAATCGCGTTTCCTAGTTTCATTTACTCCCTGTATAGTATTACTACAACTACAAGCTGAGATTCAGTTTTTTTTCCAGGGTATGTAACCCGAAAAAAATACTAGTTAACGGTTAACCCTTATAGAGAACGTTATAATAACGGTTTTAGTTCGAAGACCGGTTTTTAAAAATTGGAAACCGGTTTAAACCGGTTAATATATCGGTTAAAAAAATAATTAAAAGAAATTAATTAAAAATAGTAATTACAAATATTTAATTAAAAAAAAATTAGAATAATTAATAAATAAAAAATTACCATTTGAGAAAAATATAACAATAAAAGAATGCCATTTAATTAACAAATTATTCACAAAAATTCGCTTAATACCTTCAGAAAAACGCAGGTCACTTTTCAATTTTAAACTTGCCTATGCTGACAAAAAGAGACTACCTACTTTTATGACTCTCCAATAAAATGTTAAATGTAAAAACTGTCATGACTCATGTTCAAATACAAATAGAAAACAAATATAAAAAAATGTTAAAACTTTTTTTCGCTGAATGATATTAAAATAAAGGTTAATGTTCGCTAAAACCGGTTTTTTTTTTTTGGTTAACGCTTATCGGTATTTTCGGCCTGAAAAATATCGGTTAAAATTACGGTTAAAGTTCGCAGTTTTTGTTGAAAATATCGGTTACCGGTTTTTATTAACCAGTTTTTAACCGGTTACATGCCCTGTTTTTTTCCTTCTATTCAAATTTTAGTGCTGCCACCTGTTAACACATCTGTAACAACAAATACATACCTTGTGAAGGATTTTGGTGTTCTAGGGGATATTTCTCTGGGCTTATCAATGTCACTTTCCCCAGCCGTGGTATCGGAATCGTGAAACATACATTGCATAGCCCTAAAACACGAGAAAGAACACAAAACTATTAACACACAACACAAATTCAAACTGCAAAACTATCAAAAGAACACATCAAAAATTGATGCTAAACTAAATTCAATCATTTTGTCTCTGTCTTAAATCCTAATCTGTAAATTAAAATGACTTTGGGGCTTATTAATTGATTTAAATTGATTTATTTTCGTTGAGAATTGATTTACTTAATATTTGACGTCAATAATTCTTCTCCACAACATATTTTTTAAAAGATCGTACAAATGAAAAAGTGAAAATTCTTCAAATAATTTTCTATAGTTTGTCTCAAATAGAAATGGAGCAGTCAATCATTTTAGCCCATGTAATGCAACCATCAATTTTGTGGAATTGGTACGCTATTAATCGCTTCATCTTCCATAAATTTAAACAAATTAAATACTAATTGTCTACTTTTACTATTTAAAAATAGTAGTTTATAAATATGTACATATTAATAAAATGAACACTTTTTTATTGTCACGATCGTTTTGTGCTCTCAGTTATCATATGTCTGTGCATTCATGTACAGTAGAGGCACAGAATAATTACACACAGAAGCGACACTCCGTGTCGGCACCTTTCATATTCCCCTAACCAGTTCTATGACCTTGAAGTATTGTGTAGACCTTTAAATTTGTGCTCTTCCCCTATCTCTCTCTCAGAGAACTTTCCGATTTTAAACAATGGGCCCTTTAAATTTGTGCACGTTCTTCATCTCTCTCTAATTTTCGTTTCTCTGTCTTACTGTCGCTTCTGTATAAACCTATTCTGTAGTTAAGTTGGGTAAGAACCCTGATACGTCACTGGACAAGGGGGGAAGTGGAGGAATTCAGCCTCGTTTTCAATGATAACATTTTTAATAGCAGTTTTTTCATTATTAAAAGTCAATTTGGGGAAAAATAAAAAATTCGGAGCTAATATTTTTCATTACTTTATTAATGAAAACTAAACATGAAAAATCGTGAAAGACCTCATTTGAAACTAATAGAGTTTCGGCGTATGATCAATGAACTAAGTACAGAACTGATAAAAAACTCAACGGGGGTAACTTCTCTTATTGGTTGCTCAAAATATGTACGAAAATGCGTCTTTCGTGTCGGTTCATTTCCATATAAGACGAACTATAGCATCCTGGGGGTCATCCGGTTGAAAATATTTTTTTTATACGTAATCTCTTCTTGAACAAAGTACGACCACAGGTCTTTCTTTCAAATAATAATTCAAAATCACTACATGTCAAAAATTTGTAAAATATGCATACACTTAACATGCATTTTACATATTTTTCAAACTTTTCTCATAACAATGCTAGATTGAAAAGAAAAAAAACTTACCCGAAGCTTGAGGTAGAATTAGCTGAACTCACTAACGGTGTACTTTCGTTGTCCGAATCAACCGATATTCTTCTATTTATATTCATTTTGTAATTTGTTATTAAATCTGAAAAGAAACAAATATATTACTTATTAATTAAATCATTAATTTTTATTTATTTAAGTAATATTAAAGTCAAGGCATATAACCGAAAAAAATACTGGTTAACTGTTAACCCTTATAGAGAACGTTATAATAATAACGGTTTTAGTTCGAAAACCGGTTTTTAAAAATTGGAAACCGGTTTAAACCGGTTAATATATCGGTTAAAAAATAATTAAAATTAATTAAAAAAAAATAATTACAAAAATTTGATTAAAAAAAATTACAGAAAAATTAAAAAAATAATAAAAAATTGCCATTTGAGAAAAATATAACAATTAAAAAAAAAGCAATTTAATTAATGAATATTCACAAAAATTCCCGTAATATCTTCAGAAAAACGCAAGTCACTTTTCAATTTTAAACTTGCCTGTGTTGACAAAGGCCGTATTTATTTGGGACTTTTTAAGTAACCTTAACGACCAGAGACTATCTACATTTATGACTCCAATAAAATGTTAAATGTAAAAATTGTCATGATTCATGTTCAAATACAAATAGAAAACACAGATATAAAAAAATATTATTTTTTTTTCTAGCTAAATGATATTAAAATAAAGGTTAATGTTCGCTAAAACCGGTTAATTTTTTTTTGTTTAACGGTTACCGGTATTTTTGGCCTGAAAAATATCGGTTAAAATTACGGTTAAAGTTCGCAATTTTCGTTCAAAATATCGGTTACCGGTTTTTATTAACCGGTTTTTTTAACCGGTTACATGCCCTGATTAAAGTACACGATATCACTCCGCGAAGTTAGCCAAAGTAGTAGCTAAAGTAAAACTCATCTGTCAAATTGAATTAGCCTATATTTTAATAGTATTATATTTTTGCAGTTTATTTTAGTACTGCCTAAAATAAGAAACATATCATTCCATAAAATTATTGGTGAATTTATTGATTATTTAGCTTTGATAATAATTTATCTGATTTGATGCAGACGACGTCTAAGCAGGTGTAAACATAAATGAAAATTATAAAGAAATATTTAACACTTTGACAGTACGTTTGTTATCACAGCCATCCCCGTCTATAGAGACACCAATTGAAATAAAAAGTTATGTCAAAAAATAAATTGGCCAAACTCAGTTTTTTGTTGATATCTAATGAACTATGCATGTTTTGGGGAAAACAACGTGATTGAAATGGGCAAGTAATGCGGCAACTTTTCCTCAATTTAACCGACTTCGTGTCTCTTACGGTTCTCCACATCCCAATGGTTCGCCCCTTAAAAAGTACATTTAGTTGTTTTTCTGTTTACAAAGATTAATATCGCAGTATTGCATTCATTATTTTTACAGTGACTCGTATTTCATAATTCAAAAAACTCGAATAACAACTTTATATCGTTTATCTATTTATAACTAATAATTTTTATTGTAGTAACTTAGTAACGCACTAAATTAAGACGTCCTTGGTATTGTCTTTTTTTGTTTATTTTGGAAATGTCATCAAAATGTCAAAAATTCATCATTTCAAATACATTTATGTACTTATTTATACGGACGTAGAAAAAATATCCTATGAAACTTTATTTTATTTTATATAAGTAAATATTTTCCTCTTACTTTTGTATTTCAGAATTATATTTATTAAATTCCAAATTATTACTACACAATTTAGAGCATTTTTAAGTTCCTTGTATCCCATATTTGTTTAAGATGGCACGCCACTGTCGAACGGAAATGACGAATAATTATCCACCATATGCAAAACCGATCCCGGTCGCAAGGTTATTTCCTTAACCCTCCTTCCTCAGATTTTATATTGACGTGAATAATTGATTTTTGTGATTTTCACTGTCATGAAATATGGCTACTATACTCGTAATTAATCGAAAAATATGAAATAATTGGGATATATTTATACAGAAGTAGAAAAACAATTTAATACATTGCTGTCAATCAATTTACACTGTAAATATATTAAAGATATATTCTATGTTTACTGACAAAATAAAGTCCTAGTATTTGTATTGTTTTTAAGAAATATAAATTTAATGGATATGAGTTTAATAGAAATAAGAAGTTATGTGTTAATGTATGAAAGAGAAAATAATTGACAGACAATGTGTTCCGAAATTTCAATAACCACAAAGTAACCGGTTTTTACCTCCCGCCTATCAACATACAGGGTGTTCCATTTAAGTGTGCCACCATTGCTATCTCGAGAACTATAAGAGCTACGAGGTTGGTTAAATTAGCAAAGAACCACCATTTTACAAGACTAATACAATGAGCAAAAAAAATTTTTTTTCGACCCAGTGGTTCTCAAAATACGGGACACAACTTTCTTATTTTAAACATATGTTTATTTTCAGGTTATTCGATAGAGTATTTTTTTCTGAATTCATATCATATACTAATGTAGCAAAATAACTGAGAAAAATGCATGTTAGATTTATGTGTATTTTATTTTTATCTGGCTGAAACAAGAGTGCTATGGATAGAAAATATAGACATATAGTTCAGTCTAACATTGTTGATTATTTTTTTTTAAATTTCATGTTCTTAAACTGTCAGTTTTAAGAAGAAAATTAATTGTTTTCTATCTATCTAGCAATGGTGGCACACTTAAATGGAACACCCTGTATAGATATGGGAGGTATTATTTTTGGTCAGATTTCTCCAGTGTGAGTTTTCTACATGAGCACGAATTAAGGTCCCTAGAATACGATTTTGCTATTTTTACCCTGATGTCTGTATGTCCGTGTGTATGTAGATTGGTAGAAAATTAAAAAAATCTTTATATTTAATAATATAATTTGCAAAAGAATGGTAGGTACTTATAGGTATTTTTTAGGAAAAACGGTTTAAAGCTTCAAGTAAAGTACTATTTCCGGTAGTGAAAATCTAATCAGTTCATCACATTTGAATATAAGTCTTAAATACCAAATATTATATATTTTACATGTATCGTATTGGAGTTATCGTGGACGAAAAATCGTCACAGACACACACACGGACAGACAACAAGGTAAAAATAGTAGAATCGTATTCTAGGGACTCTAATTCGTGCTCATATGTTGAAAACTCACACTCGAGAAATCTGGCCAAAAACAATTCCTCCCTTATCTATATATTGATAGGCGGGAGGTAAAAACTGGTAGAAACAAACATTGTACACAATGTAGATATGTCAAGATTAGTGATGGGACACTGGGAATTTCCCATCAGCAATATATTTATATCCTGGAAAAAGTCCCAGGAATTTCCCTAAACATGTTTCTCGGAAAAAAATCGGGAAGTTCGTTTTGGAAATTTCCGGGAATATATGTAGGAAAATTCCCGGGAATAAAAAGGAAAATTCCCGATGATAAATTTAACGCAGGCACAGAATAACCGACATGTTCTAACCAGTCCCAACTAATTTCTAACAGTGTTAATATTCTAATAACTTTATAACTATGAGGGGAAAAATAAAAATATTTTTATTGTTAGTAAACATTAGGACATAATCATTATTTAAGATTCTTTAATTTTTATGAAATAAAAATTTGGTGTGCCTTTGATTTTTATGAAGAAATTTATCTTTAATTTTCCCCAGAAATTCCTCAGAAAATTCTCCAAAAATTTTCCGGGAAATATCCCGGGAAATATTTCCAAAATATTCGTTCCCGGGAATTTACCCATTACTAGTCAACATTGGTTTTAAATTTGATGTTTAAATCATACTTCCGCCGCAAAAAAATATGGATATAGTATATCTATATCTTATGTCTGGCCAAAAATTTAAGACGTACAATATAGGTAAGTCTGTATCTTACGGAAGCGTAGAAGACCCATATGCAAAATATTTTAATGTTAAAATTTCACCTTTTTCTCTTGAAATTTCAATTTTAAAAAACTTGAAATTTCAACATTTAAACTTGAAATTTCACCTTTTTAACTTGCAATTTCAACTTTTTAAAACTTGAAATTTCACCTTATAAATTGAAATTTTTTTTAGGTTTGGGGAGCTGTTAACCTAAGTTAGGTTAGGTTAAGGGAGGAACTAACCTAATTTGGGTTAGAGGAGGTACAAACCTAAGTTAGGTTAAGGGAGGCACTAACCTATGTTTAGGTTAGGTTAGGTTAGGATAAAAGGTGAAATTTCTAGTTTTTAAAAATTTCAAGAAAAAAAGGTAAAATTTCAAGTTTTAAAAAGTTAAAATTTCAAGTTTAAAACTTGAAATTTTAATGTTGAAATTTCAAAAAAATTTAAATAGGCGAAGTTTCAAGTTTGTAAGGTGAAATTTCAAATTTAAAAAAGTTGAAATTTCAAGTTAAAAAGGTCAAATTTCAAGTTTAAATGTTGAAATTTCTACGCTTCCGTATTTTCTAGTGATACATGATCTAAGATATTAATACATCTCATTTTGAATTCTGTTTTACTGATATTAAAAGATTTTTAAATTTAATTTTGTTCGTTCAAAATCCCAAATACAGTATAACTGCGTCATAGTTTCTAAACCTACTTCTAAATGCACCAGACATATAATTAAATAATTATTACTTTTCATTATTCACACCAACTAACAAACTATGTTTAATATCATAATTAAAAAAAGTGAAAGAAATATATAAGGAATATATTTGCAAGTGTGAATCAAGGTAAGTTCGGTTCCGGTTTTAATGTCACCAAAAATAGCTGTTTTTTGGGTCATACAAATTTTATGAAAGAAATTTTAGGTATGAAATGAATTAAAAATATTCTGATCTGCAATAACAAACTAATTTTAAAACTACAAATAAATTGTAATGAATTATATAGAATATATTACTACAGTGGCGGGAGGTAATGTATTGGACACATCAGATTTTTTTAAACCCTAAAAGTAGCATAACAGCATCACAGTTTCTAAACCTACTTGTAAATGCACCAGAAATAGTTATTTACGTGGCCAGCGGTGTAAATTAATCTTTACAGGGCGAGCTGGAAATTTGTGAGGCGAGCGACGAAGGAGTGAACTGTCATAATCCAGTGAGCCCAGTAAAGATTAATTGCACGCGTGCCAAGTACAAAATTTTATTTCCACCTTCATAACGTTTTTACCTCCCGCCTATCAATATATAGATAAGGGAGGTATTGTTTTTGGTCAGATTTCTCGAGTGTGGGTTTTCAACATATGAGCACGAATTAGGGTCCCTAGAATACGATTTTACTATTTTTAGCGTGATGTCTGTATGTCTGTGTGTGTGTATGTGTGTGTGTCTGTGACGATTTTTCGTCCACGATAACTCCAATACGATACATGTAAAAAATATAATATTTAGTATTTAAGAGTTCTATTCTAATATGATGAACTGATTAGATTTTGACTACAATTGGTTAACCGGAAGTAGTACTTTACTTGAAGCTTTAAACCGTTTTTCCTGAAAAATTCCTCTAAATACAATATTTTCGCAAATTTCGTTATTATAAATACAAAGATTTTTTAATTTTCTACCGATCTGCATAATTACGTTTATATATGACTTCTAGCTAGATAGAAAAAATATATATAAATTGTAATAATTTTACATATCGTTTAGGCTGAGGAATTTCGATAAAACAGATGAGTTATTCATATGTTCACAAAATTTGACATTTGATGTCAAATTTGATGTAAGTAAGTGTAAAAGATAAAATAAGTAAAAAATGAAGTCATTTTATTGTAAAATTTAAAAAGATGGAAGAAATATAGTAGGAATGTATTTGCATACGTGAATCAAAGTAAGTTCAGTTCCGGTTTTAGTAACGTCAAAAATAGCTGTCATATTGGTCATACAAAATTTATGAAGGAAATTTTAGGTATGAAATGAATTAAAAATATTCTGAACTGCAATAACAAACTAATTTTAAAACTACAAATTAAATGTATTGAAAAACTTATAGAATATATATAGAATATATTACTACAGTGGCGGGAGGTATTGTGTTGGACACACCAGATTTTTTTAATTAATTTACTTTATTCTTCAAAAAAAGATTTACTCTATTTTGGAACTGAAGGTAGTTGGCGATGGTAGAACAATTTATAGCTAGACGTTGTCACATGAATTTCGCCAGTGAATCAACATGTACTATAAATGTGTATAATTACTCACATAAACCTAATTAAATTAAGTTTGTAATATTTATAATAAAATGCATAAAAAACTTTCATTAATTTCTATATATTTTTTTGAATATTGTAAAATTTTACTGGGCTACCCTTGTAAATTTTTACAGGTTAGTTACTGTAATTGTTTATTTACTTAGCTACCAAGAAGCCTCTAATGTGACAATTATATAGAAGGTGGAAATAAAAAATTTTTAAATTAAATTTTGATCGTTTAAAATCCATCCTAAATACAGTATAACAGAGTCACTGTTTCTAAACCTACTTCTAAATGCACCAGAAAAAACAATTAAATAATCTTACCTTTCATTATTCACACAAACTAACAAACTGTTCTTAAAGTCATAATTGCACGCACAGTCGCACGGAATGAAGACACATAGCGTCAGATTGAAGACTCATCGGATACTACATGACCACCGATGCGTTTTATTTTATATGGAGTCATTTTGATAAGGATTTCCAGAAAAATATTGTTTGCTAGGGTCACGACATTTTAACGTCATCCTACGTCATAATTTGATAAAGTTTGGAGCCGCTATATGATTCAAAATCAATCAATATTTACACTTGTATGAATTTATACTTGAAACTCATTATAGAATAAACCAATCATCCCTTATAAAGTTTCAAGGGATGGTTAAAGAACTTTTAGGGGTTATTTTAGTTACTCTCTTCATTTTACTTACAAGTTTAAAGGATTAAATAAATAAATATGAAGTAGTTTTATTGTAAAATTAAAAAAGATGGAAGCAATATACAGGGTGGTAGCGAAATATCGGCACCCAGAATATTTCGTTTATTATGAGAGATACAAAAAAATGTTACAATATTAAACTAGTCAAAGGGACTCTTAAAATGATCTTAGTAAGAATTTTGTATCACTTCCGGTTTTAGTGGAAGTGTGTTTAACTTTGATTCTAACATAGGGAATCGGTATTATTATATATTTTTTTGAATGTACATAAAATTAAATCTACAATGATATCAAAATATTATAGTTTTACTTCAACCATTTCAAAATGGCGACAACTTATTTTCATATTTATGTACTTACAACTATAGGTAATAAACGAAAAAAAATATGTTTAAAATACCTTATAACAATCAATACAATACAAAAACTCTTACTAAATATAATAAAAAAAATTAAAATTTAAAATATTCAAAATGGCCGCCGTCATTTTCTGCACAATTTGTTACAAATAACAAATTCTGCCATTACATCGTCAGGAAAGGTAGATCTAATATTTTTTGACATTTTTTTTTTGGTTTCAGGTAACAAAATCTCAAATAGCTGGCTATGGTGTATTTTTTATGAATTTTTATTAGTAAATATTTTAAAAATAAAGAGTCGTCATTTTGAAATGTTTGAAGTAAAGATAATTTTATGTACTTTTCGAAAAAAAATATAAAAATACCAATTCCCTATGTTAGAATTAAAGTTGTACACATTTCCGCTAAAACCGGAAGTGCTACACAATATTATTCCTACGATCATTTTATGAGCCCCTTGTCTAGTTATATTTTTCTTCTTAACATTTTCGTGTATCTCTCAAAATAAACGAAATATTCCAAGTGCCAGCCTTTCGCCAAACACCCTGTATAGATAAGGGAGGTATTGTTTTTTGATCAAATTTCTCGAGTGTGGGTTTTTCACATATGAGCACGATTTACAGTCCCTAGAATACGATGTTACTATTTTTACCGTGATGTCTGTATGTCCGTGTGTGTCTGTGACGATTTTTCGTCCATGGTAACTCCAATACGATACATGTAAAAAATATAATATTTGGTATTTAAGACTTATATTCAAATACGATGAAATGATTAGATTTTGAGTACAATTGGTTAACCTGAAGTAGTATTTTACTTAAAGCTTTAAATAATTTTTATTAAGAAAATTCCTCTAAATACAATTTTTTCGCAAATTACGTTATTATTAAATATTAAGATTATATAATTTTCTACCGATCTGCATAATTACGTTTATATATAACATGTAGCAAGATAGAAAAAATATATAAATTTTAATAATTTTACATATCGTTTAGGCCGAGGAATTTCTATAAAAGAGATGAGTTATTCATTTGTTCACAAAATTTGACATATGATGTCAAATTTGATGTAAGTTTAAAAGATAAAATAAGTAAATATGAAATATATTGTATAATAAAAAAAGGTGGAAGAATATTTGCATGCGTGAATCAAAATAAGTTCGGTTCCGGTTTTAGTAACGTCAAAAATACCTGTTCTTTTTTTGGTCATACAAATTTTATGAAGGAAATTTTAGTTATGAAATGAATTAAAAATATTCTGAACTGCAATAATAAAGTAATTTTAAAACTACAAATTAGTTGTACTGAAAAACTTATATGGGATATATTACTACAGTGGCGGGAGGTAATTTGTTGGGACGTATCAGATTTTATGTTTTAAACTTACTTAAATCAAATTTGACATCTTATGTCAAGTTTTGTGAACATATGAATATCTCATATGTTTTATAGAAATTCCACAGTCTAAATGATATGTAAAATTATTATAAATTATATTTTCTTTGTTTATTAGAAGTTATATATAAACGTAATTGTGCAGATCAGTAGAAAATTTAAAAATCTTTATATTTAATAATAACGCAATTTGCGAAAAAATGGTATTTACAGGTATTTTTTTAAGAAAAACTATTTAAAGCTTTAAGTAAAATACTACTTCAGGTTAACCAATTGTACTCAAAATCTAATCATTTCATCATATTTGAATAGAACTCTTAAATACCACATATTATATTTTTTACATGTATCGTATTGGAGTTATCGTGGACGAAAAATCGTCACAGACACACACACACGGACATACAGACACCACGGTAAAAATTATAAAATCGTATTTTAGGGACCCTAATTCGTGCTCATATGTTGAAAACTTACACTGGAGAAATTTGACCAAAAACAATACCTCCCTTTCTATATATTGATAAGCGGGAGGTAAAAATATATAGGTGCATATTCCATATACAATTGGCATTGTTAGATTGTTTGTTCTTAAACAAATTTAATATAATCGAAGTGTCACAGTTACTGTTAAATATATGTGGAACGTCACGTACTGATTATTCTGACGAAATATAATTGGAAATTGGGCTACACTGACCAAATTCGTTTCTAAGAATTCAAAAGATTTATACGAAAATGAATTTGAAAAATTTATGAATACTACATATTGAATAAAATTTATTGTATTGTTCAACATTTATACATTATCTAAAATTTTAATTTGTTTCAATAACTATTGCTTAGCAACTTTATACGCCCTCGGGCGATAAAAGTCAAATTATGCCCGCATTTGAGGGCGTATAAACAAGTTTATAATTTCAAAATATAATAAAAACATATAAATATGTTTTAAATAACTGTTGTGTTCCTTACTTGGAAATATGCCTAAATAGTAAGCATTTTAATCAAATAATTTATTAATGATTAGGAATATTAAAGTTTGAGTTTTGACAGGCACTGGCATGATTTTGCTGCCTATAGGCGACTCTTGCTAAGCGATACTCTATCTGGTGGCGAATTTTAAAACTACAGGAGCTGTGATAGACGGCATTGTTTTAGTTGCGTGTGGTGCTTACAAAATTTATTTGACCATTTAATTTGACATATTTGTTATTGATTATAACAATATAATAATATAAGTTTCCACTATTTTACAAAAAAGGCAGAATGTTCTTTAAATATTTATAATAAATTAGGAAAATACAAAAAATAGATAAATTGAAGGCCTGGATTTTTAAACTAAAAATACCCGTAAGCAGATTATATGAATGCGTGTTCTATATTTTGAAGTGAATGGCTACTTTTCTAGAAGTTAGTTAATATCGTTTTTAATGTGATATTTATTACCCTTTATTATATGAAATATTTCCAATTGCTTTATAAATTTCTTGAAATATACTAGAAACAAACATAAAAAGATAATGAAACTAAATAAAAATAATATTCGCAAACAAATTCCTTAAAAACTAATTTAAATTTGTATAAATAATTTTAACTTAATCATTCTTGCTTACTCGTGTTTTTACTTTATAACCAATGTAACCAATGTTTCCAGCATCCAGCCTTACATATTGTGCAAATTTTCAGTAATGCCATAGTTTGTTGACTAGAGGATATTAGAAATGTTTTTTTTTATATTCTTATTATTTAAAATGTCACCTAATAAAATATATTGAGAATCTAAAAATACTTCTCATCGATACACACATTTAAAATATTCTTTTAATCAGCTTTAATGACCCATTCATTGTATAGTAAAGACATAAAATTTAATTCAAAAACAATATCTTTTAATATTAATAACTACTGGCAAAAATTCTTATATTTTCTTTAAAAAGAATTTCAAACTTCGTTCTACGTTCTCAAATGAAGCACAGAAATCAAATAATTTACATATTGCTACTAAAACAAATATATGTATTAAACAATGAAAATTATACTATTAAACAAAAATAAATAACTTAAACTTTATTGTATAAAAGTTAATATAAATATTAACACATTTATAATTCAAAAAAATAAAGAAAATCGCCTACTAAATAACACTGATTCTTATGTCAAAACAAAAATTATCACAGCTTCGTTAGTTTCACAAATTCACACTTTGGCGCTGCGAGCTTAATCAGAGTAGGCGACTCTGATTAAGCTCGCAGCGCCAAAGTGTGAATTTGTGAAACTAACGAAGCTGTGATAATTTTTGTCATTCAACATATCGGAAAATTAAGAAATTGATCACTTAAAGTAAAATCAGATCTTAATTCTGTATGATAGGAACTATCAAAGTTCAAAAAAAGTTATTACTTTTTAAGTTATTGGAGTTTTTATTGCCCTCTACCTCACAATATTACACCTTTCTCTCTCACACATCTACCCTATTCCAAATTCTTGCTTCTTCCAACCCTACTGTCAGTGGCAGATGTAATATTTCACTATTAATCTACAGCTGCTAATCAAATACAAAATAAAAAGCGTATTTCAGGACTAATCTAAATTTAGAAAAAAATGTTTTAAATACTGTACGATCAGGAACATTTGTGAAAAAAATATTGACGATATGTAAATGAAAGAGATGTTGAATGACATAGGCAGCAAAATCATAGTGCCTGTCAAAATTCAGACTATAATATTCGTAATCATTTCTAAATTATATTATTAAAATGCTTACTATTTATGCATATTTCCAAGTAAGGAACACAATAGTTATTTAAAACATATTTATATGGTTTTATAACAGTTGAAATAATAGTTATTTATGGTACAAGTGTGTTACATTACAGATAAGTCAAGTGGGAAAAGTTTACCTCACGAGGCCGTTAGACCGAGTGTGGTATTTTTTCAAGTGACTTAGGTAATTAACACACGTGTGCCATACAACATTTTATGCAACACATTTTAATCATTGATATAAAATACATATAATTTTTTTGAAAGATGGAATTTCGAAATGACATTTAGGAACAAAATAGTGTAGAGAAGGTTTTATAACGTAGTTACTATGATACGAACAAAAAAACAGTGAGCTAATATATTTAGCTCACTAGTGACTTATGAATCTAAAAACAGCATACTTATATCGTTATAATTACACGGTGTTGGATAATAGTATATTATTTAACAAGCATAATATGTAGGCTATAATACACGAGGATGTAATTAAAAATACGAGCGGTAGCGACTGTATTTAATCATCCGAGTGTAATGTAGCCATCAAATTGATTTCAGTTCATATCACATGTATTACAATAGACCACATTAGTGAGGTTAAGATTTATGTACATTTGGCGCGAAACCCTAATTCAAATCTGAGTGTATGTATTTCTTATGGGAGTACATTTTCAATTCACGATATTAAATCATTTTGACGATTCTTAATTATAACATAGGATTTTTTTATATTCTAAAACATTACTCTTTGGTTTCCGTACAGAAAAAGTACAAATAAAAGAATAAATTTAGAAAAATTTGATTTTAAAGAAAGTAGTAACGCATATAGTAACATATGTCGTTACTTAGTGCAGCGGGTTAAAAACGCCGCGTTAAAGTGACAGGTTCAACTGAATACTAAGACAGCTACGACATACGTTTTCAGAAATTTGTACCTACTGTTTAAATTGAAGTTTATTAAATAATATTATGTTTTTTGGGTGTATATATTACATTAGATGATAGATAAAGCATTAGAGATTAGTATTTATAAGGTTTAATAGTTAAGATTTGCATTTTATAATACTATCTAGCAGTTTAAAGATATCATATTTTTATTCCCATAAGAATTCCCAGTTTGAATTTGACGCCACAAAATGACCGTTACACTAATGCAGTCTATTCATATAGGTGAAGTCACGCTATAACAAAAAGCTCCCGTATTTCCCAAGTATTTTAATTATATGATTTTATTTCTTTATTAATATTCATTATTATGCATATTCTTTCTATTTTTTAAACTAATTTCTCTAAATTCGATTGAGCTAGAATGCACCATGTAAAATGTTTAACAAACACTGTTATTTTTTCCTTGTTTTATAATGATTACAATAATATACAAATTGATAATTATTTCATTGAAAATGTTTTAAAATTTTCAAGGATATTTTTTTAATACTTATCAAAACAGGAACTTATCTTGTCCTTTATAATATTTCCGGTATTTTTCTATAATTGAGTAATTGTTTGTGCCATATCAATTATATTACGGTAAACAATTGCAATAAAAAATTGTTTTCTTATAAAAAAGTATATTTTTTACTAAAAAAAAATACATTGAAACTTTGAAATAATACATGAATTATTTAATCTGTAATTACTTTTTTCTAGTTTTAACTGCTTCAATGCGTATAAATTTTAATTTTATCACTAAATAAAATTCTACATTTGTGTTTAAATTAATTTAGGTGCATTAGTAATAAAAAATCTGATGTGGACACCACATGACTTCCTTGTACGCTAAATTATCAACATTTTTGCTGCACTTCATTTAAACTTATTTCACTTGAAAATGACAGCCATAGATTATACAGGATGTTTAGCAAAAGGCCGGCACCCAGAATATTTCGTTTATTATGAGAGATACAGAAAAATGTTACGGAACAAAATTAAACTAGTCAAAGGGACTCATAAAATGATGTTAGTAAGGATTTTGTGTCACTTCTGGTGTGTATAACTTTGATTCTAGCATAGGGAATCGGTATTATTATATTTTTTTTCAGAATGTACATAAAATTAGCTCTACAATGATATCAAAATATTATAGTTTTACGTCAACCATTTCAAAATGGCGAAAATTTATTTTCAAATTTATGTACTTACAACTACAGGTAATTAACGAAAAAAATTATGTTTAAAAAAGCTTATAATAATCAACACAATACAATGACTCTTACTAAATATAATAAACAAAATTAGAATTAAAAGTACTCAAAATGGCAGCTGTCATTTTCTGCACAATTTGTCAAATATAACAAATTCTGCCATTACATCGTCAGGAAAGGTAGATCTAATATTTTTGACATTATTTGTTTGGTTTCAGGTAACAAAATCTCAATTAGCTGGCTATGGTGTATTTTTTATGAATTTTTATTAGTAAATATTTTTAAAATAAAGTGTCGCCCTTTTAAAATGGTTGACGTAAAACTATAATATTTTGATATTATTGTAGAGCTAATTTTATGTACATTCCGAAAAAAAATATAATAATACCGATTCCCTATGCTAGAATCAAAGTTGTACACACTTCCGCTGAAACCGGAAGTCACACAAAATTCTTACGAAGATCATTTTATGAGTCCCTTTGACTAGTTTAATTTTGTTCCGTAACATTTTTCTGTATCTCTCATAATAAACGAAATATTCTGGGTGCCGGCCTTTTGCCAAACACCCTGTATAGGTGAGTCATCGAAATGCCCGTCTTCGATATCTCCCTTGTCGTTAGAAATACAGCATCAATTTATTAACAGAATTTATTCGTCCACTCAAGGAGCATAACACGGTATTTGCATTACGGCTCGGCCACAATTCTTCGCCTTTTTCAAATGAAATATCCTACGAATTTTTATATTTGTGTCTCCCAAGTTTTGAAAAGACCGATTGAAAAAAATTGGAAGTGTATAACTACATGTTATAGTAACTACATATACAGGGTGTGCAACGAAATGCGGAACATAGGACTTTAACATGAGATTTCAAACAATTGCGGATACTATCTCTCCTGATAAATTTAGAACAAAATTATAAGAGTATAAAGTTGTTCAGAATAAAATTCTGCATCAGATAAGATCATAATTGTTGCAACAGCAGGACTGTAATATGAGATATATTAAATATAATATGTAATACTTTCGTTAAAAATCAGATAGCCTTGGAAATAAAAAAATATCTATCTGTCAGTTTAGAGAAGAGTCACTAATTATAATACTTATTGTCTATATTTTAATATTATTTAAGTTGAATTATATGCTAATATTAAAAAAATAGTACAAATATTATTTAAAAAAAATATTGAACTCAAAGTAAGGTTATTATCTGTCACAATTGACACATAGATATTTTCTTTTATTTCCATGGATGTCTGATTTTGAACGAAAATGTTGCATCTTGTATTTAATATATCTCGTATTACAGTCCTGCTGTTGCAACAATGATAATCTTATCTGACGTAGAATTTAATTTTCAACAACTTTGTACTGTTGCAATTTTGCCCTAAATCTATCAGGAGAGAGAGTATCCGCAATTTTTTAAAATCCCATGTTAAAGTCCTATGTTCCGCATTTCGTTCTACGACTAATCATTGTTGAATTAGCGAGATACGGACAGACGTCACGCCGAAACTAGTCAAAATTGATTCAGAGATGGTCAAAACCTTTGAAAACAAAATCTCAGGAAGGAGGGTTGCAATCTAGTGGCCAAATGAAAAATTGCTACGGAAGTCGCCATTTTTAAAAGCCAAGTATGACTCATTTCTTGTTGAGCATTTGAATAAGTTGCATGTGCTTGCACTAAATTCTAATTTAGATGCGCGTTCTTCGCTCTATACAAATAAAAACAAACTGTATCGCAATTACTTAATTTTCTTTTCATATTCAGCATCCCTGTGTAATAACAATTATGAACAGTTGTGTTGCATGTGGTTGTTCCCAAACCAGGAAGAACAAAAGTTTAGGAATTTAATTTCATCAGTAAGTATTTTGTATCGTTCAACTATTAGAATGAAAAATGAAACTACACATTGATATACATATTATGAAGTTTATAGCATATTGCCAAATGAGAATGAACCCCGTCGTGTAATTTAAAGGTTTAGAAATAATTTCATTGCCGTATCATAGTAATTTTAAATAAAGATTTAGAATATACATTTCTACTGTTCATAAAATTCTTTATTTTTATTAAAAAAAAGTAAATGGAAACTGTTATACATATTTATTATGTAATACACTTATTTCAACAATTATAATTATATTATATAAAGAACAATAAAAACTTCAATTTTTGTATTTGCTATATTTTCTATATGTAAATATTTTACCTCTTACATTTTGTATTTCACAATTATATTTATTAAATTGTAAATTATTGCTACACAATTTAGAGTATTTTTAAGTTCCTTGTATCCCATATTTTTTAGGATGGCACGTCACTGTCGAACGGAAATGACGAATAAACTTCGCCATATGCAAAAGCAAAACCCATCTCAATCGCAAAGTTACTTCTTAAACCCTCCTTCCTGAGATTTTATATTAAAAGGTCAAAATTGGTATTTCCGTTGAAACCTGGAAACTGAAATATTTCGCGATTACAACATTAACATAAAAAAATAGAAAGCAAAAAAGTCCTAAATAGAAATCGAACTGAGAACTTTTGACTCTGTAGCCCTTTATTCTTACCTCATTGCAACTAACGTTGTGTGTAGAGCAATAAAAGTAGGAGGCGAAAATTTATAAATCATTTTTGTAAATTTCATTAAATTATGCTATTAAAATAAAGTAATCTGTATTAAATAAGATGCAGAAATACATGTAGTATTATCCAGTACAATATGGTGACTTGGTTTTTTGGTTTTTATTTACCAAAAACTGTTTTATTAAATGCTTACGACAACACTAACTTGGAACACCCGGTATATGTATTACTTATTCAATGATATTACTTGTGTAATCAAGAATATGTTTGACTTTTGAACACGGAGTTTACTTTTCTGGCTACTACGTGGCGCGAGCGTCGCTTTTAGCTTTCATTTGTTTAGCGTTTATATTAATAATAAAAAAACATGAATAACTTCTTGCACATATAAAAACCTATCAATTACATACATATCTATAGTATGCAAATGCATTAAATTAATATATTAACGTAAAAAAGATTTTATTTAGATATATACATAATGAAACGTCAGTACACAGCAGATGACAGTTATTTAAATTTAGCGGGTGTGTGGTTTGTTCACTACAACACAATTTCAAACGGGAAATTATATTTCAGGCTTTGTAATTGTGGTATACATTTGGAATCGACCGTATGCGTATATTATAAGGTTGATAACATTTGGTTAATATATTTTTTAGCGGATTTCTAGCGTACTAAAGAGATCAATTTAACGAATTTACAAATTCAATAGTTGGCAACACTGATTCGAAGCCGGCCGCAACTGTCAGCTGTCCAATGATTCAGTGCAGGTTCAAAAGTGTGTAGATTAGACAAGTTTTGTGATTACATGTGATTATTATCTTATCTATTTAATATGTAAAGATAAACCGGGTCCAACAAGTTATAGTTTTGTGCAGTTTTTACTTGAAACTTAATAGTAACCAACACAACCTAGTAACATTTTAAAAAACTTTCTATTGTTTTAATCATGACTTGTATTTAAAACGTAAGTACTGTTTGCTTGTTTTTAACTTAAGACTATACAATATTTTTAATCAGAAACAGTAATTTAAACTTTTCCCTCCAAAACTAAGGTTTGTAATGAGTGAAGAAACAGTTTTGTTGTATATTTTAAATAAGTAAATAAAATGCTACTTGTGTGAAGATATATTTTCGCTTATATAGTTCATTTGTTATTCACTTGTAAATTCAATTAAAATTAAAATCAAATACTAACACTTACTAATGTTTTGTCAAAAGATAAAGAAACATAGTTTACAATAATATAAACAATGCAACTACTAACTTGTAAACATGACAGATACATATACAGGTTAATGGCTTGTAAATGTTAGTTTGTCCGGTGTATAAACAGTTCAAATAACAAACAAAATTTTTGGTCAACTTGTCAATGTACTACTTCACCTCCGATTTTGATGAAATTTTGTAAAAACTTCCTATTAAGCATGACAAATGTGAGAAAAAATAATAAAAATGGCGGTCTAACTTGGTTCACATTTATTTGTTTTTAAAACTATTTAATACACAATTAGATTAGGCTAGGTTGGGTTAGGTTAGGTTGGATTAAGTTAGGTTGGTTTAGATTAGGTCAGATTAATTTAGGTTGGATTGGTTAGTTAGGTGAGTGTGTGTTGACTTTGAAATCGCATTTATTTGTTTTTTTAAAGCTATTTAATACAAAAGGTGTGTACATAGTCACGCATATAACCTAATCTATCCTAAACCAACATAATCTAACTTAACGCAACGTAATCTAACCTAAACTAATTGGACCAAACCTAATCTAATCTAACGTAACCCAACGTAATTTAACCTAAACTAATCGGACCTAACCTAACCTAAATCTTAACCCAACTTAATCTAACCTAACCTAATCGAACCTAACCTAACCTAACAATCTGATCGAATCTAACCTAACCTAACAATCTGATCGAATCTAACCTAACCTAACTCAACCTATCTTAAGCCAACCTATCCTAATCTAACCTTGACTAACCTAACCTATTCTAACCTAACCGTACTCATCTTAACCTAATCTAATCAGATTAGATTAAATTGGTTTAGGTTAGGTCCGATTAGGTTAGGTTAGATTAGGTCTGTGTGTACATACCTTTTGTATTAAATAGATTTAAAAACAAATAAACAAAGACTTCCAGGTCAACGAAGCCTGATCGCCATTTTTTATTATTTTTCCCATTTTTTCATGCTTAGTAGGAACTTTTTGCCATATTTCGTCAAAATCGGAGGTGAATTCCTCAATAATTGTTAAATTGACAATATTATATCGAAACGAAATGTTAAACAGATTATTAAATAAATTATAAATAAAAGTTTGACAAACCTAATATTATCTTCTCAATGTAATGTAAAGTGTAATGTAGCTCAGGACAAAATATTAATTATAAAGTAAAATAAAAGTCATAGCAGTGGAAAATTTTGAAAAGCATTCGTGGCTAAAAAAAAGGAATGATAAAGCGATAAGATAAGTACCGTAAAATTAATTAAAAATAATTAACAAAATCTGTTATCTTATCAAAAACTTGCACTTGCATAGGCAAGACAGGAATCACATGTACTAAGTCGTGATTACATGTTTAAACTAGTTACGCCATCTGTTCATTGCCGATCCCAACTAAAACACTAAAAGACTGTTGAAGGGAAGGGTTAGAATGGTTTGGTTTTGTTCTTGCTGAATTTTAAATTAAAACTTTATATTTACATTAATAATTATTATTTTATTATAACATAGTAGTAATGTTTTTCACAGAGTGAAGTGTATTAATAAACAGTTGAGATAAGCATTTTCAAAAGGTCAGTGTACTTTTGGCAAAAACCCAATAAAAATAATAATTTAGTTGGCTTTAATTTTTGTAGCAAACATTTAAATTAACATTGACAATTATTGTCAGAATAACTATTTTCGAAAACTGGACGTAATAGTTATTTTTATCCTACACATATTGAAAGTAAGATTTTCCTGCGTGTGCGTGCGCAAGAAAGTAGACATTTGCCGGTCTAGACCACTGAACTATATACTAACTAGTATATAGTTCAGTGGTCTAGACCTACAAAATCTCACTATTCCCTAGGGAAGAAAAAAAAAAACAGTTCGTGTGCGTACAAACAGATGGCGTTTAATGTGTTAGAAGTGGTTAGAACTAATAATCAGAATGAAATATGTGAACATGCTTTTAAAATATTGTAACTCTAGATAATTTTGATACTTACGTTAGATTCAAGGTATTTTTATTATATATTCTGTAAATAATAGAACATAGTAATTAACCTTATTTATATGTCAAAATAAAATGTTTGTTTTTTGTTCTTATTATGTTGGTATTCAATTTCAGAAATTTCTTTGAGGTTAAGTTAAATGTCAAATTACATAGTATTCGTAAGATGTTTATATTATTTTATTACGTTGTGTTGTTGTGTAGGATAAAAAATAGTGTGTGCTACATGGCAGTAAAGTTGATTTCTGGTCCTCAAGAAGTATCCAGTCTCGACTGTGTCTCGGCCGTATACATATCCTTCGGACCAGAAAAGAACAACTTTCCTACCTAGCAGCACAAAATAAACATTTTTACAAATTTACAATCAAAGATTTGCCGAATTGTGAGATTTGAAAAAATCTGCAAAATTAATTTAAGTGAAAATTTATCATTTGCTTTTTTTTTGTAAAGATCATTTTGATATTAATTTCGTCAAGAGAATATCACTTCTACAAAATTTGCCAACAGAACTTATTTTCCACAAGTAGCACCGAGAGAATATCTTATAAATTTCATCCCGCTGAGATCTCTGCTACAAATTTCGGCGAAAGAACATTTCTTCCAAAAAGGACACCGAGAAAAATAAATAAATCCCGCCGAGAGAACATCACTTCTACAAAATTCGCCCAGAAAACACCTCTTCCATGAATGTCGCCGAAGAATCATCTTATATATTTCTCCGAGAAAACATCTACTCATTTCGGCAAGAGAATATCACTTCTACATAATTCGCCGACAGAACATCTCTTCCGGTTTCTGCACTAATCGTATTAATTTATTTTAAATGATTTGAATAATTTTGTAATACCTATGCAGGCAATAAATTTCATGAAAATTTATTTATATCTTTTATTTAAAATTAAAATATCTATACTCTGTTTTTAAACTATAGACAGTAACTAGAAATTCTAGTGAGAAAATCAAAGCCTGTGATAGGCTGTTGCGCCATTTCATGAAGCCACATTTAACCAGACAAAATTTCAAGTTAACCTGCTCAAACGTAATTGAAACGTCAAACTCTCTGTAGTTGTCAAATAACTTGTTGAATTTGCACGTGTTTTTCGTTTTATTTCTCTTTTTGTGATATTTCACGATTAAAACCAGTTTATTTCACAACTACTAGTATTTCACTAACGCTGTGGTGTAAATGTGACTTCGTCTAGTGCTGTCTATAGTTTAAAAACGGAATATAGTAGTAAATAAACAAATGAATATTGACAGCTACATTTGACGTTTATGTGACTCATACCAAATTTAATGATCAAGAAGGTTGTGAGTAACTCTACCCTTTACACTTAAGATGGCATCAACTCCGTACTGCCCACTTGATCCATTGGGTTTCGCTTTTCGTTATGTTAATGTTTTGTGAGTGCAATAGGGCAAATGACGTCACTCATTTTGTAAACGATTCACTAGCGCGAAGCGTAGTGTTATATTCATTTCACTAGTGTTATACTGACGTTTGGTTTGTGCGCTTGACGGTATTGTTTGAAATTTGAGTGGTGACATTTTGTAAAAAGATTATATTGTATTGTTGGATAATTTTTGTGGGTACTTTGAATCACATAATTTTGCACAATTTGAAAGTAGTGCTAGGGAGTTATTTTACGAAAACTTTCAAATACTAAAGTTCCTAAGATTACAACATTGTATATTTGACACGAGACGTCAATCAATATAACACTTCAAATCGTTGAAAAGTTACAGAATAGGCACCCGAGTAAAAGTAAAATAAATATGTAGAATCAGCCAATAAGAAATATCTTGTTCAATAGAAACCTGTAATATCGTCCTAAATGTCACTATAAAACTTGATAACCTAAAAAAAAAGTTACTAAAAAACCACAAACCATGCACAAACCATTGAAAGATATAAATGATAACTTACGTATTGAATGTCAAGTAGTAAATTATTTTTTAAAATATCTGCGTTTGAAGAAAAAATAGAATGTACGATTAGCTGTAGAATGATCTTACTTTCAAGTGAAATAAGTTTAAATGAAGTACAGCAAAAAATATATAATTTAGCGTACAAGGAAGTCATATGGTGTCCACATCAGATTTTTGTATAAAATAAAAATTATAAATTAAACTGATTTACTTAATGTTAGTATACAACTGTTGTCTACTCTTTACAGGATTCCAGCGTGAAGCCGTATTGCTACATCGCGTACACTCCGTCCTTTGAATAAAGAAAGGCACTGAACTCTAACAAAGTAAGTGCAAGCAATCCTTGCTTTGTTATTATATTTATTTATTTTTTATGTAAATAATACCTATAGTAGAAATTTTTAAGCAGTAGAGAGACGTCATCAATATTTGTAACTAGATTATGACGTCACGAATTACAAAGTTTATATGTGCATTAGTTTAGAAAATGTGTTGCGTGTTGCATATGGCAATGCCAAATTTAATATAGTCAAACCGGAGAAGGAGAAGACTCACGTCATCAACTTGAAAAAAAACTTTATAAAATGAAATATAACTTGTTAAGATTATTGGGTGTTATTTATTTTTAAAAAAAGAAGAATAAAAATATTTGTATTAAGAAACGTATATATTAATGAATTTACAATTATTTCTAAAGTCAATCCGTATTCCTCTTAGAGAATATAAAATTATTTGAAATAATTGTAGTTGATTTTCATACCATATATTGGCAATAATAAAAATGATCTTGTTTATATTATATTTTATACCGATCGAATATTGATCTTGTCATTCGATTGTCAGTGTCAGTCAGAAAGTATCGTGTCAGTTTTTTTATGTTACTGACAAATCATGCTTAAAGCTTTATCAAAGCAGTCAAAAAAACTGACAATGAATGTAGTGCATTATTTTGAACGGGAACTGGACAACGTTGGTCCATTAATTCCATTGAAAACCGTACGAGAGGTAATTTTTTTTAAATTTAGTTGAATTATGTACTTTTAGAGAACAGCTAATGCCCTTCAATTTACACTTTACAATGCACTTATTCACTATCGTTTCCGTCACAAATTAACTGTGATGACGCGACAGACTTCGAGAGGTTGTGGTTATTAATTTGTCAACTGTCACTTGAAGAAATAGGTTATAGTTAGTTATGCAACATGCACTGTACTATTATTCTAAAACAAATCAGTATCCCATATATTCATAGTAGTACATGACGTCATTACTTTAGTAATATTATTTGATGACGTGAGTCTTCTCCTTCTCCGGTATGACTATAACAACAAACAAAGATTTTATATTATATTATTTGACAACTCAATCAATCGGCGTGACAAGAAACAAATATATGTAAACATATTTTATTTGAGTCGTAGCCAACGTGTGTTAAAAAAAATACACTGCAATTATTATAAATAAATTGAAATGTCATTAAATACCTTATATTTTAATTTGAAATAATAGTAAATATAATAAATAAGTAATTTTTTATGATACCTTTTTTTTACTACTCGGTTTTCTAAATAAAAACATCTTTCGAAAATTTCTACAAGTTTTATTTCGTTTTGTAACGTTTTTTTCAGGTCTATGACGTCTCTCTACTGCTTAAAAATTTCGACTATATAAATTTCTTATTTTTTTAATGTTACAGATTTTATTCGATAGGTACATAAATATAAACATGTACATCATGTTCTTTGTTTTACAGGTCTTTCTCCTGTTTTGACTCAATTTCTGGTATTTTTATCGTTTCTTCTTCTCCCTCTTTTCTATAAACAATTTAATATAAATATATAATGTTAAAGAATAATAATTACTGCTTACAAGTAACGTCTCTCTATTTATTTTTTTCTGTACAGAGGTTCTGTCGAATTTATGGCTTTGTTTTAATGACTACAAAACAATCTAATAATGTTTTAAAGCATAAATTATTATAAATGCTTACATGGAATAAAATGTCCATGAACGGTGATATGTGCTTTCAGATTTTTAATGCGATTTTCTACATATTTTTTAATATTTTTCTTTTCAAGAAATAATGAACGGGTATGTCAAAACTTGCAAACAAATAGAGAACAATATCTCTTGGACTTGCTGATCAATTTTGGTTGTTGTTTACTTACAATCCTATGTGACAGTACAATGTTTTCTCTATCTTAGATGTTTTATTTTACCACCATATATCAGACACTTTGTTGACTCTTACCAATAGATGAAGAGTGTTATTTTGCAGGCATGGAAACACCATACGAAATCCTAACAGACCTAGTATGCAGCCAATGCAACTCACAGTTACGTAGAGGCCCCGTCTACCAGCGCTTGGACGGCACAGCATTATGCAGCCTCTGCCAAATACAACACAACACATCTGCTTCTCGAAACCGCGTTTACGAAGCAGCAGCACGCGCCCTAGTCTTCCCGTGCCGGCACCGCGAGGCAGGCTGTCCGGCCAGCGTGCCCTTCACGCTGGCCGGGGACAGCGGGCCGGGCCACGAGGCCACCTGTCCCTTGCGTAATCTAGGGGTGAAGGAGGTTGAGGACGTGATGGACGCGTGTGGCAAGTGTGAGGGCCCCACGAGACATGTGTACCGGGATGAGGTGTATGGGTGGTTGTGTGAGAGGTGTGTTCCGGCTTTGGAGAGTTGTGAAAACGAGGGGTGTGACTTTAAGGTGAGGATGAAGCTCTTGTGTTGTTGTGGATGCTATACTATTATTACTAAATGTAACATTCCATTTTACATTACACTTATCACACAATCGAATAGTGCCCTGAACCATTGTCGAAATATTACCATTTTGCGGAAGAATTGAAATGTTTTATGCTGTATGTAATATTTTATGGGCAAAAATTAAAAACTGCCATTAGGTCATGAAATAACGGTAAAAAAATCTTGATGACTTCCCCATATGAGACGCCTTTGGTTGAGACACAGAAACAGAAGAAAGTATAAATATGTATCTAAATAAGAAGTATTCTCATACCTAGTTTCAAAAGTTTAGTGCAATTACTACCGGAGTTATTAATAAAAATTTGTCTGGTGAGGTGCAGTTTGAAAGGGTTGGAACCTTAGATGAGGTATAACATAGAGATATGGAATTGTCCAAATATATTGTTGAAAGATCTAAGGTTTAAAATCGCTTGCAGCCCCCTGTTTGAGAACAGTGGACCAGTAGAGTAGTTATATGGAAAACTCAACCAAACAAATAATGAGGATAGGTGACTAACACTATGACCAATATTTCGTTCGTCTAACTGTAAGTGTGCACTACTCAGCTGGCGGAATGTTCTCACGCAGCTGACTGTTAGGCGATTCTCGACCGTACATCTTTTGCTTGCTCAGTAGTACGTGCCATATCTCTCTGTTATACCTCATCCAAGGCTGGAACTCTGTAGGAAAAGTTTCCCCACATACATATAACATTGTTTACTTAAAATTACTCCCCTAAAAATTGTTTTATTTTGGCACACCCGTACTGAATCATCTTGTATAACTTTACGGATTTCCGGATATTAATTGCACTAATTTCAGCATAATATTTCTATTAGAACACCATACAGTATATGAATTATTTATATTACCCGAAACCAATGTGTCAATAGCCTATAGTTACATCACAAGACTTCCTGCAAGAACTAGTATGCGGTCAATGTGCTTCACTACTACGTCGAGGCCCCGTCTACCAACGTCAGGACGGTACAACATCGTGCAGCCTCTGCCAGCTACAACACAACACACCTGCTTCTCGTAACCACTTGTACGAAGCGGCAGCCCGCGCCCTTGCCTTCCCGTGCCGGTACCGCGAGGCGGGCTGTCCGGCCAGCGTGCCCTTCACGCCGGCCGGGGACAGCGGGCCGGGCCACGAGGCCACCTGTCCCTTACGTAATCTAGGGGAGAAGAAGGTTGAGACGGACGTGATGGACGCGTGTGGCAAGTGTGAGGGCCCCACGAAACATGTGTACCGGGATGAAGTGTATGGGTGGCTGTGTCAGAGATGTGTTCCGGCATTAGAGGGGTGTGACTTTCAGGTGAGGATGGACTCTGTTTGGATGTGGATGCTGTACTATTATTACTAGATTGAACATTCTATTTAACATGACACTTATCACACAGTTTAATAGGGTCTTGAACTATTGTCGAAATATTACCATTTTGCAGCAGTATATAAAAATATTTAATTCAAATTTCGTTTGCGAGCTATACGAAATTCAATTTTGTGGCGATGTCCTGTCATGTCATCTGTCTTTAGCAATTTCATTGGTTCTCTGATTTTAAAAAGACAATCTCGCGTCCCTATTTCTTAGAACTTGCGAAGAGAAAACATGCATGCGATCTGGCAGTGTCAAATTGATACTGCGTCGTGTTGTTTTTGTTACGGCAAACAAGTTTTATTTATGTCTAATAATAATTTTTTCAATCAGTACCCGACGTATTTACTTCATTTTAGTAGAAATTTAGGCGAATATTGAATTGAAATGTTTTATGCTGTATGTAATATTTTATGGGCAAAAATTAAAAACTGTCATTAGGTAACGAAATAACGGTAAAAAAATCTTGATGACTTCCCCATATGAGACGCCTTTGGTTGAGACACAGAAACAGAAGAAAGTATAAATATGTATCTAAATAAGAAGTATTCTCATACCTAGTTTCAAAAGTTTAGTGCAATTACTACCGGAGTTATTAATAAAAATTTGTCTGGTGAGGTGCAGTTTGAAAGGGCTGGAACTCTGTAGGAAAAGTTTCCCCACATATCTTAATATAACATTTTTTACATAAAATTACTCCCCTAACAAATTGTTTTATTTTGGCACACTCGTGCTAAAACATCTTGTATAACTTTACGGATTTCCAGATATTAATTGCACTAATTTCAGCATAATATTTCTATTAGAACACCCTACATGTATATGAATTATTTATATTACCCGAAACCAATGTGTCAATAGCCTATAGTTACATCACAAGACTTCCTGCAAGAACTAGTATGCGGTCAATGTGCTTCACTACTACGCCGAGGCCCCGTCTACCAACGTCAGGACGGTACAACATCATGCAGCCTATGCCAGCTACAACACAACACACCTGCTTCTCGTAACCACTTGTACGAAGCGGCAGCCCGCGCCCTTGCCTTCCCGTGCCGGTACCGCGAGGCGGGCTGTCCGGCCAGCGTGCCCTTCACGCCGGCCGGGGACAGCGGGCCGGGCCACGAGGCCGCCTGTCCCTTGCGTAATTCAGGGGTGAAAGAGGTTGAGGATGTGATGGACGCGTGTGGCAAGTGTGAGGGCCCCACGAGACGTGTGTACCGGGATGAGGTGTATGGGTGGCTGTGTCAGAGATGTGTTCCGGCATTAGAGGGTTGTGAAAACGAGGGGTGTGACTTTCAGGTGAGGATGAAGCTCTGTTTGGCTTTACTAAATCGAACATTCCAGTTTACATGACATATGCCCAGTTGCAGAAAGGCTAATCAAAAGAAATCACTTATTAATTTGACGGTGTTACCATGGCCACGTATTAAAAATACATTGCTTGCAAAAAATATCATTAATCAAAATTGATGAAGCTTTGTGCAACCCAGACATAATCTTTATAATTCTTTTGAAGCCATATTAATTTGTGACTCATTCTTGAAATAACGATGTTGTTGAATCCTATTTAGCGACAAATCTCACAGCATGAATTTCTAATTATTTTTATTTCATAAATTACAAATTACGACTACGAATTATAATACGATTATGATTACGCTTTAAGCTGTAAAATAGTTATTTACGTGGCCAGCGGTGTCAGTAAATCTTTACAAGGCGAATTAGAAATTTATAAGGCGAATGACAAAGGAACAAACTCTCATAATCCAGTGAGCCCAGTAAAGTTTAATTACACACATACCGCATATAAAATTTTATTTCCACCTTCATAGCGTTTTTTTTATTAATTTACTTTATTCTTCAAAAAAAGATTTACTGTATTTTGGAATCAAAGGTAGTTGGCGGTGGTAGAACAATTTATAGCTAGACGTTGTCAAATGAGTTTCGCCAGTGTATCAACATGTACTATAAATGTGTATAATTACTCACATAAACCTAATGAAATTAAGTTTGCAATATTTATAACAAAATGCATAAAAAACTTTTATTATTTTTTATGAGTATTGTAAAATTTTCCAAGGCTAGCCTTGTACAGTTTTACAGGTTAGTAACTGTAATTGTTTATTTACTTAGCTGCCAAGAAGCATGTAAAGTGACAATTATATAGAAGGTGGAAATAAATAACATTAAATAGACCGCAGTGAGAAGAAGACTACTAACATATTCTCTAATACAGGACTATCCCGGGAAAATACACAAACACACCGACTTATTCTGCTCTCACCGCCCTCACTGCGAGCTATGCGAGACAGCCCTGGCGCCCGGCTCGCAGGCCCAGCACTACCAGGCCTGCGGGGCGCTGCCGAGGGTTGCAGCCGGCGCCACCCACCGCGTGGTACGCCTCCCCGCCGCCTCGTGGTTCCGGGCGGGGGCCGCGCTGTGCTGCTGCCGCTACCCGGGGGGCAGCCTCTGGCTGGCGGTGCACGCCCCGGTGGAGGGCCCCCAGCTGGCCCGGTACCGCTGCGAGGTGCGCGTGGACTGCGCCGGGCAGACCAGGATGTATAGACCTAACACCATGTATCATAAGAGAGCGGATTGGATGGTGGGGAATAGAGATAATCATTTCCTAGTTGGGGATGTGACTGTACATGTGAGCGTTACGTGTGTTGAGTCGATATGAAGTTATACAGAATAGAATAAGTTACCTGATGATCGAAAGATCGCAACGCGTCGTACTTCAACTTTTACCAAGTCTTGTATTCTGTGTAGTATTACACAGGGTGGAAATGAACTTAATGCCATAAATTTAAGGGTGAGTAGTATGACTTGTAGATTACGAAAGTGATTTTTTTTTTAAATTCGAAAAACGAAAATTCGACTTTTCTTAAGGAAACTTTTTACCTCCCTCCTATCACTATACAGATAAGGGAGGTATTGTCAAATTTCTCGAGTATGAGTTTTCAACATATGAGCACGAATTAGGGTCTCTAGAATACAATTTTACTATTATTACCGTGTGTGTGCATGTTTGTCGATTTTTCGTCCATGATAACTCCAATACGATATGTGTAAAATAGTAATTGTGTTATTAAGAGTAAAAGTGATACTTTGTGTGGCGAGCATGGAAGTTTGCACGACGAGCGAAGCAAGTCTGACAGTTGCATGCGAGGCACACAAAGACACTTTTACTCTTAACACATTTTATTTTTTCTTCAAACGTAGAAATTTTTAAAAATAAATTACTATTTGACGTTTAATATGTAGGTTACTTGTCAGTTATTTATAATTTTTAGTAACTTTATTCTTAGGTTATTTAGTTTTTATAGTGACATTTAGGGCGATATTACAGATTTCTATTGTACAAGTTACTATTGGTCATACAAATTTTATGAAGGAAATTTTTGGTACGAAATGAATTAAAAATATTCTGAACTGCAATAACAAACCAATTATAAAACTACAAATTGAATGAACTAAAAAAATTATATACAATATATTACTACAGTGGCGGGAGGTAATGTGTTGGACACATCAGATTTTTTTACTATTTTAATTCATATTTCATTAAAAATACATTCAAAATTAGTTGTATCAGATATTATTCTTATTAATTAAATTAAATAGTATTTTTAACGAAAATTATGTTTTATTTACAGAAGAATGCAGATGCGTTGCCAGTAGTTCAGTAGTACAAAAAATATTAGCTTTATGAAAACTACCCTTCAATTTGCGAATTTAAAAAAATTCTTTCACTTTCGTAATCTACACATGTCATACTACTCACCCTTAAATTTATGACATTAAGTTCATTTCCACTCTGTATTTGGTTTATTGCATTGAATCTTTCTTGCAACGACCTTTGTTCTAAACCTTATATTATATATCGTATCGGATACAATACTTACTGACGAGATCTTTAAAGGAACAATTATATTTTTTAATGCAGAATAGAATAAATGTTGTTTTTAATAATAAATATCCTCTGTTGTTGTTTCTCTACTGTATCGCTTATTTCCATATTTGTTTCCAGGTGAGGAGGCACTGCTATATTTTTTTGTTTCATGTTTTAATTTTTTTCTTTCATTTTTACCTCCCGCCTATCAATATACAGGGTGTTCCATTTAAGCGTGCCACCATTGCTATCTCGAGAACTATAAGAGCTACGAGGTTGGTTAAATTAGCAAACAACCACCATTTTACAAGAGTATTACAATGAGCAAAAAAAATATTTTTTTCGACCAGTGGTTCTCAAAATACGGGATACAACTTTCTTATTTTAAATGGGAACATATGTTTATTTTTAGGTTATTCGATAGAGTATTTTTTTCTGAATTCAACGATATGAACATATCATATACTAATACAACAAAATAACTGAGAAAAATGCATGAAAATTTATTTGTATTTTATTTATATCTGACTGAAATAAGAGTGCTTTGGATAGAAAACAATTCATTTTCTTCTTAAAACTGAGAGTTTAAGAAAATAAAATTTAACAAAAAATAATCAAACAATGTTAGACAGAACATTATGTCTATGTTTTCTAACCATAGCACTCTTGTTTCAGCCAGATATAAATAAAATACATATAAATCTAACATGCATTTTTCTCAATTATTTTGTTATATTAGTATATGATATGTACATATCGTTGAATTCAGAAAAAAATACTCTATCGAATAACCTAAAAATAAACATATGTTCCCATTTAAAATAAGAAAGTTGTGTCCCGTATTTTGAGAACCACTGGTCGAAAAAAATACTTTTTTTGCTCATTGTAATAGTCTTATAAAATGGTGGTTCTTTGCTAATTTAACCAACCTCGTAGCTCTTATAGTTCTCGATATAGCAATGGTGGCACTCTTAAATGGAACACTCTGTATAGATAAGGGAGGTATTGTTTTTGGTCAAATTTCTCCAATGTAAGTTTTCAACATATGAGCACGAATTAGGGTCCCTAGAATACAATTTTACTATTTTTACCGTGTGTGTGTCTGTGACGATTTTTGGTCCGCGATAACTCCAACACGATACATGTAAAAAATATAATATTTGGTATTTAAGACTTATATTCAAATATGATGAACTGATTAGATTTTGACTACAATTGGTTAACCAGAAGTAGTACTTTATTTAAAGCTTTAAACCGTTTTCCCTAAAAAATACCTCTGAATAATTTTTCACAAGTTACGTTATTATTAAATATAAAGATTTTTTAATTTTCTGATTTGCATATAACTTCTAACTAGACAGAAAAAAATATATAAATTATAATAATTTTACATTTCGTTTAGGCTGAGGAATTTCTATAAAACAAATGAGTTATTCATATGATTCATATATTCACAAAATTTTACATATGATGTCAAATTTTATGTAAGTTTAAAAGATAAAAAAAGTAAGTATGGAGTAGTAGTTTTACTGTAAAATTTAAAAAAGTGGAAGAAATATATAAGAAATATATTTGCATGTGTGAATCAAGATAAGTTCAGTTTCGGTTTTAGTAACGTCAAAAATAAATGCTTTTTAGTCATACAAATTTTATGAAGAAAATTTTAGGTATGTAATGAATGAAAAATATTCTGAACTGTAATAACAAACTCATTTTAAAATTACAAATTGAATATACTGAAAAACTTATATAGAATATATTACTACAATGGCGGGAGGTAATGTTTTAGACATATCAGATTTTTTTAATTAAAAATTACGTTGATAATTTTCATTGGGCCACCTTGTATTATATATCGTAACGGATACAATACTTACTGACGAGTTTTTTAAAGGAACAATTACATTTTTTTAATTCAGAATAGAATAAATGTTGTTTTCATCCTCTGTTGTTGTTTCTCTACTGTATCGCTGTTATATTTTGTTGTTCTATGTTTTAAAAATTTTTCTTTAGTTTTTTTACTGTTGTAAGTTTTTACGCACGTGTTTTCTTGTTTCTTCTCGTATTCAGTAAAGTTCAATTTGTTTAAATATTTTTTGATTATTTATCCCACACTTTCAAATAATAGCCTTGTAACTATGGTGATTTTAGATAAATGAAATATGTAATAACATCAGAGTTCATGCCCCCAAATAGACATTTCCCTTAGCGCAGCATTTTTTTACATCAATAACAATGCTTTGATTTGACATTTTAAAGAATTATTGTACCTCTTTTTATTTTTCAGTAAATGACTACTACCCGAAAATGGGTGCAAGTTACATCTTTTAAAATATTACCATTGAATTTTTCGTATCAAAGTACCTATGAATACAAACTTTCACTTTAAAATTCCCAGTAGTACAGCCACAATTACAGATTCAATATCAGCCAATAGGAATCCACATAACCGGTAATAATGCGCATGTGAGGATATACCTGGGATCCTGTGACTCTAGAACTCAGTCCCGCTGTGCGGGGTACCGGTGCGGTAATATTTTTAAGTATACAATACACTTAAAAATAGTTGTATGAACCAAAATAATTCTACGAAATGATGGGAACGTTCATGGTTAAATTTTCTTCAGATTGTTTAAAATTATTTGCCTACTACTTTTTTACCACCAGATGTCAGCTACTTTGTTGGCAATAATAGGTAACAAGTGAGTTCACCAAATGTCACGCCGAACTATTCAAAATGGTGGTAAGAATGGTGATTGATCTCAGTTCTCGTATTTCTCACTTTCTGTAAGAACTATAATTTATATACATAATAATTTTTATTCACAATCATTATAGTAATATGCCGATTCATAACTTTATGGTGGTTTGGAAGTTAGTCATTCCCAACTGTATTGACAAATCTCTTGGGTTGGAAATAACAAATTGCACTTCCATCTCTTGGGTTGGAAGTATTTATGTAGAGATTGCCTAGTAACATTGTCATAAATGTCACTAAATGGCAAATAAAAAACAATTTGTTTTCATATCCTACTACGCCAACTTAATTTTATTGAAACAAAAGCGATATTGAATCGCGCAATTTATTTTAATAATTGTTTATTAAAAAAAGGATGATTGTGAATAAAATAGTATACATACCTCGGTGGGAGTTTCATTTCGCCTCGCGCTATATCTCACCTCGAGGCTTCGCCTCTCGGTAATATACATGAGCCCTCGGCTGAAATGAAACATTTCCCACCTCGCATGTAAATAACTATTAATTTTTGCTAATTTCTTTTATTTTATAATGACAGATTAAAATAACAAGTTCAATAAAATTTTCTTTTATTTCCATGGATTTTTAATAAAATTTTACATTAAATTAAATTTTATATTTAATATATCTTGTATTGCAGAAGAGCAGTTGCTACAATTATGATCTTATCTGACGTAGAATTTAATTTTGAACAACTTTATACTGTTGTAGTTTTGCTGTAATTTTATCAGGAGAGAAAGTATCCGCAATTTTCTGAAATTCCATGTTAAAGTCCTATGTTCCGCATTTCGTTACACACCCTATATATTTTTGTCATGTAAAAAAATATAAACCTTATGAGAACAAATTTTCAAGCTGGACAATTAGAATATGACCTCATATTGATTCTCTATTTTAATATACGACTTGTTTGTTCATATAAAGATATTAGTAATCTTGTATATTTTGAAGCTTTCTGATAAGTAGAGGTAAACCCATATTGTCTGTATTATAAAAATATAATTTACGTTTATATCGCGAGAGTAGAAAAATAAAAATATTTTAGTAGCTAGCTAAAATCAAACATTTAGCAATATACAGGTGTCCCAGCTCGACCGACACATGGGAGTTTTACATGGTAAATCTTAAATCAGTTAATTATGAATAGTATCTCCCCAGCGCAAGATATTAACTTGAAATTTTGTATGCTTATTAGGGAATATTATTTCTATGGATTACAGTTATTTCAAACATGTAATTTCGTCTGCAAGACGAGATTTATTAAAATATAAAATCTAACATTTTCGTTCAAAATCAGTCAGCCATGGAAATAAAAGAAAATATCTATGTGACAGTTCTGACAGTTAATGACATGCCATTGTAGATATTTATATTTTTGTAATATTTGTATATAATTTAACAAAAATAAAGTAAATTAAACTTACATAATATTAAAATACAGGGAATAAGAATTAAAATCAGTGATACTTCACTAAACTGTCAGATAAATATTTTCTTTTATATCCATGGCTGTCTGATTTTGAACGAAAATATTAGATTTTAAATTTAATAAATCTCGCCCTGCAGACGAAATTGCTTATTTCAAATAAGTGTGATCCATAGAATTAATATTCTCCGATAAGTATACAAAATTTGAAGTTAATATCTTGCACTGGGGAGATACTATTCATAATTAACTGATTTACCATGTAAAACTCCCATGTGTCGGTTGAGCTGGGACACCCGGTATATTGCTTGTATAGTCTATGCTAATATGCAGATACATGGGAAAAAATGAATTTAGTTAGTGATTTTACTACGTTATGTTCATTTTATAACAACATGGTATCACTTTCTTTAAAATATAAGCAGACAACAATATATTTATTTATTTTGTTCCCAGATTTCAAGAGTTATTTGTCATGATTCCGTAAGTGATTTTTTTCTGAAAAATAGTGCAAACTTGGCTACGTCACTGATTACAATAATATCTATATATTAACTTATTCAATGGCTACGTAGCTCTTACACTGTGCTACGGAAAATTATCTCCATGTTTTCATTACCATTTTACATTAATATAATTATATTTAAAAAAATAGTATTCGCAAGTTATTTGCATCAAAACAACACATAAGCATATACTAAAAACAAAGTTATCTTCATTGTATTAGTTTGTATATTTTCCGCCAGAGTCCACATCTTTCGCCGCATTTTTCCTAAAGATCCATTTGATAATATATATCACTGTTTTTCTAGTGAAAACTAGTGCCATCTAACATAATTACTTTGAGCTAATGTCATATTAATTCTAGTTGGTAATTTAGTTTACTGAACAAATATATAAGTTAGGTCATCTTTCGAGAATAAATTTAACTAGTATGTTTCGGCCAGTCCTATAGACTGCATTAGTGTAACGGTCATTTTGTGGCGCCAAATTCAAACTGAAACCCTAACTCGCCTCTGCCGATTTATAAGCCCATGTTATTCTTATGGGAATAAAAATGTGCTATCTTTAAACTTCTAGAAAGTATTATAAAATGCAAATCTTAACTATTAAACCTTATAAATACTAATCTCTAATGTTTTATCTATCTTCTAATGTAATATACACACCCAAAAAACACAGTATTATTTAATAAATTTCAATATAAACAGTAGGTGCAAATTTCTGAAAACGTATGTCGTAGCTGACTTAGTATTCAGTTGAACCTGTCACTTTAACGCGGCGTTTTTAACTTGCTGCACCAAGTAACGACATATGTTACTATTTGGGATACTACTTTCTTTAAAATCAAATTTTTCATCATTTATTCTTTTATTTGTACTTTTTCTGTACGAAAAGCAAAGAGTAATATTTTAGGATATAAAAAAATACTATGTTATAGTTAAGTATTGCCAAAATGCTTTAATATCGTGACTTGAAAATGTACACCCATAAGAAATGCATACACTCAGATTTGAATTAGGGTTTCGCGCTAAATGTAAATCTTAACCTCACTAACGTGGTCTATTTAATGACTTTGTGTTTCGAGCATTTCAGAATGGTGTCTTAAAACGTAGAATCTTAATCTATGGAGCATTTGTATCTTACAGATCAGTGTTATATCTTCTCAAACTATTGCCATCTGACATAGAAGTATATAAACTAAAAGTATCAGTCGATAATTTAGTGCTCTAAATTTACATTCTAGATTAGTTTTGAATGTATCCGTTTTGTAACAAATAAAATTTATTTTCACAGCGGAAAAAGAAATCGTGAGGATTAAAAATTTTGTGTTATCGATTTTCAAGACTTTAATCGTATAAAAGCTTTAATTAATAAAACATAACGTCATTGTAAATGTCGATAATGTAGTTTTCTCTGGACTTAATTTTGTATGTTTACCAATGTTTACGAAGAGTACAAGTGAATAATAATAGTGATTAATAATGGATAAAAATTATAGAAATATAGATAAAATATGTAGAACTTGCTTAAAAACAGATAATTTAACAAACTTATTTGAAAACTGTAATGAAGAAGTATGTTTAATTGATAAATTAATGTACTGCACATTTGTAATTATTAAAGAAAATGATGGTTTACCGCAACAAATCTGTAAAGAATGTATTTCAGAAGTAAATAATTCATTTAACTTCGCAAAAAAATGTGAACAAAGTGAATTAATTTTACGGAGTAATGAAGTAGAGGAAGAAATAAACAATGAAAGTGAAAAACAAAACGAAGATAAGTTAATACAAGCAGATATACACCAAGACCATACTTATTTCCAGGAATCAAAACCTAACCTAACTTCTACAAAACCAAAGCAAAAAAAGAATTCAGAACCGCCGTACACTTGTACAAAATGCTCAGAAGAATTCCAGGTTTTCCATCTGTTAAAAGAACACAAACTAAACAAATGTAAAGAGTTATCATTCTCTAAGTGCAAGTTTTGTGATAAGAAAATCAGCAATCGGAATATGAAGCAGCATATTCTAACCCACACGAATGAACAGCAATACTGTTGTGAATTCTGCGGGAAAAAATTCAACCACGAAAGCAACTTTAGACGACACAGACGAATTCACACTGGGGAAAAACCTTATAAATGCGATTTTTGCGAGAAAAGTTTTATACAATCAACTAGTTTGAAAGATCATAGACGGTAGGTTGTTTGAGGGCTGTAGTTCCTACACGGTTAAAGATATTGGGTTAGGGCTAAAAATTTGAAATCAGCATGTTTTGAACTATATGGCTTGATATTTTAGGGTTTGGAAACCAAGGTGTTCAGTACTTATGTGAAGAAAACTAAATTAAAATAATGAATTTTTTGGGGGTCGTAGCTCTTTTGCGGTTAGAGATACAGTTTCCGGACCATAAAATTCTTAATCCTCAGGGTTTGTAAACCTTGTGTACTTATTTTTATTAAAATATAATAAGGGGTTCGGAAATTATAAAAATTTCTAAATTGAGAACGTGAAAAAATAATTTAAAAAGTTTAACTATCTACCACTCTTACACGGTTCAGGATACAACTTTGGGACCACAAAATTCTTAATCCTCCACGTTTATAAACCCTGTATACTAATTTTTATTTATATGTAGTAAGGGATATGTAAATTATATAAAAAATTCTAAATTGAGAACGTGAAACAATAATACAAAAAGTTTAACGGTCGACCACTCCTACACGGTTAATGATACAACGTCGTAACCACAACATTCTTAATACTCGTGGTTTCTAAACCCCATATACAATTATTATATATTAATATATAATAAGTGGTACGGAAAATATATAAAAATTTCTAAATTGAAAACGTGAAACAAGAATAAAAATAGTTTGATGGTCTAGTCCACCTACACGGTAAAACATACAGCCTCGGCACTACAAAATTCTCAATCTTCAGAGTTTCTAATCGCTGTAAACTAATTTTGATTAAAATCTAATAGGGGGTACGGAAATTATATAAAAAATTGTAAATTGAGAATACACAATAATAAAAAGAGTTTATCGGTTTTCCACTCCTACACTTTGGAATCACAAAATTCTTAATCGTCAGGGTTTCTAAACCCTGTAAACCAATTTTTATTAAAATCTAATACGGGGTATGAAAATGACATTAAAATTTCTAAATTGAGAACGTGAAACAAAAATAAAAATGTTTAACGGTGTATCACTCCTACACGGTTAAGGATACAGCATGATGAGCACAAAATTCTTAATCCTCAAGGTTTCTAAACCCAGTATACTGATATTTATAAAAATCTATTACGGGGTACGGAAATTATATAAATAATTCTAAATTGAGAACGTGAAACAAAAATATTTTTTTTAACGGTCTACCACTCCTACACGGTTAAAGATACAGCATCGGGACTAAGAAATTTATAATTCTCAAGGTTTCTAAACCCTGTATATAAATTTATATTAAAATCTAGTAAGGGGTACGGAAATTATATAAAAATTTGTAAATTGAGAACGTGAAACAAGAATAAAAAATGTGTAATGGTCTACTACTCCTACATGGTTAAATATGCAGCGTCAGGACCATAAATTTCTTAATCCTCAAAGTTTCTAAACCCTGTATACCAATTTTTATTAAAATGTAATAAGGGGTACGGAAATTGTATAAAAATTTCTAAATTGATACCGTGAAACAAGAATAAAAAAGTTTAACGGTCTTTCACTCCTACACGGTTAAAGATACAGTTTTGGGACTATAAAATTCGTAATCCTCGGGGTCTCTGAATCCTGTATACCAATTTTTATTAAAATCTAATAAGGGGTACGGAAATAATATAAAAATCTCTAAATTGATACCGTGAAACAGGAATAAAAAGTTTAACGGTCTTCCACTCCTACACGGTTAAAGATACAGCTTGGGGACTACAAAATTCTTAATCTTCTGGGTTTTTAAACCCTGTAAACTAATATTTATTAAAATCTAATAAGGGGTACGGAAATGATATAAAAATTTCTAAATTAATACCTTGAAACAAGAATAAAAAAGTTTGATGGTCTACCACTCCCACACGGTAAAAGATTGAACGTCAGGACCGTAAAATTCTTAATCCTCATATTTTCTTCACTCCTTATAATAATTTTAATGCAAAACTCTCCAGCAGTTTCGAAATAAATTTAAAAAATATAACGCGGAAGTAATCCATGTGGTAAAAATTATTTTTGGTAACACCAACTCAAACTTTTCAATAACACCCGAACCATTTGCGGTGAAAATACATTACTTGAGAAGTGTATTCAGAATGTTGGTTGACAACAATATATCGAATTTTATTCGGTACAGTTTACTGGTTGGATTTTTATAAGGAAAAATGTAATTTGTGATTATTTTTTGCAAATTTGGTTGTCAATATTAAACAATTCAACAGTAATAAATATAAGTGAGTACACATAGAGTTCAAATCTCTCGGAATTGATTACAACAAACATTAAGTCAATATCTCTAACTGTGTGGGAGTTACAGCTCTTCAAATTTTATTTTCATATCATCAAATTTTTGCTTTTGCAACAATAAAATATTATTTATTGTTACAGAATACACACTGGGGAACGACCGTTTATTTGCAATTTTTGTGGAAAAGCCTTCAGTAATTTTGGTTACTTCAATTGTCACATAAAGCTGCATTTAAAAGGTATAAAACTTCTTTTAATATAATCAGAATTCTTAAAATTGTTTTGTATTCCAGAGAACCCGAATTTGAATAAAATTGATTCAACGGACGAAAATCATGGTAAGTATTATTTTAAAATGTTTTGGACAGTATTAAACTGTTTGAAATTTTATACAATAGTTTGAATTGAATCCCAAACAGTCTGAAATAACAAAAAATACTCTTTTTAAATGTCATTATAGTTAATTTTATATTTTTGTAATACTTAAACAATATTAAAATACAGATAATAAGAATTATAATCAGTAATAATCGCTTGGAATGTCCATTTCATACTCGTATGATTTACAGCATTGTACGATTCCATGATTGTTTTACAATATAGGATGTCCGTTTTAAAAGGGTAACCACTGGTATCTCGAGAACCGTAAGAGATACAAAGTCGGTTAAATTGGGGCAAAGTTGCCCATTTTAATCATGTCTTTGTTTTCCCAAAAAAATGCGGAGCTCACTAGATATGAGCAAAAGACTGATTTTGGCCAATTTACTTTTTGATTTATAACTTTTTTGTTTTAATTTATACAATTTTCTAGTTTACACATTTCCCAGTCACTTTTTAGGGGGAATTGACAGCGGTCTTCAAAATTTGTTGCACCTCCTATATTTTTCGAGAAATTTATACTAACTTTTAATTTTAATATGAGGCTCAGTAACTTCAAATAATAATAAATAAACTAACGCAGCTAACGTGACAGATAAACCGTTAAATATTTGTTCATTTTAAGGCCGTTTTAGACTACTCTATTTATGGAACAATAAATAGTACAAGAAATGGTACAATGTTTTGTACCAAAAATTGTTATATTTTGACGAAGTATTGTATGATACTAATGCAATTTCTTTTATAATACAGGGTGGCCCAGTGAAAATTATCAGCGCAATTTTTAGCTACTTAACATTAATTTTGCTAAAAACGCTCGAACACGTCAATTTTAATATAAAGGGGGACACCTGAATGGATTAGTACCAATGGCATAACTTCAACCCTAAAATGGGTGTATACTGCAGCTTAAAAATTTTAAATGGAAAAGGGTGTCAAACATGACACAGTTCGAAAGACCTTTCAATTCTCTTTTCAACAGTTTTTTTATTTTTCAAATCCGATCATTAGTTCCAGAGAAATATCGTTTAAAACAAATTTTATCAGGTGTTCAAAATTGCCATCAAGTAGGCTAAAACAAATGACAGAAACTAAATAAACAATTATTTTGCCAAATTGTTTGTAATAAACAAGTAATTTGTAAGTTGGATTTTTTTTGTGAGGTTATTTGAAGTCTAAAGTTTATGACACGCTACCCGGACTTTTAGAAGATTTACGGCAACGTACCGTATCTCCAAAATTTTGAGCAAAATCTTTATTATTGTATGGAAGTTGGAAATAGTCATGTTGAATACCTAATAAACTGATACTTGAGTTTCTGTCATTTGTTTAAACCTACTTGATTGCAATTTTGAACATCTGATAAAATTTGTTTTAAACGATATTTCTCTGAAACTAATGATCCGATTTGATAACTATTGAAAAGAGAATTGAAAGGCCTTTCGAATTGTCATGTTTGTCACCCTTTTCCATTTAAAATTTTTGAGGTACAATCCACCCCCATTTTAGAGTCGAAGTTATGCTACTGGTACTAATTCATTCAGGTGTCCCCCTTTATACTAAAATTGACGTGTTCGAGCGTTTTTTGCAAAATTAATATTAAGTGGTCGAAAATTGCGCTGATAATTTTCACTGGGCCACCCTGTATGCTCATGCTCACAGCTAAATAAAGTGACAGATTGTATGAAAAACAGAACGTATTCTTTTTTTCAAAACATTTACGATCGAATACAATATTTCAAACAATTTACTATTTGATACTAGCCATTTTAAATTGTACAAAAAATTGTGCAAGATCTTGTACAATTTATAGGCTAGTGTAATACGACCTTTGTCTTAATTCTATAGCATATTTTTGAGGTCATTTTCATACCTAATTTTTGAGCTTACAAGGCTCATGAAATTACTTTGGCTTATTAATTCAGATGCAGTATTTTATTATTAGAAAATTGCTGGCTTTATTCATTTCGGTCAAGTGTGCTTTGGAAACAAAATAGAAAATATTTTTGTTTCAAAATTAATTTAATTAATGGTTAACTGTGCATTTTACAATAGTTATTTGTGTACCTAGTGTGCAAAATACTACATTGCCGCACGTGCATAAAGCTAGAGCGGCAATGCTATTTTGCACTCATGGTACACACATTATTTTTCCTACTACTGTTTTAAAATTTAAAAAAGGAATTAATAACATAAGTGTAATATTCTAATAATTCTAAAATGTGTTATTTCAAACTAATTTATATATAAAGTTAATGGCGATTGTCAACAGTACATCAGTTACAGTTGTGTGTTATATTTACAAAATACCACTTTTAAGCAATCTAAAGTGTTTGCCAGTTGCCACCCTAGGTTGCTAAATACATTACCGCACGTGGTTGCTAGGAAAACTACTTTACCGCACTTGGTTGCTAGGGAAAGTACTTTACCGCACGTGGTTGCCATGGAAACATTAGTGTAGTTTAGAAATGACATGTTTTGCACATCGAAAACAATGAAGAAATGTCAAGTTTTTTTGACAGTTGTAGGAAAACAAAATTTTCGAAGATGCCAAACGGAATATATTAGGAGCTTAATATGCTGCTCACTAAAATAAGCAGATTACTTTAGAAACATTTCTTCAGCGTTATCCAGAGCGGCTACTTAAATGTTAAAAATTTGTTTGAAACAAAAGATTTTTTATTTTGTTTTCAATGTACACTTAACCGAAATGAATAAAATCAGTAAATTTCTTAGTTTATTTCCCTTTTAATGTACGTGTGTCTTATATCACTGGATAGAAAAAAATCTATTTAACAGTATTAAAGACAACTTTGAGCCCCATATGTTTGCATGAATTTCTCGAAAAGTGTTCGAATTACAAAAATCAAAATCAGTTTCTTATTTATATTTAGTGACCGATGCATTTTTTTGGGAAACAAATACATGATTAAAATGGGCAACTAATGCGGCAACTTTGCCCCAATTTAACCGACTTTGTATCTCTTACAGTTCTCGAGATACCAACGGTTACCCTCTTAAAACGGACACTTAACAAATAAATATAAAATAATATTAATATCAATCAATTCTATAACACTTTTAGACGTTATTAAATGTTTTCTTAGGGTAGACACAATCAACTGATGTGGAGAGTGCTCAAAATTAATTAAAATCGACGAATAAACGTTGTTGATTAATTTTGATAACATATAAAATAAAATTAATATCAATTAATTTTACGATACTTACGATAGATTATAAATAAATTTAATACAGTCGGGTAATGTTTTCTTAGGGTGAATACTCTTAACGGAGGTGGAGATTGCTCAAAATAAGTAAAAATAAGGAAATAAACAAAGTTGATTATTTTTGATAACATACAAAATAAAATTTCCAGAAAAAGTATGAAATGATGAAATAATAATACATTATTGTCTCATTTATAGATTGGGAAAAAAATCTTATTATAATTAAATTACAATCTTTTATTGACCCTGTGAACAAATAACTGGTTGAATGAACATCTAAGTGGAATGACGAAATCATGAATAATATTAACTCAGTCTACAAAACTGATTTCTTATCATAACAACTGTAACATTCAACCAATTGTTATTATTAGGCATTGAAAATATTATTTGTTTACTCACGGAACAGAATAGTTATATACAGAGGCGATACTCCGTGTCGGTAGCTTTGCTGTTACCCTAGTCAGTTCTATGACCTTGAAGCATTGTGTGGAACTTTAAATTTGTTGCCTCATTTATGCTAGTAATTTAATTTTTTGTTTAAATGATAAAATCATTTTTAGAATGTAAAAATATTAAAATTATAAATTTATCAATATAATAAAAGAAAATTAGATGAAATAAGTAGGTACATAATTATATTTTGTAAACATTTTTATTAAACAAAATGTCTGTATTTTGCAAATTAATCAATAAGCACAATTTTCTATTTCTTTCTTTTTGATTAGATTTAAAATTCATATTACTTATTTTCAGGGCATGTAACCGGTTAAAAAAACCGGTTAATATAAACCGGTAACCGATATTTTAAACGAGAATTGCGAACTTTAACCGTAATTTTAACCGATAATTTTAAGACCGAAAATACCGGTAACCGTTAACCAATAAAAAAGTAAACCGGTTAAAAACCTTTATTTTACTATCATTTAACGCGAACAATTTAATTTTTTTTATATCTGTGTTATTTACCTATTTGTATTTGAATATAAGTCATGACAGTATTTACAATTTATAATTTATTGGAGTGTCATAAAAGTAAGTAGTCCCTTTGTCACCATTAGGCAAGTTTACAATTTATAAGTGACCTGGGTTTTTCTGATGGTATTACGGGAATTTTTGTGAATATTCGTTAAATAAATTGCATTGTTTTATTCGTTATATTTTTTCAGATGGTAATTTTTAAATTTTTTTTTAAATTTATTTTATTATATTTTTTGTAATTATTTTTTATTATATTTTTGTTTTTTTTTTAATTAATTTTTTTACCGATATATTAACCGGTTTCCAATTTATAAAAACCGGTTTTCGAACTAAAACCGTTATTATTATTACGTTTTCTGTACGGGTTAACCGTTAACAAGTATTTTTTACAGTTACATGCCCTGGTTAATACACATTTCCGGGGAATAAAATCGAAGAACTACTTGCCTATCACATACTATGAGTCACCCTGTATTTAAATAGTTTCTGTACTGTGGTATTTGGAAAAAAAATTAATAAAAATTATTTTGGAATTATTATGAAACAAATATTTAACAATGTTTTCGAACTGCATTGAAAAAAAAATATAATAATATATAAAGTAATTTACTTTAAAAATATTATTTTCATTAAAAAATTTTCTCTGATAGTAAGAAAATGATAACTTTCTGATTTGATTTATTCTGAAAATTCGTCATAAAACATGTTACAGTTTCCATGATTACAAAGTAAAATCGTTGTGAAAAACAATTTCTCATGTCAAATAAGGATAAATAACAATTAATGATTAGGCAATTAGTGGAAATATAAATTATAAATTTAAGAAAAAGCACTTACGATTTTCGAGGTTCTGATCCATCCAGTTTTCTAGAAATGTTTTCAACTTTTAGAAATGTTTTCAACCATAGTTCTTTCGCGGTTTAAATATTTCTTCTTTCTGCATTTCTGTCATTATAGAAACATACCTGAAACTGTCAGTCTATAAAAATATAATGTTTTAAATATAATTTTTGGATAGGTTATATTTTAATATCTACTACTATACATTTTTAAATAACACATAAGGATTAAGAATTGAAAATTATATTATAATTTCTTTAGCTCTAGCAAAATAAAAAATATTTTATATTTGTCTAAACTACTCATTAATAAAAAAAAACTATTAGTTATTTTTACAATTATTAAAATATATGAACATATTTTACAATATTTGCTGCACTATTAGTTATAAAAAAATATTTTGCACTCACCAATATAAATTGCTGCTTCTATAAGAAATTATACCATTTGAAATAGGTTCTGCTTCATTTCTATCTATTATTCCCTAAAAATATCTGAAGAAAGAAATTTATAAAAACTATTGCGACTTAAATCTAACCGCGACTTAAAAGTTATTCGGCGCGACTTAAACTAATGCAGTGTATTTCCAGCGAATAGGGTCAGGGGCATTGGCATGAAAACCAAGAAAGAAGTAGAAAATGAAAATATAATATTAATTATTATAGTCTATGTACAAACTCACTCCACAATTAGACATTTCAACACGCTAGCGGTCAGACACCCTTCCGGCCCTCCATACTAACGCCCAAAATGGTAAAAGGGCAGCAAGATGCACCAAGCACATCCGTAACTCTAACTTATAGACACGCTAATACGAGGGCGGTATCACAACCCTTCCGTGCAACCCATACCAACGACCAGAATACTGTAAGCAGAGAAAGGAGTGCCTCGACTTATAATATACTACGGGGTATTGCACATTCAAAATTCAAATATTATAATTGGAGGACTTTAAAATCAAAAATTAATTTTTTAGGGAAAAATGAATGATTGAAATTAGTAATAGGAGTAAATTAAAAAATTAAATCTAGCAATATTTGTACAAAAATGGTATAGTAAAAGTTGTATAAATATTTACATTCATAGTAAATTAAATAATGTACTCATAAATAAACAAAAGCAAAACAATTAATAAAACAAGGCACATTATAAACCTAAAATAAGTTGTACCTAAAAGCTCGTCTTTACTGAAAACTTCCCGGGTAGTTTTGCAGTAAGGATTTGCTTCCATTCATACATCATACCTTATATCTATACATCACATCTCAGACCTAACCATCACACTATATATACATTTTCATACATTGTATTTAATCATCACACCTTATATTTAATCATCACACAATATATTCAATCATCACACCATATATTCAATTATCACACCATATATTTAATCATCACACGTTAAATTTTTCCATCACACCTTAAATTTAATCATCACACCTTAAATTTAATCATCACACCTTAAATTTAATCAGCACACCTTAAATTTAATAGCACACCTTATATTAATCATTACACCTTATATTTAATCATCACACCTTATATGTATTCATCACACCTTATATGTATTTAATCATCATACCGTTCCTTACATCTAAGCATCACACTTTATATCTATGAAGCACACTTTATATCTAATCATCACACCTTATATCTAAGCATCACATTTTAAATTTAACCATCATACCTTGCATTCAACATACCTTATATTTAATCAACACACCTTATATCTAACCATCATACCTTATATTTAAACATTACATCTAACCATCACACTTTACATGTTCACTCCACACTTTATACCTAGATCTCATTTTATACCTAATGTGCCAAGTCTTATTAATTTGTTTAGGAATAAATTTAATGCAATATATTTGCATGGTATCAGTTAAAGTTAAGATTAAACAATGTCAACAATGTATCACGGAAATAATTTAAATTAAAAATGAACTTATGGGAATTAAATTTAATGAAGTCGTAAAATATTCAGGGAGGATATTATTCTTAAATATCAAAATTGAACTTACTATTTCAGTGGTGAGAAAAAAAACTGAGAAGTACCTGCTTCCCCCCTTACGTCTATATCTTATATCTATATCTTATATCTAGAAAGTAGCTGGAACCTGAAACAATAAAAAATATGAATTAGTTTATTTATAACAAAATTTGTTTTTAATAATTATAAAAAAAATATTTGTACTGCACACTAGTTTCAATAATAATATAGTAGTAGTAAATCACAATCAATTATTAAAATTCAAATTAAAAAATAAAATTATAAATTGTGCCCACCTGATGACTGCTGAAAAGACACTGAAGATTTCTGTGTTGTTAATTATCATTTTAATAAATGAATAAAGGTAGGGGGATTACGAAATAGCTAACAGTTATTCAACGTTATATTAAAATTATTATATTAAATTAATAGTAGGGTATTAGCTATCACTATCAAGTATAAAATATAATTTAAATAGAAAATAAATATGTATATGTAAATAGAATTGTAGTGTTACCGATGTCTAGGACGTACGAAATTGGCACACCCAACAATGGGTAAGAAGATATAAGTGAAATATATGTTTCTAATTAATTTAATTATAATTGTTACATATTTCTTTTGTTCTGCCATATAGTAAAAAAATATAGAGTGTGTTTGAAAATGTGGAAAGGCCATTTAATTTTATTATAACAGATGTACACTCAAACCAACTAGTCCCCGTACACCATAATAAAGGAAAAAAGTTTTCTATTATTTTAAAGTTTTTTATTGAATATTTATATACACGAAATAAATTTTATATTATAACATACTATATTAATAAATAAAATAATGTATTGACTTTTTTTAAAATTTGTGAACTTTTACCGTAATTTTAACCGATATTTCTAAGGCCGAAAATACCGGTAACCGTTCATCATAAAAAATAAACTGGTTTTAGCGAACATTATCCTTCATTTTAATAATACTATTTAGTGCGAAAAAAATTGAATTTGTCATATCTGTTATATTTGTATTTGAATAAGACTATATGAGTCATGACAATTTCGATTTTATTTACATTTCTCTGAATGTATTATCGGAATTTTTGTGAATTTCTAGTTTGATTTTGCATGCAGCATGAAACATAATCGCTTTTCCTTTGTTCCTAATATTATTATTTTTTTAATTAAGTTTTCTATTATTTTTTTTATTAACCGGTTTAAACCGGTTTTCAATTTTTAAAAACCGGTTTTCGAACTAAAACCGTTATTTTTATAATGTTCTCAATATGGGTTAACCGTTAATCAGAATTTTTTTCGGTTACATGCCCTGCTTATTTTATAGTATAAAATATTTTGTGTCTTAAATATAATTTTCTTAATAATCTAGTGGAGAATTTCATGAGTTGAAACCCAATTTTTTTTGCTAACTCATATAAGCAATATCCTACACATTTAGTTATTACAAATCAATTTTTCTATATTTATATAAAAAGTATTTTCTAAACAAAATATGTTGTTATAAAAATATTCGTGTGTTGTTTTAAAATTTACAAATTATAATTTTTATAATGTATAAATATGTTGTTGTCCAATTCGAAATTTTGTTGAAAAAACATCTCACAAGCTTTACATTTGTGTGTTTTTAAACAATTATTTAACAACTACAACTTTGATTAAGCCAGTATCATCGTATACATGGACGTCGACAAAGCGTGGAAAGCTGATACAGCTTCTTCCACTTTGGAGTATGTGAAATATAATAATTTATTTTTGATAATTATTTTTCCTAATTTTTATCAAAGTGATGACATATTTGTTTCTTCGTAGAAATCGATTTCTGTATTTTTATATTCTTATTATTCTCCCGTTATTGAGAATGTTGTAGGCGCGTTAATGATTGATAAAGAGAGAGTGTCGAGGCAGGAAGATGTGAGGAAACTTTGGGATTTGAAACGATGAGCCCTTAAAATTTGTTGGCTTTCCCCATCTCTCTCTAATTTTTGTTTTTCTATCTTACTGTCGTTTCTGTATATAGGGTACGAGAGCAGCACCGTCGACCTGTACCCACTCATCTCATCTCATTTCACACCATTCCATGAGTGTCTCAGTTCACACTATTTCAGGCGGAAGAGAAAAAGTGGCGAAAATTTAAATCAACGAATGGAATGAATACAAAACCCGCAAATGCCGTCGATTTAAATTTCCGCCACTTTTTCTCTTCCGCCTGGATTGGTGTGAAATAAGGCAATCATGGAATGGTGTGAAATGAGACAATCGTAGAATAGTGTGAAATGAGATAAGGTGGACAAGATCTATATTCGAAAACAAATTTTGTTAGTAAGTTTTAAGTGATTTATTAAACGTAAAATAGTATAACAATGTCAGTGAGCATTAAATGTGGCTTTCAATGTATAAATATAACTTGTTTTCGCTAGAAGAGTATATTTTGACTTTTATTTAAATTTTCGCCACTGGAATGCTGTGAAATGAGCTGAGAGGCTTGGGCAAAGTCGACGGTGCTGCTCTCGTGCCCTATACCTATAAGGCTCGGGCAGCCTATCCTCCAACATGGCCGCCATCAGCTGTTTGGTCGGCATGTGAAGCTTGTTTATTTAGGAGTAACATCGTGTTTATAGTATTTTCTTTGGTTTTGTGCTTTGTTTTCGTAAAAGACAGTGTTTAATGAATATGGATTCACTTAGTGAATATCTTAAAAATTTGGAAAGTGACGGGAAAGATCGATATATGGAAAAAATATCAATAATTGATAATGTAGATCCATATGCACTGGACAAAAAGTGTTTGATAAATGATGTAAAAAGTTTACCTCAAATTGGATATTTCGACATATACAATTATTTAATTCTAAAGAAAAGTGCATACACACAAGCTGAATTTAAGGCATACAAAAGTTTAGATGCCTTCAAATTTTTTAAATGTGGATGGATTAAGCAAGTGTCTTCTTTTTTTTATAGGATCTTCTTCTCCCCGTGTATTTGTACTTTTAGGTACCCTAAAAAATGAGACTTTGTCTCTATTGCTCGTAGTTCCACAGCCGAAAACACAACAAGTTGTAGGCATATTCTTTTTATCTGGCAAAGGCAAGAGTTATTATTTCACAAATATTAAGCATTCTGATTAATCGAAAACACTTACCTTATCTATTAACTTATTTAAAGTATATAGGTACACTGCAATAACTTCTTCAATCGTCAAAATAAATAATGACATATGTATATGTATGCCTACCAGGTGCCTACCAAACAGTTGATCGCGGCCATGTTGAAACGTCACGCGCCCGTGCCTTATAGACCACGTTAGTTAGGTTAAGATTTACTTTTGGCGCGAAACCCTAATTCAAATCTGACTGTATGCATTTCTTATGGGAGTACATTTTCAATTCACGATATTATAGCATTTTGGCGATTCTTAAATATAACATAGGGTTTTTCTATATTCCAAAACATTACTCTTTGCTTTTCGTACAGAAAAAATACAAATAAAAGAATAAATTTAAAAAAAAATGATTTTAAAGAAAGTAGTATCGCAAATAGTAACATATGTCGTTACTTGGTGCAGCTGGTTAAAAACGCCACGTTAAAGTGTCAGGTTCAACTGAATACTAAGACAGCTACGACATAAGTTTTCAGAAATTTGCACCTACTGTTTAAATTGAAGTTTATTATATAATATTATGTTTTTTGGGTGTGTATATTACATTAGAAGATAGATAAAACATTAGAGATTAGCATTTATGAGGTTTAATAGTTAAGATTTGCATTTTATAATATTTTCTAGCAGTTTAAAGATAGCATATTTTTATTCCCATAAGAATAACATGGGCGTATAAATCGGCAGGGGCGAGTTAGGGTTTCAGTTTGAATTTGGCGCCACAAAATGACCTAAAACAACCTTGAACTTTTTATTTTCAGCGGTACATCAATGTGAACACTGTGCCCAAATATTCTCAACAATGGGGGCCTTGCGAACTCATTTAGTGACACACAGTGAGAAAAAATTCATCTGTGAAATATGTTCCCGTGGATTTGTCGATTCAGAGAAACTGAATTCACATTTGAAGATTCATAATAGTGAACGAAAATTCACATGCAGTACCTGTAGCAAAAAGTTTTTGACTTTGGGACACTTAAAACATCATAGTTTGAGACATTCTGCGATTAAACCTTACAGCTGTGAAATATGCAATAAGAAGTTCTCTCAAATAGGGCATCTGAAATACCACAAGAGAATACACACCAATGAAAAACCCTACGTATGTCAATTTTGCGGAAAATCGTTTCGGTTGAACGGAAATCTGACTGTGCATATTCGTACGCATACCAAAAATACTCCCCATGTTTGTAAAATATGCCAAAAGGGCTTTTGTGATGCTAATGGCCTGAAAAAACATCTCAAAAAACATCATACACCATAATAAAAATAAAGTCACTAGAATAAATTTGTGTTTTATTTTTCCTAACCACAAAGTTTTACAGTTTGCAGCTACTTTTGATGAAGATTTTTTTTTTCCAAAATCGTTAGCAAAATACATCATTATTCAACTTAAAACAGTGAGCAAAATAGCATATTGAATCACAAGTGAGCAAAGTAAATAAATTTCTTCACAAGTGAGCAAAGTAAATAACATTAGTGAGCAAAATACACTAACTCTGAGCACAATGTTTTCATGGGATTACAGACATTATAATACATTTTACATTAAATTTAATTATAATTTATAAACATAATTGTACTGTTGAGATTTTCATTATTAAATAAAAAAGTACAATGTTTTTTTTTTAAATTATATTTTAAGATTGTGGAAAAAATTATGTGTAGCACAAGTGAGCATGTCTTTTTCTCACTTGTCCAGTTGGCACACTCGCTTCGCTCGTGTGGCCAATTTCTGGGCCCGTGAGAAAAAGACATATTTTGCTTACTTGTACTAAAAATAGCTATTTTTGCATAATTTATCACATCACTTTATTTAAAGTAAAGAGAATGAGACTTATAGTTTTTAGAATGCAGGTTTCTAGCTCAATCGAATTTAAATATTTTTTTAAAAAATAGAATGAATATGCATATTAATTAATATTAATAAATAAATAAAATAAAATTAAAATACATCGGAAATACGGGGGTTTTGTGTTATAGCGTGTCGTCACCTATTGGGAAAATTCACTGAAAATAGATGGCAGCACCATCAACATCGAGATAGGGAAAACATTCCATTTGAGCCTATGTAGTTATATGTCCAACATTAAGTTTTTATCCGTATTATTTATTTATTTACCCGTTAAATACCATAGAATTATGTTTGTATCTTTAGGGGATATATATTTATTTTTAAAAGGTAAACGCGTCCCATGAGTGAAGGAGATGCAGTATATAAAGGTAAAATAAATAAAGTTTGGTTATGTTGATACGCCATATAAATGTAACTATTGTTTATAGGCGGATAATGTGACTAATTTTGACAAGGTACAAAGAAGAAACTACACTAAATTTGGTGGAAATATTAGATCTATGTTTACAGACATCCAACATCCCAAAATAATTGCCACATAATATTAATTTGTACATAACATCAATGTTTGTTTAATTTTTTCTATAAATTCTCTGTTTGTCATATTAGCGCGAGTGAAACGAACAGGTTAGCTTAGGTTTTTTTTTAAATTTTAATAAATTTTTAGTACCATTCAATAGTTAATTAAACTACTGGTCCTAAATTATGATATTATTTCGTTCTCTATTGTACGTCTTAATGGGAGGTTTTTACTTAGTACAACACCAAATTTTAATTTTTATAAATATTTAACTATTAAATAGTTTTAAACAATAAATAAACTGATTAAACTTATCTGGAAAAGAAGTCATTTGGCAAAAAATCGGCTGAACAAACAATCATAAAAGAAGAAATCGTCTTCCCAATTTTTAAGCTGCAGCTTATTTTTTCCTTTTATTTTTGTCTTTCGGAAAATAGTGCAATGCTATCCCTTTACCTACGTAATTATTGCACTGAGGAACAACAATATCATTTAGATTTAATCGATATTTTGTTAAATTTAGCTTGAATTACACATTTGTATGTGATAACATAACCTGTTTTCCCTAGCCGCAGGATTATAAAAAAATCCACCAGATGTCAGCCACTTTGTTGAATGTTCCCAATATGAATTACATCTTTTGATTGGGGTCTTTAAACCGCGAATGTTTTGATTGTGTAGTGAAAAATCCCGCCTCAAGTCTGACGAATGAGAAGAACCCAAGGGGCGTGGCCTTGACTCACACTAAACTTCACACGTGTACTTTTAAACTGTTATTACTTGAATGAGTGTCTTATAGGACACAAGAGCAGCACCGTCGACCTGTGCCCAAGCCTCTCAGCTCATTTCACACCATTCTATGATTGTCTCAGTTCACATTATTCCAGGCGGAAGAGAACAAGTGGCGGAAATTTAAATGGACGTCATTGGCGGGTTTTGTATTCATTCCATTCTGCGATCTCTATGTGTAGTTTATCCATTGTGGTCTTTTAGTGTTTCTCGTGTCAGTATTTGTTGTTGTTGATTTTATTATTATTGTTGAGTTGAGCCAAAGCCGTCGATTTAAATTTCCGCCACTTTTTATCTTCCGTCTTGATTGTTGTGAAGTAAGGCAATCATGGAATGATGTGAAATGAGACAATCATAGAATGGTCTGAAGTGAGATAAGATGGACAAGATCGACATTCGAAAACAAATTTTATTAGTAAGTTTTAAATGATTTATTAAACGTAAAATAGTATAACAATGTCGGTGACCATTAAATCTGTATAAATACAACTTGTTTTCGCTGGAAGAGTACATTTTGACTTTTATTTAAATTTCCGCCACTGGAATGGTGTGAAATGAGATGAGAGGCTTGGGCAAAGTCGACGGTGCTGCTCTCGTGCCGTATAGTGTAGATACAGCATAACAACATATCACGAAGAAAACGGTTTGACAAGAAAATCCATATTCGTGACGTCATATTAACAATTTCAAATTTTGGAATTCTGTTTTTTATTTGATTAATATTGTCTTCAAAAGTGATATTCTACATTTTGTCAAATTTACTTTTTGAATTAACTTTCTTGTTTCAATTTATACAAGTTTCTAGTTTGGACATTCTATAGAAACTTTTTACAAGAAATTGATAGCTGTCTTCAAAATTTTTGTAGCTCGAACACTTTACGAGAATTTCATACTAACTTTCAATTTTCATATGGGGCTCAAAGTTGTCTTTAGTACTGTTAAATACAGATTTTTTTCTCTTTTCAATGATATAAAACACATGTACATTAAAGTGAAAATAGAGTACGAGGTTAGAAAATTATTTTATCTTTTATCCTGATCTTTACGTATCGAAAATACTGTCGAACGGAAATGACGAAACACTATTGCCCGGTTTCATAAACGAATGTCAAATCTGATGTTAGCTAACAGATCTGTTAATTTAACAGCTTGCTAAATTTTAGAATTGTTTCATAAATATAGCAAATGATTTTAACACTTGTGTTAACTAACACTCATGCTAAAAAAAAAGTAGTGTATTTTCGTATAAGTTGGTAATAGAACTATATTCACAACAGTTATAAAATTTAAAAGATGACAGCTGTCAATGTATTATCGCTGATTAAATTTAAGGTAAGTTACCTATTTTGATGGTTTGGCTATCGCAAATGAAACTAAATAAGTACTTCGTGTTTGATACAGAACCACACGAAATAATCTAACATTTTTTAAGCCTAATAGAGGCTTACGAACAAAATACAGTACGGGGCTGTCGTACGTACAGCTTCAAGGGAGGCAAAGGGGTTGTCCTGTTCCTGTACAACTCAGCATCTGGTCCACCAGGTAACTGAAGGAGTACATGTACATGGGTACAATCAATTGCTCCGATTACACCAGATAAATGAGCGATTTGGAAAAATATTTTTTTATATTAATGATGTCTTCGTTGGTTGGCATTTTTATAAATAATGGCTTTAATATAGCAATTTGTTGGGTTACTTTCTTAATTATTCGCAATATGGAAGCCTTACGTATATGCACGTGATCTCCCAAATCATTTTGGAAAGTTCCAATAGCATAATATCGCATAGCCATCAATAATTGAATCATCGGGCAAATAGGTTTATTTCTACGTGTGGTAGCTAAGTTTTCACCAATATGTCCAAGTAATAATAGGAAACAGCCCTTCGAAAAACGAAAACGAAGTTTAAATTCGTAATCGTTATAAATGTCAAATGGGTTGATTCTGCCTCGGAATCATTTCAATGACATGATCCATAAAGTAGTCTTCTGAATCCTCGGAAGTAGAAATCATTTTATTTCTTTTATAATAATAACTAAATATTTTTCAAAAATTTATGTTGAAAATATACAATAATTTGACATTTGCCAAATTTAACAATTGGTTAAATAATTTAGCACACCGAATTTGACGAGTTAAACTAGCAAGAGATTTAGCAAGCTGCTAAAATTAACACTGATTTATGAAACGTAAATTTACGTTTAGCAGTGTGTTAAAGGTTTAACAGCTTGCTAAAAATTTAGCATTCGTTTATGAAACCGGGCATATGAGTCATATGCAAAACCCATCCTAGCCGCAAGGTTATTTCTTAAACCTTCTTTCCTGAGATTTTATATTCAAAGCTTAGAATATTAATACAAACATGTGTTTGGCGAAAGCCGGCACCCAGAATATTTCGTTTATTATGAGAAATACAGAAAAATGTTATGGAACAAAATTAAACTGGTCAAAAAGACTTGGTGGTCTTACTAAGAATTTTGTGTCACTTCCTGTTTTAGCGGAAGTGTGTACAACTTTGATTCTAGCATAGGGAATCGGTATTATTATATTTTTTTTCGGAATGTACATAAAATTAGATCTACAATGATATCAAAATATCATAGTTTTACTTTAACCATTTCAAAATGGCGACAATTTATTTTCATATTTATGTACTATAGGTAATTAACGAAAAAAAAATAATTAAAATACCTTATAACAATCAACACAATACAAAAACTCTTACTAAATATAACAAACAAAATTAAAATTTAAAATACTCAAAATGGCTGCCGTCATTTTCTGCACAATTTGTCACATATAACAAATTCTGCCATTACATCGTCAGGAAAGGTAGATCTAATATTTTTTGACATTATTTGTTTGGTTTCATATAACAAAATCTCAAATAGCTGGCTATGGTGTATTTTTTTATGAATTTTTATTTGTACATATTTTAAGTGTCGCCATTTTGAAATGGTTGAAGTAAAACAATGATATTTTGGTATCATTGTAAAGCTAATTTTATGTACATTTGGAAAAAATATGTAAAAATACCGATTCCCTATGGTAGAATTAAAGTTGTACACATTTCCGCTAAAACCGGAAGTGACACAATATTATTCCTACGATCATTTTATGAGCCCCTTGTGTAGTTATATTTTTCTTCTTAACATTTTCTTGTATCTCTCAAAATAAACGAAATATTCTAAGTGCCGACCTTTCGCCAAACACCTTCATAGTTGGAGGTTTCAGATTTTAAATTAATCATCAGCTAATAATAGCAAGCAATAGTTCTAATGATGGCCACCAGATAGAGTCTTTAACTGCATCCCTAATAATACTACGATTATTGTTTTTAAAAAAAATATCAAGTTACGAAAACCGAAAACATTTTTAAACAGTTTCAAATGTTTGACGTTTTATTGAAGGTTTAGAAAATGGAGGAAAATCCTGAGTAAGAAATAATGTATTTTAGATGAAATTTAAATTAAAATCGTATTTTTTAGGGATGGTAATTGGTGTATTGTATGCTGCAAGTTTCTTGGATTTTATTGGAGGGGTGTATTTATACTAATATGGCCCATTCTTTCTGGCGTAGTGTTTGTAATAGACACAGATGAAAAAATCAGAAACTTATACGTTCTGGTGTTAATGGCAGGGTATTGGGTTACAGAATGTGTTCCTTTACAAGTTACCGGGCTGCTACCCATAGTGCTTCTACCTTTATTGAATGTCGTGAATACAGGTATGTATGTCAAGGTTAAAGCCGGATTCAGAGTTCACGTAATATAATTTAACTTAACCTAAACTTATCCGTAACTAAATTTAAAAAGAATTGATATTTCGCAATTGTCGAAACGTCAAACGTAATATGTTTATTTTGACTTTATAATTACTACGTTTAAATGTATTTCTTACGGGTGTAGTCCATTATTTGAGCAATTTTTAGCCAACAATTTTCTTTTTTAAAATTATTTTTGAAATCTTTTACAGGTTTGCTTATATAGTATCTCATTTTTTTTACTAATTCTGTTAATTTGCCTTCATCTTTGTTTTTATATTTTAAAGCAGCAAAAAATAGGATAAACTTGACATTACGATCAAACAATTAATATATTAATTGATCAGTTTAATTATGACAGATGACAGATACCTCCGACCAAGTTACGTAACGTAGGTTAAAATATAAAATTTGGTTATATCAAAAATTACGATAACTATGAAATACTATACGACGTTTCATATAATAAATATTTCGTTCAGTTAAGTTAGTTACGTTACGTGAACTCTGAATTCGCCTTAAATGAATATTCATACTGCGCCTGTCAAATGAGGTCTTGCAAAAAAAATTAGTAAACCTTTTGTTTAAATCGAATCTATAATGTCTAATTTGTTGCTCTATATGAAGTAATTATTTTTTATTTACATTTTATATTATATAATATTATTTTAAAATATCATCAAAAAATAGTTATATACAGAAGCGACATTCCGTGTCGGTACCTTTCATGTCACCCTAGTCAGTTCTATGACCTTCAAGCATTGTTTGGACCTTTCAATTTGTTGCCTCATTTACCCAACACATTTACATTTTTATTTGAGTGATAAAATAATTTTTAGAATGTAAAAATACTAAAATTATAAATATCAATATAATAAACGTAAATGAGATGAAATTAGTAGGTACATAATTATTTTTTGTAAAAATTTTTATTAAATAAAATGTCTGTATTTTGCAAGTTCATCAATAAGCACAATTTTCTATTTCTTTCTTTTTGATTAAATTTAAAACTCATATTACTTTTTTCATAGCTTAAAATATTCTGTGTCAAATACATATACCTAATAACACACAGAAGCGACACTCCGTGTCGGTACCTTTCATGTTCCCCTAGTCATTTCTATGATCTTGAAGCATTGTGTAGACCTTTAAATTTGTGTTCTTCCCCTATCTCTCTCTCAGATGTGAGTAAACTTTCCGATTTTAAACAATGGGCCCTTTAAATTTATGCTCATTCTACATCTCTCTCTTATTTTCGCTTCTCTGTCTTACTGTCGCTTCTGTATAAACCTATTCTGTGCTATAGGTCCGTAGATAAAAACAGAAATAATTGTGATTTGCAGGTCGAGTATGTGAACAATACTTCAACAACACAAACTTCTTGTTTCTGGGCAGTATCTTTATCGCTTCTGGTATAGAATACTCGGGACTGCACAAGAGAATCGCGTACTGCACACTTCTAACTGTAACACACTTGTACACTGTTTAAATTCTGTCCAAATTTGATATATTTGTAGATAGGCGTGAGTCCTCGACGACTTCACTTTGGATTGTGTCTCGTGACTTGCTTTCTGTCTTTCTGGCTGACTAACTCGGCTGCCACTGCCATGATGTGTCCGATCTTAGCAGCTGTGTTAGAAGAACTCGAAGCGGTAGGTATTTCCGTAGAGATGTTTAAAAAATGGCGGGAAACAATCTGTCAGTAACAAGAATAGGGTGTTAAATGTTGGAATACTACCATTTTGCAATAGAGTATGAAAATACATATACATTCATTAATGAGGAGTATTAGAGAAAACATTTTATTTAAATACTACTTCGTTCGCGACTACCTATTGCAACGCCATAGGCTATGTGATCATTGATACTAGTGACATCTTGCGGCGTTTCTTCGCATTTTGTCCGGTAGTATCACTGTACAGCTATACAGGGTGTTAATACTAAGTTGTACCATCCGAAAACGGCAGTTAGAACTCATTGAGATAAATAACTTTTCTTAGTTCAAATTTTTTATTTGGATCCCCAGTTCATAGTTATTGGCGTTCTTTTGTTTTTCGAAAAATCGTCATTACTCCCTTATTTTAAGTAATATTTAAAAAATACAAAAGCTTTTAGTATTGGCTTTCGGTTCTCTAAAACATTTGTATTTACAATTATTTTCTATTTTATCAAATAACAAAATGGCGACCGATCAAAAATTTCAAAACTAGATATTTTGAAAACCAGTCGATCGATTTTTGAAAATAAAACCTTGATAAATTCTTTAAACTATCTATTAACATTTGTCTGAAATATCTGTCTAAACGAAGTTTTTATTCAAATTGAATTGCAAAATACATTTTCACCAACTACAACAATGTTTTGATAATTATGATTTTTATACACAAATTATGCAAATAACTTTTGAAGATAAATTAGTAAATAATTTCTTTTTGTAACTAAAGATATATCTAAAGAACAAGATCAAAAAGTATATAAATTTGAATGTACAAATTAGAAAACATAAGCTTCACGTTTCAAGTACGCGTTTATTGTTAGGTTCTTGTTTTTATTATTTTATACAAATGTCAGAAGATAGTTTAAGGATTTTATAAATATTTTATTTTCAAAAAACGATCGACTAGTTTTAAAAATATCTTGGTCTCCATTTTGTTATTTGATAAAATAGAAAATAATTCTAAATATAAATATTTTAGAGAACCGAAAGCAAATGCTCAAAGTTTTTGTATTTTTTAAATATTTCTTAAAATAAGGAAGTAATGTCTATTTTTTGAAAACAAAAGAACGCCAATAACTATGAACTGGGGCTCTAAATCAAAAATTTGATGTAAGAAAAGTTGCTTGTTTCAATTAGTTGTAACTACCGTTTTCGGGTGTTACAACTTAGTATTAACACCCTGTATACATTTAGTATTAGTGAAAATATTTTAGTTAAATATTAGTACCGCCATGTGTAATGTGTAATGCTTTGTATATAAAATCTCAGGATGGAGGATGCGACCGGAATGAGTTTTGCATATGGCGGATAGTGTTTCGTCATTTCCGTTTGTCAGTGGCGTGCCATCCTAAAAATATGAGATACAACAAACTTAAAAATGCTGTAAATTTTGTAGTAATAATTTACAATTTAATAAATATAATCGTGAAATACAAAAAGTAAGAGGTAAAATATTTACATATATAAAATAAAGTAAATATAAAAATTGAAGTTTTTATTGTCCTTTAAACAATATAATTATAGTTGTTGAAATAACTTGTGAATAATAGTTTCTATTGTCTTTTCTTTAATTAAAGTAAAGAATTTTATGAACAGTAGAAATGTATATTCCAACTCTTTATTTAAAATTACTATGATACGGCAATGAAATTATTTCTTAACCTTTAAATTACACGACGGGGTTCATTCTCATTTGGCAATATGCAATAAACTTCATAATATGTATATCAATGTGTAGTTTCATTTTTCATTCTAATAGTTGAACGATACAAAATACTTACTGATGAAATTAAATACCTAAACTTTTGTTCTTCCTGGTTTGGGAACAACCACATGCAACACAACTGATCATAATTATTAGGTACTATACAGGGATGCTGAATATGAAAAGAAAGTTAAATAATTTCGATACAATTAGATTTTATTTGTATAGAGTGAAGAAGCGCAGCTAAATTAGAGTTTAGTGCAGGCACATGCAACTTATTCAAATGCTCAACAAGAAATGAGTCATACTTGGGTTTTTCATGTAGCCACTAGATTGCAACCCTCCTTCCTCAGATTTTATATTCAAAAGTTTAATGTCAATGTCAATGTTAATAGCTACCACGAAGATTAATATAAAAAAAGTGTAGACTTATACAGAAAGATGGCTACTGAAATATGCTTTAAAAAGTGAAACACTGCCTTAGAGAAAAATAGCATATAGTGCCTATACATGGTATCCGATTTAAGAGGGTAACCATTGGGGTTTGGAGAACTGTAAGAGATACGAAGTCGGTTAAATTGGGGCAAAGTTGTTGCATTGGTTGCCCATTTCTATACATAGCTCGTTAGATATGAGAAAAAAACTGATTCTGACATATTTACATTTTGACTTATAACTTTCTTGTTTCCATTTAAACAATTTTCTAGTTTGCACATTCTACACACATTTTTACGAGAAATTGACAGCGGTCCTCAAAATTTTTGTAGCTCGAATACTTTTCGAGAAATTCATACTAACTCAATTTCCTTATGGGATACAAAGTTGTCTTTAGTACTGTTAAATAGAGATTCGATGAATTGGTATAAGAAAATTATAAGCAGGGTTAGCCTAATCACGATTTATATCATAAATTAAATCAACTGATTTTTAAAATAAAAATCAATGATTTTATCAAAGATAAAAGTATTATAATTATAATATTTTTAATTATTTGTACAAAACAATTATTTATAACTAAAATATATTCTGTATATAATTATATCTTAAAATTAACAGGTATTTTATCATTTTCTTTCTCATATAAAAGAAGGATAATATAAGAATTTAAATATAGTAAATAAAAAATAAATATAATAAATAAAAAAAATCAACGATTTTTGATTTTTTAAAATAAATAATGATTTTTGCCAACCGTGGTTACAAGGGAAAAAGTGGCCAAAATCAGTGTTTTTGTTGATATTTAGTGAGCTATGCATGTTTTGAAGAAACCAAATACCTGATTGAAATGGGCAACTAAAGCGGCAACTTTGTCCCAATAGGGAAGTTTAATTTTATCAACTCAAAATAGTGGATAAAGTAGCACTTTAGCCGCAAGGATAGATAAAGTAACACTTTAACAGCAAGGGTAGATAAAGTACTTTAACTTTTGTTTATTAGAAGTACATTTCCATAACAACGCACACTACTGACATTTTAAAATTGTTCATAAATTAGTTATTTTTTATACAAGACGATAAAATAATATTTTATCGACAAGCGGAAAGTGTTAATTCACGAGCGATATAATCGCGAGTGAATTATTTTTCGCGAGTCGATAATTTAATTTTATCGTCGTGTATAAAATTCTATTTTTTTCTATAGCAGGTTTTGAAGAGAAAAGAATTAGAAAAATTAAATTAATATTTAAGAACAATTTTAGTAGTGTACGTTATGGAAATGTACTTCTAATAAACAAAAGTTAAAGTATTTTATCTACCCTTGCTGTTAAAGTGTTACTTTATCTATCATTGCGGTTAAAGTGCTACTTTATCCAATATTTTGAGTTGATAAAATTACACTTTAACATCTGCTATAGAAAAAATTAATTTAATTTTGCTAATTCTTTTCTCTTCAAAACCTGCTATAGAAAAAAATAGAATTTTATACACGACGATAAAATTAAATTATCGACTCGCGAAAAATAATTCACGAGCGATATAATCGCGAGTGAACTAAGACTTTCCGCTTGTCGATAAAATATTATTTTATCGTCTTGTATAAAAAATAACTATTATTTTATCAAGATTGCCCTCAAAAGTGATATTCTACATATTATTTCACCCAAAGATGCCTAGATTTCTCAAAAAATTAAATTTTATACAAAAATGACGTCAGAGTGGCTCGCGGAGGACGTATCGTCTAACTTAGGCTAGGCGCGCACTACGACTTTTTGCCGTGCGGCTAAATCGCCGCGCGGCATTTCGCCGCGCCGCAGTTTTGTAACACAGGCTTTTATATTAGGGAGCGCGCACTTGCGTCTTGATCGCCGCAGCGGCAAAAAAAATGCAGCGTGTCCCATTTTTAATGCGGTGCGGCGACGCAAGTTTGTTTTGGGACATGTAGAATTATATAGAACAGCGCGCACTACGGCAATTCACCGCAGTGAAAACTTGTTTTTAAAGAAAGATGTCGTCTCCTGGATCACCGGCAAGTCCTGTAAATGATGCAGACCCTTTACAAATTAATGTGGAAAAATTAATAATATTCAATGCTCATTCTCTAATATTTAAAAAACTTTTCAGGATAATCTCGTAATTCCCTAAATATTTTAGAAAATTGTCCTTTGTTCAGTCTTTCACTAGTAAGGGGGTGTACCCAAAAACGGTTAGTTCTTTTTCGTTTCTTTTCGCGATTTCTCATTATTAAAATACTTATACACGCTGTTTTCACGAGATCCATATTTAAAAACTTCTGAAAAACAGCTGTAGTCCGCGCGTTTCAATTTCTCTGCGTTTTTCTGTCGTACGACAATTCACCGCACGGCATTTTGCCGCGCGGCGAAACAACGTAGTGCGCGCCTAGCCTTAACAAGCGCGTGCTGGGTTCCCATGGCAACAGAGAAGCGTGTGGTGATACAACCTACGTTCAAAAAGTCAGGTCTCACCATCCCTTCTGCGCAAGCGCATATCTCACTTGTGACGTCAGAGTGGCACGAAGATAAATCATTAATTATAAATAATTGGCAACATAATTTTAACTTTCAATTACATTTTAAGTTATAATTATTCATATACTTACGACTAAAAGTTATTTCACATGTAATTTCAACCACGCTAACCGACTTCGTATCTCTAACTCTAACAATTCTCCACACCCAATGCTTAGCTCTTAAAACAAACACTGTATTACTACAGAATAGATCTTTCATGTCATTACCATACCCATAACCTCACTAACCACCACTATATTCTCCCTGTAGCAAGGAATCGGCAGCATGTACTACCCGAAGACCCCAGGCGAAGAGTAAGCACTCTACACCTAGCTCTCCCCTGCTGTAACTCTAACTCTTGTTGTTGTTGTGTTTAGTACCCCCAGACCTACAAGCATCACCGTCGGCTTCTTTCTCTCGGCTGCCTACGCGTCTACTCTGGGTGGCTTGGCTACTTTGGTTGGTACGGGGACCAATATAACGTATAAGGGACTCTTTGAGAAGTAAGTGAAGAAATGTTGGGTTACATAAGGGCCGGTATTTCAGTTTATTGTTAACCATTTTGTTTAGTAACTATAGGTTATTTTAACTATAAGTTAACTATTAGTTTAATTTTGATAAGTTTTTTATTATTTTGTTAAGTTACTGTGAGTTAACTAAGCAGTGCCTTATATTGGTAGCATTGAACAGACCTTTTGTGTACGTTGAACGAACCCTGTTCTGTATTTGACATTACAATAATAACCTCAAAATAGTGTGTCACAGAAATACATATAAAAAAATGTCACGATATAAAAAAAGAGCTACCAATTTCACAAAAGAACAAGAGGGTATTCTTGTTGCTTTGGTGGAAGAACATAAAAAAGTAATAGAATGTAGAAAAAGAGGTAATACAAACTGGTAACAAAAATAAAAAGCATGGAAAATTATAGAAAGTAAATTTAATGCCAATATGAATAATAATCAATTTAGAGATTTCAACAGTTCTTTTGGACAAACGGAAACGTTGAAAAAAAATCGTTTTCATCCCATACTTCAAAATTATTTATTTTAGGTATAATTACTTTATTTTTCTAATTTTTATATCCTCATCGTCACTATATACATTTCTATCAAAATCATCTATGTCCATGTCAGTATTACAGTATCACATTTTTAGGTTATAAAGTCAGTAACTAAGAGTTAACTAATACATTTGGTATTGGTTAGGATAACTATTAGTTAACCAATGAATCTTGCTTAAGCAAAAACTGAAAAACGCAGTGTAATTTCTAACTATCAGTTAACAATAGTTTATGAGTTAACTAGGAATTGAAAAACCGGGCCTAAGTGTAAATGTCAGTTGTGGATTGTAAAGGGTAAAAGAGTGGGAGAACGAGTTTGGTGTTGTAATAATTCGTTTAGAAATGTAAAAGAAATGAGGTTTAGATTTTACTTATGGTCTGGTTTGTTCCAACTAGATATTCCTGACGGTTTGTAATTAGTTTATGTATCAGTTCTATGGATAGTTCTAGTCTACTGGAGGGTTATTCCAACTCAGATAGCGGTAGCGAAACTTCGCTATTCGACTTGAAGCCATCTGTTGGTCGTGAAAGGAACATCGTATATGACATAGCGGGACTTCGCTATCCATAGCGAAAGCCACAGAGCTCCCGCTAAGAGCATAATTTTTAATTTTTATATTTATACGGAAGTGAGAGTATACGATTTAATTAATTTTATAAACAGTAGTTTAATGATAAGAATAGTTTGTATATTTTCTATATCGATATTATCGATTTCCTTCTAGTTCTTCTTCTTCTTCAAGCATCTATACGGCCAAATAAAGCATCGAAATAATGAGCTATAATCTAAAATAATTATGAAATAAAAGATATAGTACACAAACAATTCTTATCATTAAACTACTCTTTATAAAATTAATTAAATCGTATATAGTCGAAATTTTTAAGCAGTAGAGAGACGTCATAGACCTGAAAAAAACGTTACAAAATGAAATAAAACTTGTAGAAATTTTCGAAAGATGTTTTTATTTAGAAAACCAAGTAGTAAAAAAAGGTATCATAAAAAAATTACTTATTTATGATATTTACTATTATTTCAAATTAAAATATAAGGTATTTAATGACATTTCAATTTATTTATAATAATTGCAGTGTATTTTTTTTAACACACGTTGGCTACGACTCAAATAAAATATGTTTACATATATTTGTTTCTTGTCACGCCGATCGATTGAGTTGTCAAATAATATAATATAAAATCTTTATTTGTTCGTTTAAGTTGTATTGTTCCTTATTATTGTTCGTATTCGTGTTCTTTGTTATACGTTTATTTTATTAGCGTAAGTAATAATGCCTAAAGCATTATCGAAGCAATCGCAAGTGCTAACTGCAAATGCGATTGCATATTTTGAAAAAGAACTGGCACGCGGTGGACCATTACTACCGTTAAAAGCAGTTCGAGCGGTATGTTATCATTTTATTTGTTATTAAATTTGGCATTGCCATATGCAACACGCAACACATTTTCTAAACTAATGCACATGTAACCTTTGTAATTCGTGACGTCATAATCTAGTTACAAATATTGATGACGTTTCTCTACTGCTTAAAAATTTCTACTATACTCTCACTTCCGTATAATATCATAAAATGACAAAAATGGGCGATAGCGAAGCGTTATGCTCGTAGCGGGACCTCTGTAGCTTTCGCTATGCCTAGCGTAATGCAACACCCTGTTATGCTCCTTAAGGGGACGAATAAATTCTGTTAATAAATTTATGCTGTATTTCTAACGACAAGGGAAATATCGAAGACGGGCATTTCGATGACTCACCTGTATACAGTGTGTGCAACGAAATGCGGAACATAGGACTTTAACATGAGATTTCAAAAAATTGCGGATACTCTCTTTCACGATGGATTTAGAGGAAAACTACAAGAGTATAAAGTTGTTCAAAATTAAATTCTACGTTAGATAAGATCATAATTGTTGCAACAGCAGGTATGCAGTATGAGATATATTAAATATAATACGTAACATTTTCGTTCAAAATCAGACATCCATGGAAATAAAAAAAATGTATGTGTCAATTGTGACAGTTAGTAACCTTACTTTGTGTTCAATATTTTATAAATTATATTTGTACTGTTTTTTTAATATTAACATATTGTTAAAGAAATGAATATAAATACTAGTTAAATAATATTAAATAATGGACAATAAATATTATAATTAGTGAAACTTCTCTAAACTGACAGATAGATATTTTCTTTTATTTCCATGGCTATCTAATTTTTAACGAAAGTATTACATTTTATGTTTAATATGTCTCATATTACAGTCCTGTTGTTGCAACAATTATGATCTTAAATGATGTAGAATTTAATTTCGAACAACTTTGTACTCTTGTAGTTTTGTTCTAAATCTATCAGGAGAGAAAATATCGGCAATTTTTTGAAATCCCATGTTAAAGTCCTATGTTCTGAACTTCGTAGCACACTCTGCATACAGGGTGAATACTGAAAACCTTGACATAGGGAAATAACATGGGAAAACAGTTTTTTGCTGTTTCCATCTGTCCCGCTAAATAAAATCGGGTGTATATGGTATCGTTAGTTAGATTACTTAATTTTACATCTAATAAAACTAAATGTTGTGTAATAAGACCTTTTCTAACTGAAATATTTGATAAAATAAATTGTATTTTGAAGTTTATCCTTCATATTTTCGAATAAGAAACGTCAAAAACAAAATGCTCCATAGCCGAGTGGATACCAGGGCTGTTTCATAACATAAAAAATCTACAAGACCTGGTTCGAGACCACTTCAGCCCTACTTTTTTTTAATTAAATTTTGCTTAAAATATCTTTATTATATCAGACTATTTTAATAAAATAGCAATATTCATATTTTTATAAATAAAAAAATCCAAATATTTAATAGAATTATTATTTGCTGTCTGTCAAACTTAACAATTAATTCGAATTTAGTTTTTGGTGTATAATTTTGTATTTCATGTTTCGAAACATGATATTTTAAGTATAATTTAATTTAAAAAAAAAATAGGGCCGAGGTGGTCTCGAACCAGGTCTTGTAGACTATTTATATTATGAATCAGCCCTCGTATCCACTCGGCTATGGAGCATTTTGTTTTTGACGTTTCTTATTCGAAAATATGAAGGATAACCTTCAAAATACAATTTATTTTATCAAATATTTCAGTTAGAAAAGGCCATATTACACAACATTTGGTTTTATTAGATGCAAAATTAAGTAATCTAACTAACGATACCATATACACCCGATTTTATTTAGCGGGACAGATGGAAACAGCAAAAAACTGTTTTCCTATGTTATTTCCCTATGTCAAGGTTTTCAGTATTCACCCTGTATACTTGTGGATAAGACATAGCATATGATAAAGTGAAGCCGGTGGCGGCCATTTTCCTCACCTCTCAATCTATTCCAATTGACGCCAAATATCAATTGGGAGTCGCCACTGATAACAGATGGCAGTAGTAAAATGTGAATAGTAAGGAAAACACTGGATTTCACTGCAACTCACAGCCTTAGTTTATAGAGTTTATCTTTCAATTTAATATTTTTACCGTAAATTTTAGTGAGATACAGTACATAAAATATGTTTATTGCATTAGGAGTTGTATATTAATTTATTTGAATGGAGTGTTGTGCGGTCTATAGATGAATTTATTGTACGAATTAAATTATTAGTTTTTCCAGATTAATCATTGTACAATCGAAAATTACTCTCACGTTCTTAAATTTTGAAAAACATATTGGTATATATGATACTTGCTGTAACTGTTCTCTGTAATAAAATAAAATAATTGGTTTTTATGTTAAAGATAGACATTGCAATGTTACATAAATATATGTACGGTAGAGTGACCATTTTTTTAAAGAATAGCAGTACGAAATATATGTTTTTTAATTATTAGGTCAAATGTTAGGGCAAAATATGGAAAAATTGTAGCAATACTATTGCTATAATTTTATTGTTATAGCTACAGTTGCTAGTTATTTTCAAAATTAAACCAAGTCACTAATTAAACGTTAAATCCTTCGAGCATATATTAACTAGAGAGAGTATGGGTGCTTTTGTTGTGAAGCCAACATGTGGGGTTCGGGGAGCGGTGCGGTTCCCCTATAACGGAGTATAGCGGGTTGCTGTTAGAGTACACTTTGACCTTCGAACGTAGAAGACTGACAGATGCATTAATATTTGAATGTAATAATTTATTTATTATTATTATTTTAGGTTTTTGACAAGTTTAGATAAATATTTTAAAATTATTACGAGTATGTTATGTGAATATTTATATAAAACTATCAATCACGCATAGATGCACAATTTGAAAAAATATTTTTATTTATTACTTACCATTGTCTATTTAAAAAATCATTCATACAAAATCTAACAAAAATAATTACTGAAAACAAATATTGTAAAATCTTAGGTATTACATCAAAATTGAAGGATTTTCAAGGAAATCAGGAACCATTTTTTTATATAAACATATATATTTACAAAGTATTTTACTGATTTTAGATTAGAATGGTTTTTGTTAATTTACTTCTAATTCTGTCTTTAATATCGGATTTTTTTTACTTAATTAGGAGCTGCACATGTGCGAACCATTTTTAAAACCACAATCAAAACACAAAGCGACACAAAACCACGCGTACGGCACGCTCAAATGACATTTGTAAACAAAGAATGCAACAAGCAATACACCGTTATAGGGGCATCACCCTCCCTCCCACTTCATCATGTTTGCTACAAAACAATGTCTACCCTAGCTGGCGTATACTGTCTCTAGTTAGTATATGCTCGAAGGTTAAATCAATTGTGTTATTACTGGAATCTATATAGATAGATTGCATAAATTTTAGTTAATATTTAAATACCAATTCAAATTGTTTATCAGTTCAAGGGTTTAAAAATCAGAACTGTATACTGACAAAATCATTAATAAGGTAAATTGAAATTTATGGAAATTACTTTAAATATTTTTTTTGCTTTTATTTTAAATAAAAAAACAATAATTTTTGTCTTACTGACGTTTTGGATGTAACCAAAATATCAGATGCTTTTTGTAGACATACATTTAGATATAAAAATATTTATTTTATTTTACTGCTGAATGATATTAAATTAGTATCTTCTCTTATTATTACCACCTTCAAGAATAAATATTAATATTTTTAAGTATAAAATGCACTACAAAATACTTAGATGAACTAAAATCGTTTTACGAAATGATGGGAAACCAACGTTCATGAATAGTGAAATTTTCTTCACAATGTTTAAAATTATTTTCCACAGTTTTTCAAAACTTAGTCTTTTAAGAAATAGTGCAGAGATATTTCAGAACTTAAATAATTATCGCACAGTGGTACAAAAGAATTATACTAGTTAAATTTTGAAGAAAATATACAGACTCCTATGCTTTTACTATGCGCATCGACCTTATTACACTAGTGTATAGTATAAGGTCGATGAATATGCGACAGTTACAATGTTTTCCCTACTATTTTTTTGCCACCAGATGTCAGCTACTTTGTTGGCGACGCCCAATACACTCATTACTATCTACAACCAAATATCACTAAGCTTTTTACATTTGATTTGTTAGTTATTTTATTTTGAATATAATATAAAGGATAATGACATTTAAACGGGTGGAATAATGCCACTTGACACTCAACTGTTTTATATGTTGTTTCAGGCGTTTTCCCGAAGGAGATAAAATAGAATTCGTGCCTTGGATGTTGTTTAATATTCCGCCTGTCCTTATAAGCACTATTTTAATGTGGTTTTTCATTGAGGTAAGTCTACAATTATTTTAAATTTACTTATAGTTGTTTATACTCCGTTTGCGAATGAGAAAGAGTTATAAATTAATCTGTCAAAGACATTCCAGTGGCGTGCTGATAACACAGGGCAGAACTAAAATGAGAATAGTGCGGAAACACTGGAATTTACTGCATCTCACAGCATTAGTTACAGGGTGAATACTGAAAACCTTGACATAGGGAAATAACATAGGAAAACAGTTTTTTGCTATTTCCATCTGTCCCGCTAAATAAAATCGGGTGTATATGGTATCGTTAGTTAGATTACTTAATTTTGCATTTGATAAAACCAAATGTTGTGTAATATGGCCTTTTCTAACTGAAATATTTAATAAAATAAATTGTATTTTGAAGGTTATCCTTCATATTTTCGAATAAGAAACGTCGAAAACAAAATGCTCCATAGCCGAGTGGATAAGAGGGCGGATTCATAATATAAATAATCTACAAGACCTGGTTCGAGACCACCTCTGTCTTACTTTTTTTTAAAATTAAATTATACTTAAAATATTTTTATTATATTATATCAGAATGCTCAAATTTTGATACTAGGTTACGAAGCATAATTTAATTTAAAAAAAGTTGGGCCGAGGTGGTCTCGAACCAGGCCTTGTTGATTATTTATATTATGAATCCGCCCTCTTATCCACTCGGCTATGGAGCATTTTGTTTTAAACGTTTCTTATTCGAAAATATGACGAATAACCTTCAAAATACAATTCATTTTATCAAATATTTCAGTTAGAAAAGGCCAAATTACACAACATTTGGTTTTATTAGATGGAAAATTAAGTAATCTAACTAACGATACCATATACACCCGATTTTATTTAGCGGGACAGATGGAAACAGCAAAAAACTGTTTTCCCATGTTATTTCCCTATGTCAAGGTTTTCAGTATTCACCCTGTATAAAGATTATCTATCATTTTAATATTGTTACCCTAAATTGTAGAGAGATGTAGTAAATAAAATATGTTTATTACATTAGAAGATATACCGGGTGTCCCAGCTCGACCGACACATGGGAGTTTTACATGGGAAATCAGGTAATTATGAATAGTATCTCCCCAGTGCAAGATATTAACTTGAAATTTTGTATGCTTATTGAGGAATATTATTTCTATGGATTACAGTTTTTTGAAATATGTAATTTCGTCTGAACGACGAGATTTATTAAATTATAAAATCTAATATTTTCATTCAAAATCAGACAGCCATGGAAATAAAAGAAAATATTTTTCTGACAGTTTAGTAAAGTATCACTGATTTTAATTCTTATTCCCTGTATTTTAATATTATTTAAGTTGAATTTAGTTTCTTTTTGTTAAATAATATACCAATATTACAAAAATATAAATATCTGCAATGGTATGTCATTAACTGTCAGAACTGTCACATAGATATTTTCTTTTATTTCCATGGCTGACTGATTTTGAACGAAAATATTAGATTTTAAATTTAATAAATCTCGCCCTGCAGACGTAATTGCATATTTCAAATAAGTGCGATCCATAGAATTAATATTCTCCTATAAGTATACAAAATTTCAAGTGAATATCTTGCACTGGGGAGATACTATTCATAATTACCTGATTTCCCATGTAAAACTCCCATGTGTCGGTCGAGCTGGGACACCCGGTATATCAATTTATTTAAATGGAGCTGTGCGACCTATGGTTGAATTTATTCTACAACTTGAACTATTAGTTTTTTGCAGATCAATAATTGAACAATCTAAAACTACTCTATCGTTCTTAAATTTTTAAACCATTCTGGTATATTTAATATTTGCTGCTGTTGTTCTCTGCCTAAAATAAAAAGAAATTGGTTTTAACGTTAAGGATAGACTTCGCAATGTTACATAAATAAATGTACGGTAGAGTGATCATTTATATTTTTGGGGCGTATACATTTTATCCTCCAAACATATTATATTGGTCGACATTATACCTTGTACACATTTAAACTTGCACACAGTATGTCGTGCACACTTTTTATTGGAAATAATTTTTATCTTGCACTCATTTTATCTCAATACAAGTTTTATCTAGTACACATTTTATTTTACACTCATTTCATCTTCCACACATTTTATCTTCCACACATTTTATCTTCCACACATTTTATCTTCCTCACATTTTATCTTTAAAACATTGTATCTACCATTCATTCATTCATTGCCCACGCAATTAATATTCCGCACATAATCTTCCACACACTAACAATCTTCACAAACATTTCATCTCGCACAAATTTTATCTTCCGCACATATAATCTTCCACACACTAACAGTCTTCACAAACGTTTAATCTCGCACACATTTTATTTCCCCCACACTGTATTTTCAACACATTTTATCTTTCACACATTTTATCTATCACACATTTTATCTTCCACACATTTTGTCTTCCACACATTTTATCTTCCACTCATATAATCTTCCACACATTTTATCTTACTGCCATCTCTTGGTTGCTCCATTAAGCATAATTTAAAAAAAAGATCTAGTATGTAATTTGAAATAATTATAATTTGTCAATTGCTTTGACAGAAACGTATAGCTCGCCGGACATGAGTTTTGGTAACAGCGACAAAGGAAAAAAGTTTTGATGTGTGGAAGATAAAATGTGTGGAATATAAGAAGTATGGAAGATAAAATGTGTGGAAGATAAAATGTGTGGAAGATAAAATGTGTGGAAGATAAAATGTGTGTAATATAAAATGTGTGGAAGATAAAATGTGTGATAGATAAAATAGTGGCAATGATAAAAGGTTTCAAAAATAATATGTCTCGATAATAAAATGTCTGGAAGATCGGCAATGCGTTAGATAAAATAATCAGTATTAAAAGTTTCTGAAGGTAAAATGTGTAAAAGATAAAATTGGTGTAAGATAATTTTTTACACAGATTAAAAGTGTGCACGATATACTGTTTGGATGTTTGAATTTGTACAAGGTATAATGACGAGCAAAATAACATGTGTGGAGGATAAAATGTATACGCCCCATATTTTTGACAAAATCAATACGAAACCTATGTTTTATATATTGTGTCCGTTTTAAGAAGCTAACATTGGGATGTGGAGAACCGTACGAGATACGAAGTTGGTTAAATTGGGGCAAAGTTGTCGCATTACTTACCCATGTCAATCAAATCAAAAAGTTTTTTGGTTATATCTAATGAGTTATGCATGTTTTGGGGAAAACAAGTACATGATTGAAATGGGCAACTTTGCCCCAATTTAACCGACTTCATACTCTTACGGTTGTCCACATTCCAATAGTTACCTTCATAAAATTGACACCCTGTATATATCTAGAAAAGAATGATGATCATTGTAAAGTTTTCCGTAATTTTTTATATGGATTATTATAGAATATATTCACGTTCAAAGTGAACTGACTATAAATTTTTTTCCGATAGTAGTATTCTTTCTTCTTATAATTTAGGGCTGTTAACGATATTCGAGTATTCGAATAATTCGGATATTCGAATATTCGTATATACGAATAATTCAGATATTCGATTAAATCGGATATACGAATAACTCGGATATACGAATAACTCGGATATTCGAATAACTCGGATATACGAATAATTCGGATATACGAATAATTCGAATATACGAATAATACGGATATATGAATAATTCGGCTATACAAATATGTTGGATATACCAAAAACTGGAATGTACAAATAACTGCGATATCCGTATATTTCGAATATCCGATTATGAGAAATTCGGATAATGAAACTTAGGTATATAAAATTATAAATAAATCAGGATTAATAAAATATTAAATTTTTTTATGATGTAACGTCTAATTGAATGAAATAATAACAAAAAAATAGTAAAAATAATAAATCGTTATTTGTTGTTTGCATTATTAATTAATGTAATCTTTAAGGTAATTTAATTAACTTGTAAATGATTAATAATATTGTTAAAATTTAAAAACAATATTGTTCCTTTCAAGAACTCGTACATGAGGATTGTATCCGATGCAGTATACAATATAAGGTTTAATGCACAGATCGTTGTAAAATAAGATTCAATGCATTAAACCAAATATGACACTGATCGAAATACAATACTCATTCGATCATCATTAGGTAACCGATCGAAAGATTTTACATACATTCGTAAATTCTTGTAGATTTCGCTCTGTTTTCATGTAATTTTAGTTTTAATATTGTACTGGCACCATAGATGCACACACAAACGTCCCGCTCGATTATCCGAATATTGAATTATTCGAATATCCGAATATTCGAATACCCCGATATTCGATTAACCGAATAATCGAATATCCGGATGTTCGATTAATCGAATATCTGAATAATCGAATATTTGGCTATTCGAATATTTAACTATTCGGTATTCGTATTATCCGGATACGAATATTTTTGTATCTGAATATTCGAATACTAAAATTCTAAAAATCAACAGCACTATATAATTCTATGTTTTAATTGTAGTAACTATAAGAAATTTTTCCCCAAAGAAAATTTAGAAAAATCCACATCCGTGGTTAAGATGTTTGAAAGAATTGAACTAACCCAACTTGAAACTATGTTCTACCTTATACACCTGTATTATTTTGCAGCTCATATTCATGGGATTCCTCAGACCGAACTCAGAATCATCTCAGATCATAAAAGAAGGCGCGAAGAATGTAGAAGCCGCTAGAAGTGTAATCGTAAGCAAACAAGAGGAACTGGGGAACATGAAATGGAACGAAGCAGGCGTTATGATACTGTTTATCACGTGCATTCTGCTCTGGTTCTTCCGAAAACCCGAGTTCATTCCTGGATACCAAAGTTTATACACAGTGTAAGTCCATGCCTTGAAGTTACACAACACAACTAGTTACGTAATCGCTCATGTCGGCTGGATGGCTGAGCGAGCTAGTGTAACAAGTCTAAGTCAGCACATTCTAGTGGCACCAATAATAGTTATTTACATAACAAGCGTGGAAAGTGGTAAATAGCAAGCGAGTGTAGGGATTGAAGAACGAGGCGTGTAGCGCCGAGTGATTTAATACACGAGCCTTGCTCTGCACTTTCAAGCGAGTTATGTACACTATTTTTCAGACGACCACAAAATATTATAATAAAACAGGGTTTATACAAAAGTGTCAATGTCAAACACAACTCACGAAAGTATTGACGTCTGGGTTTGAGGTTAAGTATCACTAGGTAACCGGAAACTGACTATGACGTTTGAGGTTATGTGAAATCAGTTGTGACAACGTAGTTAATCTAAATCTAAAACTACTACATAATTAAAATTAAAAATAGAACAATATTTTTATAAATAATACTAAAATAAAAGTAAATAATTCACTACCAATTTTAAAATCGTAGTTTTAAGCAAATTTTCATTAATTTTGTTACATTTCATTATCAAAGTTCCATCTATTGACCACTAATCGTCATATCTGGTTATATATATTATTATTATTATATATATATATATATATATATATATATATATATATATATTATAACACACGCCGTGTGCTATGTTACATTTTCTGGTGTTAATTACAGTATAAATATGACTAATTTCACATGTGGTCGTCTGAAAAAAAAAATTCTATCTCTCTCTAACAAATTTAAAGTTCCACACAATGCACCATGGTCATAGAACTGACTAGGGAAACAACAAAGCTACCAACACGAAGTGTCACTTTTGTATATAACTATTCTGTGGCCTGGATTTCACCGGGGTTGAATAAATGAGTAGTTATGTAACAAGTTGTGTATCTTTGAAGGGTTTAGTTGTTGTCTAATAGCAAGAACACATGGATCTAGTCTGAGATTTGAAACGATGAGCCCTTCCAACTTGTTGGCTTTCCCCATCTCTCTCTAATTTTCTTTTCTCTGTGTCACTGTTGCTTCTATATACAGGGTCGCCGAATGAAAATTATCAGTGCAATTTTTGGCCATTTAACATCAATTTTACAAAAAACGCTCGAACACGTTATTTTTAGTAAAAAAGGGGGACACCTGAATGGATTAGTACCAATGGCATAACTTCAACCCTAAAATGGGGGTGGACCGCACCTCAAAAATTGTAAATGGAAAAGGGTGTCAAACACGACACAGTTCGAAAGGCCTTTCAATTCTCTTTTCAACAGTTTTTTTATTTTTCAAATCCGATCATTAGTTCCAGAGAAATATCGTTTAAAACAAATTTTATCAGGTGTGCAAACCTGCAATCAAGTGGCTTAAACAAATGAACACTTTGTATACACACATGGTATGCAATCACGAACACTTGAATGTACCCTACAAATTCTTGGCAACGTTGCATCAGGGCACATTATGACGTACGATCACTTTTACGTGAAAAAGACTATATTTATTATTTATTTATTTACACTGTCCAACACACCGAAGTCCAATTACAGGACAGAAGACCTACAGCTTATAGTAGGTTCCGAACCACTCAGACATAGCGGTATTTATTTTTGGTTAGAGGTTTGTCGTGACTGGGATTTGAACCCCAGATCTCACACTCTGCTCAGCGAGTCGAAGCGCGCTAACCAACTAAGCCACCACTGCGTTTGGCACTTAGAATATTTCGTTTATTTTGAGAGATGGAAATGTTAAGAAGAAAAATATAACTAGACAAGGGGCTCATAAAATGATACTACGAATAATATTGTGTCACTTCCGGTTTTAGCAGAAATGTGTCCAACTTTAATTCTAGCATAGGGAATCGGTATTTTTATATTTTTTTTCGAAATGTACATAAAATTATCTTTACAATGATACCAAAATATCATTGTTTTACTTCAACCATTTCAAAATGGCGACAATTTATTTTTAAAATATTTACTAATAAAAATTCATAAAAAATACACCATAGCCAGCTATTTGAGATTTTGTTACCTGAAACCAAACAAAAAATATCAAAAAATATTAGATTTGTAATATGTGACAAATTTTGCAGAAAATGGCGGCGGACATTTTGAGTATTTTTAAATTTAATTTTGTTTGTTATATTTAGCAAGAGTTTTTGTATTGTGTTCATTATTATAAGGTATTTTAAACATATTTTTTTCTTTAATTACCTATAGTTGTAAGTACATAAATATGAAAATAAATTGTCGCCATTTTGAAATGGTTGAAGTAAAACTATGATATTTTGATATCATTGTAGAGCTAATTCCGAAAAAAATATATAATACCGATTCCCTATGCTAGAATCAAAGTTGTACACACTTCCGCTAAACCGGAAGTGACACAAAATTCTTACTAAGATCATTTTATGAGTCCCTTTGACTAGTTTAATTTTGTTCCATAACATATTTCTGTATCTCTCATAATAAACGAAATATTCTGGGTGCCGGCCTTTCGCCAAACACCCTGTATGTATGTTTCTCTGTTTCGGAATTAGAATATCATATTCCAGCACGCTTATTGATGTTGGAAGAAGCTTCATTCTTAAACGATTTTTGGTTATATTTTGTTATTTGAGATTGGCATGACTGCATTAAATACACAAAATATCTAGGCAACTGACAAAGTAATTCTAATTTACCTAGGCAACAGACGAAACAGAAATCACTGTCACCAACCTAACTATTCTATCAAAAAAATCCCTTAATGGAAAGTGTCAAATATTATTATAAAAAATAATGTAAATAAAAGCCGAAACAGAGAAAATAGTATAAAACATTCGTTATAGAAGGCAATTCAAGCACTCGTTCGTTCGGGCACTCGCTGCTTCGCGCTCGTTCCCGAAATTCAAACTCGTGCTTGAAAAGGTTGCCTTCTACAACTTATGTTTTAATATACTATTCTCAACCAACTCTTTCCCCCCTTAGTCAGATAAAAGACGCGCTGCCCGCCATATTCGTGATCGTGTCGTTCTGCACGCTGCCCGACTCGTGGTCGTTCTTCCGCGAGTTCTGCACCAGGACCAAGGCCAACCGGCCCAAGAAGCCGGTGGGGCCGCTCGTCACGTGGAAGTACATGCAGGAGAAGATGCACTGGGGCTTCCTCTTCCTCCTCGGCGGAGGCTTCGCCCTCGCCGACGCCGGCAAGGTGTCGGGACTGTCGGAGTGGCTCGGCAAGCAGCTGTCGGTTATGAAGGTGAGATGTTTGTAATAGACTGCATTAGTGTAGCGGTCATTTTGTGGCGCCAAATTCAAACTGAAACCCTAACTCGCCTCGGCCAATTTATACGCCCATCTTATTCTTATGGGAATCAAAATATGCTATCTTTAAACTGCTACAAAGTATGATACAATGCAAATCTTAACTATTAAACCTTATAACCACTATCTTGTAATGTAATATACACACCCAAAAAACATAATGGCTGGTATTCTGAGCTCCCGACTAAAGTTGGCGACTAAGGGCGTGTAACTAGTCGCCGACTATCTTATTTAGTCGGTTGTCAATTCTTAGCCACGCGAATAAGCCCGACTAAGTGCTCATTTCTAATATTTTTTTTGTAACAAATGCGATATGTTAGGTTAACTGACATTTCAAACAAGAGTACTACCTTGTTTAATTTTTCGACTAAATTTTAGTACATTGCCTAACTTAGTCGGGCTTAATCATCTGCTTAAAATATATTTATTAGTCGCCTGACTATATTTTAGTCGACTTCCCTTAGTCGGATTTAGACGCGCGGTCCAGATGCATTTCCTTAGTCGCTCGACTAAATATTAGTCGTTTTCTTTTAGTCGGGCTTAGTCGGGAGCTCAGAATACCAGCCAATATTATTTAATAAACTTCAATTTAAACAGTAGGTGCAAATTTCTAAAAAAGTATGTCGTAACTGTCTTAGTATTCAGTTGAACCTGTCACTTTAACTTGGCGTTTTTAACCAGCTGCTACAAGTAACGACATATGTTACTATTTGCGATACTACTTTCTTTAAAATCAAATTTTTCTTAGTTTATTCTTTTATTTGTACTTTTTCTGTACGGAAAGCAAAGAGTAATGTTTTGGAATATAAAAAACCCTATGCTATAATTAAGAATCGCCAGAATGCTTTAATATCGTGAATTGAAAATGTACCCCCATAAGAATTGCATACACTCAGATTTGAATTAGGGTTTCGCGCCAAATGTAAATCTTAACCTCACTAACGTGGTCTATTGTTTATGTTATATTTTTATTTTATTTAATGCTTAAATGCTTACAACTAGAAGATGATGACGATAACCAACGCTATCTACAGACAACTATCTAATTTAACATATATCACAGTTTACAACTATCTCAACGTATTCCTCAACATCCTGAAACTGTTTTAAATATTTCCCAACAGTCTTTATTTAATTTCGTACAGCTTGAAATTGTTTTTAATTTTTTTATTTATAGTTGTTGTAAACATTTTACAAATGTCTTAAATGTTTAAAATGGGATTCTCTACCAGACTAACAAGTTAGAAAATTGATTCATGGTTGAGAAAAACTTGGGTTTTAAAAAAAACCCAATCAACCTGGATTTAAAAAAAAACCCGGGTTTTATTGGGTTTTTTTAGAAACGTCAGAATATATGAATTATATACAGGGTGTTAATTCTAAATTGTAATACCCGAAAACGGCAATGGGGAAATTTAGCCATCTTCACCAACGTTTGATTTTTTAATTGTACCTGCCATTCATTTATTGCCCATGCAATTAACATACTTATAATTAGATCAAATATTCAGTTTTATTTTTTTCTGTGTGATAGATAAAATGTGTAAATGATAAAACGTGTGGAACATAAAATGAGTGGAAGATAAAATGTGTGGATGATAAAATGATTTGGAAGATAAAATGTGTGCAAGATAACTTTTTTCGCGGATTAAAATTATGCACTATAAAAGGTGTGCAAGATTGAATGTATGTATGTTTGACCCGAGTTGTTGTTACTTCACAGGAATTATGAGTAACTTTTACCTATCAAATTCATAGCTCGAATTATATTTGCTTGATTATGTCGTTTTTGACACTCATCGTTTGTCTGTTATTACGCAACAACTATTTATAATTTTTTCCAATAAATTCTTGGCTCTTATTATATTACTTATGATTATTTCACGAATGACAATAGTTTAACATAATAGTTATTTATGATATAAGTGTTAAAAGTGACATTTTATGAGTGAGTGGGGAAGTTTGAAACGAGGCGAAGCCGAGTGTAACAAACCCCACGAACGAAATAGAATCACTTTTAACACAAATATCATACACTATTTTTCCTACGACCCTAGTTATGTAGTAGTAAATAAAAATTAAGCATTATAGAATGACATTTCTGGCAGGTAACCAGATTTAGTTCTTTTTTAACAGAAGTGTTAAAAGTAAATTTGTTTTTTACTTGTAATTCGTTGTCAATGACAACGATTTAAAAGTATTCACTGTGTTATAAACAGTTATTTTTTACTTGCTAAGCAACCGTTAAAAAGACTATTTTTAACAGTGGTCGTAAGAAAAGTATTTGATATTAACAAAGTGTAACCATGACTATAATACTGTGGTTTTATCATATTTATTCACTGAAAAACTATCTATGGCCATTAAATGAAACATTCTGATTGAGTAAAAATGACGTGCGGAATAATCATTTTAATCCTCATATAACAGAAGGAAAATATAAGTAATTAAATATGTAACTAAAAATTAAAAATTCTTTGTTACTTTTCCTGGTTTTATTCAGACGAATCGTTTCGGTTTTATTACAGAAATCGATTTTGTTTACGAAATAAAATATTTATATTGCTTTATAAAACAATTAAAAACTGCAGTAATACTTATACTTCGTTTTTAAACTAAAGCCTGTCTGACACGATACAAAGTTTAGTACTAAATTTAGTTTTAAAATTTAATACAGAATATTGTAATAAAACTTATTATACATATTTATAGAAGATTAAAATTTCTGTCTGCTACGGTACTAAGATTTAATATGTATTTTTTATATATGCGCATGCGTACATTAGAGAATCCAATGTGTAACTGCTGTATGACTGCTTCTTATTTTTAAACTTTTAAGTCCAGAAGATTTTATGAGCTGAACATTATTGAAATGAAAATGAATATTGGTACAAGAAGCAGAAGGCGATTATTACTTGCAATAACTGTTGCTGTAGTAGCAATAATTCAAAATATTGCTATTAAAAAGAAGAAAGCGAAGAAAAATAAAATATTTTCACGAAAATGGTTGTTGAGAAGAACAGAGGGACGGGGAATACTTAATTTACTAAATGTAAATGTTAGAATCACTAAAATAACCTAACTCAACTTTGCAGTATGCACAGTAAACATGCGCACACTACGCTTCCTTCTGCGCAGATTCAGTACAAGAAATTAGAACCTGTCCTAAATATTTCGTACAAAAATTTAATACAAAGAGAATTCGTACAAATTTTCATACATTTATGCTCATACACGATCCATTATATTTTATATTAAAATTTAAAACTAAATTTAGTACTAAACTTTGTATCGTGTCAGACGGGCTTAATGACAGCACTAGAGGAAGTCACATTTACACCGCTAGAACTTACCAAAAAAAAATCACTAGATTTATTTGGCGGGAGAAATGAAGTGTCAAAATGAAGGTCACGTCAGAATTTATATTTTCCAGGCTATATTTTCATCATCCAAAACTATGATAGATAAACTACTTACAAAGCGTTAGTGAAATACTAATAGTTCTGAAAAGAACTGGTTTTATTCGTGAAATGTCACAAAAAGAGTAATGAAACGAAAAACACGTGCAAATTCAACAATTGATTTGACAACTTCCGAGAGTTTGACGTTTCAATTACGTTTGAGAAGGTTAACCTGAAATTTCGTCTGGTTAAATGCGGCTTCAAGAAATGGCGCAGCAGCCAATCACAGGCTTTGATTTTCTCACTAGGATTCCTAGTTACTGTCTATAGTTTAAAAACAGAGTATAGATATCTTTAAAAATAAAAAAAAATCATGGTTTATTTGATTATTTTTTTAATCAATGATTTTATATTTTCTTAAATAAATGATGATTTTTGCCAACCCTGAATATTCCACCATCACACTTAACCTCCCCCCCTGCTATAGAGCCTGCCGCCGTTCGGAGTGCTGGCCATCACGTCCCTGCTGGCCTCGCTGGCCACGGAGCTGACGTCCAACGTGGCCATCTGCAACATCATCGAGCCGGTGCTGATGGAGCTGTGCGTGGCCATGCACACCCACCCCATCGCCATCACGGACCTGGCGTGCATCATGTGCAGCTGCGCCTTCCTCCTGCCCGTAGGCACGCCGCCCAACGCCATCGCCTCGTCCTTCATCAACATGCGGACCATCGATATGGTGAGACTACTCGTATATACCTAGTATACACGGTGTGACATTTAAGTGTGCCACCATTGTTGGAGAGAACTATAAGAGCTACGAGGTCGGTTAAATTAGCAAACAATTTCTATTTTGCAAGACTAATACAATAAGACAATAGTTATTTGTGCTGCTAGGTAGGAAAGTTGTTCTTTTCTGGTCCGAAGGATATGTATACGGCCGAGACACAGTCGAGGCTGGATACTTCTTGAGGACCAGAAAACAACTTTACTACCATGCAGCACACACTATTTTTTATCCTACACAACAACACAACATAATAAAATAATATAAACATCTTACGGGTACTATGTAATTTGACATTTAACTTAACCTCAAAGAAATTTCTGAAATTGAATACCAACATAATAAGAACAAAAAACAAACATTTTATTTTGACATATAAATAAGGTTAACTACTATGTTCTATTATTTACAGAATATATAATAAAAATACCTTGAATCTAACGTAAGTATCAAAATTATCTAAAGTTACAATATTTTAAAAGCATGTTCACATATTTCATTCTGATTATTAGTTCAAACACATTAAACACCATCTGTTTGTCCGCACAAAAACTGTTTTTTTTTCTTCCCTAGGGAATAGTGAGATTTTGTAGGTCTAGACCGGCAAATGTCTACTTTCTTGCGCACGCACACGCAGGAAAATCTTACTTTCAATACGTGTAGGATAAAAACAAATTTTGTTTTAAACCAGTGGTTCTCAAGATATGGGGCCCAACTTTCTTATTTTAAATGGAACACCATATATATTTTTACATATTTGGAATCTACATCAAATTACAAATCCAATGGTATGGTTGAAGTTAAATTTTAGTTAAAAAGAAAATCCCTATGTAGGCAATAAGTATCTATGCTTATATCTAAAAATAACAGTTGCCATGAATCAATAGAAAACAAACGTCAAATTTTGCGTTCTTTTACCGAGAATTTTTAATTCAGAGATAGAATTAGCATAATAAGAAAGCTGAAAGAAGAGTGCTTTGGATAGAAAACAATTCATTTTCTTCTTAAAACTGACAGTTTAAAAACATAAAATTTAACAAAAAATAATCAAACAATGTTAGACAGAACAATATGTCTATGTTTTCTAATCATAGCACTCTTGTTTCAGCCAGATGTAAATAAAATACATATAAATCTAACATCCATTTTTCGCAATTATTTTGTTATATTAGTATATGATATGTATATATCGCTGAATTCAGAAAAAAATACTCTATCGAATAACCTAAAAATAAACATATGTTCTCATTTAAAATAAGAAAGTTGTGTCCCGTATTTTGAGAACCACTGATCGAAAAAAAAATTTTTTTTGCTCATTGTATTAGTCTTGTAAAATGGTGGTTCTTTGCTAATTTAACCAACCTCGTAGCTCTTATAGTTCTCGAGATAGCAATGGTGGCACGCTTAAATGGAACACCCTGTATATTGATAGGCGGGAGGTAAAAATAAAAAAAAATGTGGGAATACGGAATTGTATTTGGGATGTGAGTGGAGGAAAGAGTGAATATGTTTGCCGTGTGTTTCAGATAAAGGGCGGGATCTTAGTGAAGCTGGTGGTGTGGCTGATATACCTGTTCCTCATGGCCAGCTACGGGAGAATGTTTTACGAACAGGAAGTCTTCCCCGACTGGGCTACATCTATAAATAACACTGATAAATTTTAACCTTCTTATTTACTTTTAATGTTTATATTATATTATGTTACAATTTCAATTATATTTATTATAAAAATACCTGTTTGTACTTTATTATAACCTGAAAAGTGTATACTGGCCTTTATGATCAAATCTGGGATGGGATTCCATAACCGTTGGTTGAGATATCAATTGCAAATATAGCTTTTATCTACAACTATTGAAATATGGGTACGTTATACGTGTGATACTACATATAATATACTACTCATATTACACAAGTGTAATATAAAAAATTATATTACACGCTACACTTTTCTGTAATAAATAGAGCATATAATTTAACACATAACATTTTAATAAACTGTTAATTTATTAATAATATATTTTTTATTATAAATATCAATATAAATGATTATAAAAGTATAATAAATACAATTTGAATAGTTATTTTGACATTTAAGTGCTACTGTGGCGCCATCTGTTAAGCTATATATGAACTACTCACACCTAACTGAATATTTAAGAAATAAATCAAATTTTTTATATGCCTGTTAGTTGTAGATAAAGTATAGTATTTGACTCGCATAATATGGCTACATATTATGCTTGTTAAATAATATACTATTATATGTCAAAATGGTAAATACAAATTTAACAAATTTTCTTCTCTCTTCTTAATTTTGAGTCTAATATGGTATAGTTTCAGTAAAGTCTGATTTTTGTAATAAAAGGTGACATTGATTTCAATGCGTATACAATTTCTACAAAATTTCGGTCTTTTGTTTCGTATTATTCATTTAGAAATATCTAACTGTACTTTAAAATAAAAACAAAACTTATAGCGAGATGTGTCATCACTTCAACTTTCATTCGTTTTGCATATTCGAACTTCCCTTCCAAATATTTTACATAATATTAAAATATTTGTCACTATTCTTTATTCCATTACACAAAATTCAATCGCTCAAATCAAAAACTTGCACAGAAATAGATAACTGTTTTCACTTATATTCTGACAGTTGTCATTTTTGTCAATCGTACTAAAGTACTGAATTTATTACAAAATAGTTATTTACATACCAAATGCGGGAACGACTGGTTTCCGGAGGAGTGTTTGGCGGCGCGAGCTCGCGAGCGCTGCCATAGAACGATTCCGGAAACCCAGTTCACGCAAGAGGTTTGTACAATATTTTTCGTACGAATTTATACTAATAATTAGTTATTTTTGAACAAATAAAATTATTTATTACAAATTATACATGATTTGTGGTTATGTGTTTCAGTACTAACAAGTGCTGCCAATCTGTCAACATGACAGCAGTTGTTGCCAACATTGTATATCAAATGCACTAAATTTACTGTTTCTACATTAAATTTCGTTCAATAATCCCCTATTTTCTTTTAATATTATTAGGTAAAAGAATGTTTAAAACATTATACTATTTTATCATAAATATAGTTTTTTAATAAATGCTGTAGAAGTAGGAGTGTTTTTTCCAAAATTTCCCGGTCACCTATCTGGTGGAGACCTGGGAAATTGACGTTCCAGGCGTTGCTTAGGCAACGCGAAACAACACATTTCAATGCATGAGTACGAAAAATAAAATGTATTGTATAAAAATTGAAAGCCAACTAAATTATTATTTTTATTAAACTTCTGGGAATCAACCAATAGATGGCAGGACACAACCAGGGGGCTGAAACAGTATTGCAATGCGTGAAACCAAATTTCAATCTAGATCTCGTTGAAAAACTTTTCCGAAGCCGATCATAGATGTCGTTAGTAGTACCGTGATAACTCTATAAAAATCAAAATTCAATAAATTTGAATTTAGTGGTCTATGCTAATTTAGATATTCCTACCTATGTAGTGGTTTGTGGATACCTATACCTATTTAATAATTGAATATTGGGACTTGTGACAGTGTCATAATTTTATTCATAAACAAGATTAATAATATTGAAGAAAGAAGCACTTAAAATGTATCAAGTAAGTAATACAGTTTTCATTCAAAATTCCCATGTCTTTAAACTGGACTTCAATCTGTTGGCCAGATTATATTAAAATAAAAAATTTAATTCAATTTCTTAATGTCATTTTCAGTCAACTAAATTATGTGTGGTATGTCCTAATCCCCATGGACGATTATTTTATTTTCCAAAACAGGAAATATTGAGAAATATCTGGCTGGAGAGGCTCAACAGAACGGATTTGGCCAATTTTAGCACAGAACAATTTAAAAATAATTTTAGAGTATGCGAAATACATTTTGAAAATTATCATTTTGTATATATTTAAAGCAAGTATAAATAAAAATATTATTAACAAATGTTACATTGTTTCATTTAATTTCTGTATATAATTATAATTATGGAAATATACGTTTAAGCATTTATATATGTATTTCCATAATTATAATATTAAGAAATATTTTTTATAAATATAAAATAAAATGTAAAATTCCCGCCATTACCGAGCTTGTCAAATTTAGTTCCCGAAGCCGATCCTAAGGGGCGCTAAAATTTGTTTTCACAGATGATAAGGTAGATATCCAATCTTCTACAAATATATTTCCTTAATCTATGGACACAACTAACCAAATGTCATCAACTTGAGTTACTGTACCCTGTATTTTACAATTGATTTGACAATAGAAGCGTCAAAACAATCGCATATATACAAATTTACACTGTTGTCAAACATATTTTTTCCTAAATTGTTACTACCGTCACTCTTATTTGTTATCGACATCGGTAAAATTTAAAGCGTAGCTATTGTCTTAGCGACACTTGTTATGTATTGAGTAATTTAGCAATGCTCGCTTACAACGTAGTCGATAGTTAAAATTAATGGTGCGATTCTGAAGCCAAGTTACAGTAATGTAAGCGCCCTGACAGATCAAAGTTACAGAATGTAAGTTGAATGTTATTCTGTACTCAGCGAAAGGCTCTGTAACGCTACAGCGGCGATGTAAATCTTACATTAAGCTGAAGTGGTGACGTATCTGTTACATTTCAGCTGTAGCCATTGTAAGGTGTTAGATTGAATTCGTTTATTTTATTCGCAGAGTTTATAACTTCAATATGGGTAATAATAATAATATTCCTTTTGTTTTTTTTACATTTATTATAAGATTTTAGACGGTAATTAATAATTATTTTAATGTTTCTCTCAAATATCAAAATAATTGTAGGTACTTTAAGAACCATATGAGAATACAAAAAAGGATTTTATCCACAACTGTCAAGTAATATACTTGAACTCAATCGTTTTCTATCAAGTAACGACCTGCGTTACTGTAGCCAGTTGAATAATAGCGATAGAATAATATTATTCAATCGTTCTGTCAAATTTTGTCATTTTTTATACTTTTCTTTTTCTTTTAGTTAGTTTTATGATTTTCTGGTAAATATTAACTTACTCACAATACACACAAAAATACCTAGCCAGCCATCTAGCGACGGTTGCTGTAACAACAATACCGACATTTTTGCTTTGTGTAAGTTGGTAAAGAAACTGTATTTTTTTCTGAATTCAACGATATAAACATATCATAAGCTAATATAACAAAATAACTGAGAAAAATGCATGTTAGATTTATATGTATTTTATTTATATCTGGCTGAAATAAGAGTGCTTTGGATAGAAAACAATTCATTTTCTTCTTAAAACTGACAGTTTAAGAACATAAAATTTAACAAAAAATAATCAAACAATGTTAGACGGAACAATATGTGTATGTTTTCTAACCATAGCACTCTTATTTCAGCCAGATATAAATAAAGTGCCCAGTATTTTGAGAACTACTGGTCAAAAAATTTTTTTTTTATTAGCTTTGTTCGAGAATCAAGTCAGTGACAGTTTGAAACTAAGGTGTATATGTATATTATCTTGTTAATTATTTATATAAAATAAATTAAATTTGTTTCAACATCCCCCTCTGTATTTTCGGCATCGTCATCTTCGGTGTGACGAATAGTTTTAGCCCATATATCTCGTATTAATTTGGCTAAAGCTTCTCTCCACGTAGCCAATGATTTTTCCAAGGAACTACCAGCTATACCAACGTAATTTTTATAATACTCTTTTGTAATACCCCAAGATGTGCTTTATCGGGTTAATAATACAATGGTATAGTGAAAGTTGAAGAACACAATGGCCATATTGTTCCGCAAGTCCGTCTGTTTCATAAATTGACTCTTTCTTATTACTATAAACAAGAAAATTGTAAAATTTCTAAAACAAATAATTTAAGTTACTTGCATTGAAACTTGATTGTCACGTTCTTATTCAAAATACCGTATTACAGAATTAACCATATTCTGTGCACAACTTCCTAAATTTTTAGCTCGATTTTTAGATATTTTTCAAAAATAATATTATTTTTTGACATTTTGAGAATGGCAACGTTGTACAGAATGGGGTATTCCAAGCCTACGGCTTTTAAAGAAATACTTATTGGATATCATTATTTACCATATATAAGTAATATTAAAGTGAATATAATCATTATTTTTCTAATTTTTAATACCATAATATCAAAATGAAATTGTAATGCATTTGAATCGAGTACGTAAAATTCAGTATCAGCCATGTTGTGACGAAGAAGGCACTCGCTTCAGCCTATTGGCTCTTGTTCGAACGCGCCACGCCTCTGACTCAGACCTACGAATGATGTTCTCAGCTGATTCTCAGTGCCTGTGACGTCACATGCACGGCCGATTTTCTAGAGGGTAATTTATTGAAACTTTAAAAAAAAATTTCTGGCGTGTTTGAAACCTTTCGGCGAAAAGAAAAAATACGGGTCTAATATTTTTATGCATAGAATAACATATTAAAAAATGAAAAAAACTTGGAATACCCCATTACCAACCATTAATAAGTGAAAGACACTAATTAAATTTAAAAACAAAATTGTTCCTTTCAAGAACTCGTCAAGTCATATATAAACGTAATTATACATATCGGTAGAAAATTAAGAAATCTTTATATTTAATAATTTGCGAAAAAATGGTATTTAGAGGTATTTTTTAGGAAAAACGGTTTAAAGCTTCAAGTAAAGTACTACTTCCAGTTATCCAATTCTAGTCAAAATCTAATCAGTTCATAATATTTGAATAAGTCTTAAATACCAAATATTATATTTTTTACATGTATCTTATTGGAGTTATTGTAGACGAAAAATCGTCACACACACACACACACACACGGACATACAGACATCACGTTAAAAATAGTAAAATCGTATTCTAGGGACCCTAATTCGTGCTCATATGTTGAAAACTCACACTCGAGAAATCTGAAAACAATACCTCCCTTATCTATATATTCATAGGCGGAAGGTAAAAAGACTTTGCAATCCGCGAGAGCCACTTCCTAGAGATAGCAGCACTGCTGACTGACTTATAGAAAAAACATTGTATTTTACATAAGTGCTAGTGTTATTTTCATACTTTGATTTAAATTTTTTAACGCAATTTCAGATATACACATTTATTTAAATGATGCTGTGTGGTCTATGGTCAAAATAGAAGCAGATTATAAAAGGAAAATAAGATTCACAATTGCGGATATCTGCTTGTTAACTACTTATTTAATTATTTTTAGCTGGACATAGTATTTTATACGATCACAAGGCAGATATACGAAATAATATAGAAATAATTGGGCTGTGTCTTCAAATATCTAATTTGAATCAATCGTAATAACATTAAATACAATTGTCAATGTGTATGTATCTGTAAAGGAGATGGAGAGTAGTGCAAGCAACCGTTGCTTTGTTATTATATTTATTTTTTATATAAATACATCATAAAAAAAAATTAAAAATATATTACATAATATCTATAAATTCCTTATATTTTAATGTTACAGATTTTATTTGATAGGTAAATAAAAATAAATATGTAGATCATGTTCTTTGTTTTGCAGGTCTTTCTTCAGATGTGGCTCAATTTCTGGTATTTTTATCGTTTCTTCTTCTCTATCTTTCTTATAAACAATAAATATATAATGTTAAATTTTATAACCCAAAAAGCAAATGTCAAATTCGTTTCGTATGTTTAATTTTAAATGAGACAAGCAAGTATACATTGCTGTCAATCAAATATTAAGTCGTAGCCATGGATATGATAAATCCCGATGTTTCACGTGAAAAAATATTCACGGTATCTGTAATCTGTAATGGTGTAGCGAATTGCAAATTATTTTTTAGGCGACTGGTACGTAAACTGTTGTTTTTCGTATGTGCTGGCAACCTTAAAGTATCAATTTTTATTTGACATCTGTCAAAGACAGAATTTTCGGCCGCTTGTTTGTTCATTATTGATTTTGATAGTTCATATTAATGGGATTATTAATATTTTAGAAAATAATAACCAGTGTAAGTCAAATTTTAACTATTTCTTTACAAATATTAATGAAAAACAATGAATTTGCGAGTAACAATAGCGGCCGTGTAGTAAATGCGGTCGTAAAGTAAATGCGGCCGTAAAGTAAATGCGGCCGTAAAGTAAATGCGGTCGTAAAGTAAATTTTGACAGATGTCAAACATAGATTTTGAATGAAAATTCATAATTTTTTGTTATAATCGCCTAAAAAATGTTGTGTGCACCTCGGCTAAAAGTTCTTTTTTGGCCTCATCTGATTTGTAGCCTCGGCCTCAAACTTCGAATTCGGCCAAAAAAGATCACTTTTAGAACCTTGATACACAAATAACTATTATGCAAAACCGTTCCAGATAGACACCCGCATAACATGCGTGTTTTTCTGTTGGCTCAAATATCTTATTTTATTTATTTATTCTCTAATCATTTGTTGGTTATTTATTAAAAATTGGAATAAGCACTTTGTGAACCATTTCTCATAATATACTATAATTGCATATTTTTACGTAGTTTTGGAATAAATATTTTAATTTGTCAGCCTAGTCTTGTTTTGCTGGATGCCTAATATAATATTTAGTTTGATGTTTTCCTTGTGTCATTACGAACCTCTATACTTATTTTTAAGCAGTTGTAGATTGTCTACCGGTTAGACAATGTTATAGTAGTTGTGTTTATTGTATATGTGTTAGAAATATAATTAAAAATAATAAGTTTTTGACGTAAATTCAAAGTGTGGATAGTTCAATAACATAATCCGGTAACCTAACCTTAAAATTCGTTTGGACAGTGATTATTATTCGTATTCTAGACAGAATGGATACAGACGATATTAAAAGTATTCCAGAAACTTCTACAGAAGGTAAGCACTTGTTTCTTATTATAATATTTTATTACAACTGTCAAAAATATTTTTGTTTATCAAATTATTTAACAACTCCAAATTATATTTTTCTTCCAAAGATTTAAAATGATTTTAAGACAATACATAATTATTGTTATATATCTAATAATAATAATATGCCACTATTGCTAAACCTTTTTAAAACATAACATAAAAAATTGTTGTCCATTCCTTCAGAATATATTTAACATATTTATACATGTTTAAAAGAATTTCAAGTAATTCTAAATAAATTTATACAACTTTAAACTATTATTTACATTTTTAGTAAAGTATTGATTTCTGGAATACGCGCCAGTTTTAACTGGTTTCGAAGACATTTATAACTTATACAAGGTTTAAAACAGGTCTAGACAATTTAAACTGTTTAAAATTAATTTTAAATAAAATATTTAAAAAGTTCTAAGTTTAGAATTAATTTAAAACAATTTAAAATAAATTTAAAATAATTGAAAGTTTTGGGCTTTTCAGATTAATTGACATTTGAGGCGTGTTCAAAATTATCTAATCTAATCAAATGTAAAACAATTAGAAATCACTTTAAAATAGTTTGTAAAAAATTAGGACACTTCTAATCAATTTTGGGCAACTTAGAAAACAGTTTCAGACTATTTGGACAGGTAATAAAATAATCATAGTTGTTTGTAAGATAGTTGAAAATAGTTTCAATTTCTAAACAAATTTAAAACAGTTGGAAAAATGAATAAAATAAATTTAGGATAATTGAAAATTGTTTAAAACAACTTTAAATGATTCTAAATATATTTGAAAATATATTTATAAAATTCATTAAAACATACGACATCTATTAAGAAAGTTCTGAATTTTTAGTTTGGTCCTATTCTCCTAGATGGCTCTGTAAATTAAAATATCTGGCAGTTTCAAATATTCTACTTGAGTTACAAACAAGACACTTAATTAACTTAAATAAAGACAGTTGGGATGTTTGGCATTTTGTTAAAATAGGGATATAAGGTTTAAAATAATTGCATGTTGTTTGAGATTGAGTAAAAATGTTGTACAAGTTGTAAAAATTGTTTATATTAACCTGGATATTTTTTTTAAAAATTTAAATCACTTTTCCAGTAATTATTATTTAACATTGTAAAATTTGGCTTAATGCACAGCTCGCTCAGAATAAATTAGGGATGGATAAGGAGCCAAATTGGTATTTATTAACCAAATTCTACATTCTAATATATAAATATTGTCTCATAAGAAGAAAGGAGTTAACCTTTGTATTTTGCAATAATATGTCATGAATATGTTTTAATTTATTATGTAATGTTATTTTTCTTTACTTTTCTTAATTATTACTTGTTATTTACAATGTTTTTTTTTTTATAATAATAGTTATTTATGATACTAGTGTGTGAAGGAATACTTTTAGGCATGAATTACGGAGTTTAAGGCACGAGCGAAAGCGAGTGTCTTAACCGTAATGAGTGCATAAAAGTACTTCACACATGAGTGTCATACAATATTTTATCTACGAACCAATTAGAAAAATAAATAGAATTGTAATAATTTATTATATTTATATAATATGACAGGTTGACAGGTGATGGTAGGTTGCGTTCAGTATACTTCTGAGATGACACCGATGCAATGTCACCAATTTGAGATAAAACTCTTACATAAAATCCAAATACGATAATTTGTACTATATTTTTCTGCGATACTATAGCGTTAGCAGTACTAACCGGTGTTTTACATTACCATTCTTTCAAAAACATGTTTTTCATTTGTTAAAAGAAATGTTATAATAATGAAAGTCCCATTTAATTTACATTGTTCTTTTAGGCATGATTTAGTTTCATTATTAAACGATTTCATTAATGACACACTTCACATGCAATAACTTGCAAAATAATGGAATCATTATAGGGTGAGAGTAGATAAACAATATTTTCTTCAAACACGTTTTTGAAAGTATACTATATTGAATTTTTATTTCTTTAAAAAAAAATTTGATTCAAACAAAAAATCCGATTTAAATAAAAAAATTCTGACTTTGATTTTTTTTTAAATCGGATTTTTATGCAACCCTTCTTTAAATGTGAAATTGATAACCTCAAATATTTTTAAATGTTTTTTCATAAAATTTATATTATATCTGAGCAGGAAAATCTAAAAAACAAAACTTAATTAAAAGGATATTAAAATTAAAATTTCAAAACTCACAATGTATAGATCTATAAATATTTTCATAATATGCATATTGACAGATAAATGTGCCCAACTTCATTCAAAATATTCAACATTTATATATCCTTTGATTATAATCTGTTATTTTTTTAAATGAAAATTTTAAGATTTTTATTAAATAAGTGAAGCAAAGTATAAAAAATAGTATATAATACTCGTCTTATACGATGTATTGTGCCATTCGTGTTTTTGGAGCCAAACAACTCATGGAACAATATACCGTTGTATAAAACTTGTATAATAATATACTGTTTTCGTTTCTATGGTATGTAATTGACAAATTATTTACTTCATTTGAGGTTATACTACATGACATCTACTGATAAAATTTTTAAAAAATAATAATTTGATTACAACATAATTCTGTTCAAATTAATCTAAATGAGGTCTTGCAAAAAAATTTAAGTGAATCTTTTTTGTTTAAATCGAACCTACAATGTCTAATTTGTTGCTCTATATGACGTAATTCTTTTTTATTTATATTTTATGTTATATAATATTGTTTTAAAGTGTCATACTAAAAAAAAAGTCGCAAAGATTGTGAGGTGGGTAGGTTGTGGTGTGAAGTTATCTACGTGTGGAGGCCAGATCCCAAATTTTGTGGTTTGGCGCGTTTGAAAGTTGGTAAAGTGGCCAGTCTGTGAATGAAAGCATTGTAAGGCTTTTGTATGCCACTATATGCAGCACTACAGTATTCTATAAGTCAGTTTGGTAGTTTAAACCTTATATTTGACGTTTGAAACGAATTGAAGATGGTTAACAATCTTGATACGTCACTGGACAAGGTGATATAATTTTTAATAGCAGTTTTTCCATTATTAGAAGTTAATTTAGGGAAAAATAAAAAATACGGATCTAATACTTTTCATTATTCTGTTCATTAAAGGTAAAAATGAAAAATCGTACAAGACCCACTGATCTCTATCTATAATTCCTGGATAAGGCATAGCATATAAAAAGTGAAGCCTGTGAGCTCTCAATCTAATCCAATGGGGAAGTTTAGCGTATTTTTTTTATTTTATCAAGATTGCCCTCAAAAGTGATATTGTACATTTAAAAAAAAAAATTCACCCAAAGATGTCTAGATTTCTCAAAAAATGAAATTTTTTACAAAAATGACGTCAGAGTGGCTCGCGGAGAACATATCATTTATCTTAACCAGCGCGCGCTAGGTTCCCATGGCAACAGAGAAGCGTGTAGTGTAATGCCGCAAGATACAACCTACGTTCAAAAAGTCAGGTCTCACCATCCCTTCTGCGCAAGCGCATATCTCACTTGTGACGTCAGAGAGGCTCGAAGATAAATCATTAATTATAAATAATTGGCAACATAATTTAAACTTTCAATTACATTCTAAGTTATAATTACTCATAAACTTACGACTAAAAGATATTTGACATGTAATTTCAACCACGCTAAACTTCCCCATTGGTGCCAAATATCAATTAAGTCGTTAATATGTACTACGAAATATGAGAAATTAGTTATTTAACTTTGAATTATTTAGGCCGTATTTATTTGGGACTTTTTAAGTAACCTAGTAGGTTCATTCTGTTTACTTGATACGTTTGTAGTAACCGAGAACTGAGCCTGAAGTGATCCAACTCACCCAGCCATTTTGTTGGGCTAGTAAATTGAACCTGTTTTCTATCTTTGTTTACATTGGTTTCTCTTTCTATTTCTATCAGAAGTTATATATTTTATAGGTCAAAATGAAAAACTTAAATAAGTAACTTTAACAAATAATTTAAATTAACTGATTAAAATTTTTACCAACTGTGAAATATGCTTGTTAAATTAATAGAAAGTATGATGGAAACCAGTAAATTATGAAAAATAAAAAAATAATAATAATACTGGATGTAAAGGACAATCTAATGGAATATTAAAAATCACAAGCGAAAATATACTATGAATAAAATTCACGGAATATCATTTTTAGTTTAATACACTCACTGGTTTAATGTCGGAATAAAAATTGAAAATCCATATTTAATAAATGATTATTATTATATTGCTCGTAAAATCCTCTGCTTTCATTTCTACTTCTGGGATTCCGCAAGGGTCTAATCTGGGCCCTTTACTTTTCCTTATTTTTATTAATGACATCACAGACATATTACTCTCTGATAAACTTCTGTTTGCTGACGATTTAAAAATATTTTATACTGTTTCCTCAGATAACGACTGTGAATTTTTGCAAAATGACCTCAATAATTTGTTTAACTGGTGTACTACTATAATTTGAACTTAAATTTAAATAAATGTTACATAATGTCTTATACTCGTAAATCATCCCCTTTATTATTTAACTATACTATCAATGACTCTCCTTTACAGCGTTCCTCACATATTAAGGTGGCTTTACACGATCAAAGAATTTCAACTATTTTATGTCATATTTTTACATCATATTCTTTGATCAAATGGCTCCGCTTTACATGTTCAAAATTTTTGAATTATTTTCCCTTATAAAGTAGGGGTATCAATAAAGAAAAGAAAAATATAGGTTGATCACAATGATATATGATTTCACATTTGTTTATTTTTCACTTTTGACATTTGATAACAACATAATCCCTAGAATTAACTAAAATTTGAAGTAAATGACCTTGAAATTTAGGACATGCTCTAAGTGAGAATTTCTATGTCATAGCATATGAACTATGAACAGTCAAATTTCTTTGAACGTGTAAAGTGTCAGAATCACATTGAACAATACGAAGTTGTAGAAATTGATGTAAACTTATGATCGTCTAAAACGCCCTTTACTGACCTCGGTGTTACTTTTGATTCCAAACTTACTTTTTTAAATCATATTAACAATATTTGCAATTCCTCTCTTCGTATGCTTGGTTTTATTATTCGTCAAACTCGTTCCTTCTCTAATGTCACTTCTATTCTTTCACTGTATTTTGCTTTTGTCCGCTCTAAACTTGAATATTGTTCTATTTGGAATCCCATCTATGACACTCATCTTGACCGCAACGAAAATAATCAGAAGAAATTTTTGAACTTTTTACATTTCAAAATACATAGTCAGTATCCTGACAATCAAATGCAGTATCATAACCTATTGCACAAATTCAATATGCATAGTCTAACTGAACGTCGAGATTTTCATTCGGTCCATCATCTCTGCAAACTAATTCATGGTGACATTGACGATCCAATTAGCCTTCAATTACTTCCTTTTCATACTCCTTATGTGCTCACACGTTTTTCCCAAACTTTCTACCTTCCTACTGCTCGTTCGAATATCTTATCCTACTCACCAATATACCGAATGTGTCAATTATATAATCATAGATACTCCGATGTTGATGTTTTCCTACATCGTCCTTATAAGTTTCTATCATTAATTAAAAAACGATAATTAATTTTAATTCTAAACTTTGTCTTTTTATTGTTTGTTAGATTTTATTTTAATATCTTTTGTATGTTTATGGTTTTTATTCTACCCCGTAATTGGGTTCTACCTGTCGGGTAGTGTAATTCTTATAAATAAATATCATTGTTGTTTGTTGAAAATCAGCTATTTACCAGTAACTTACCAGATATATTTATGGGTATATTTTTCGTAAAAGCTTAATGCAAATAACGAGGCGATATACAGGGTGTCCATTTTAAGTGGTACACTATTGCTATCTCGGGAACTATAAGAGTTACGAGGTCGGCTAAATTAGCAAACAATTTCTATTTTACAACACTATTAACATGAAACAAACAAAATTATTTTAAAACCAGTGGTTCTCAAAATACGGGTCCCAACTTTTTTATTTTAAATGTGAATCTATTTTTTTATTTGCTTATTCAATAGATAATTTTATTCTAAATTCAATGATAAAATATTATCATACCCTAACATAACGATTTTTTTGAGAAAAATGCAACTGAAGTTTTATATTAATTTGATTAAAATAAGACAATAATAAGAGTGCCATGACGGAAAAAACGGAGTACACGTCATTTTTTAGAGGAATTAGAGTGCCTTGACAGAAAGAAGTGAATAAAAGTATATTCTTTCTGTCAAGACACTCTAATTCCAGGTTAAAAAATGTCTTGTAGTCCGTTTTTTTTTCGTCATGGCACTCTTATTATTGTCATATTTTAATCAAATTAATATAAAACTTCAGTTGCATTTTTCTCAAAAAAATCGTTATGTTAGGGTAGGATAATATTATATCATTGAATTCAGAATAAAATTGTCTATTGAATAAGCAAATAAAAAAGTAGGTTCACATTAAAAATAAAAAAGTTGGGACCCGTATTTTGAGAACCACTGGTTTTAAAATAATTTTGTTTGTTTCATTTTAATAGTGTTGTAAAATAGAAATTGTTTGCTAATTTAACCGACCTCGTAGCTCTTATAGTTCCCGAGATAGCAATAGTGTACCACTTAAAATGGACACCCTGTATTGATCACAGAAGAATTAAATTTCCCAACCTATTTCCATTCTCTGTAGATCTTGCATCTACAACCTACCTGTCACCCCCCTAATACCCACCCTGTAAAACCCCTGAGAAATGACTAGACATATACAAGAAATACTTTATGTTAAACATTCTATACAAAATATCTGATGTGAATATAAATGCTTGTAGCACCAAATGCGAATAAATAAGTAGTCCTAGTGTCCCAGCGAGCGGTTACTGGGCGTGGCCCAGTCGGGGAACGTGTCGAGCGAGTAGATGTAGTACCCCCACGTGGGGTACAGAAGCACCATCAGCGCCAGCGTGATCACAGACACGCCCAGACCTGCCTTCACCTGCAAGGGTAGTCAGAGGTTAGACAAGGGGCTGATCACAGAGAGTAGATTAGAGAGAAGCTAGATGTAAGGTGAAGCACAATAGAGGAAAGGGGTTACATTCTGTTCATATAACACATGTAGGAACACATTCCAAGCTAGTTGTAGTTTTTACGACTAAAAATATGTGCTTTTTGGTGCTGACTTAATAGCTGAGTTAATATAACCGACACCTTACCTTCCGCCACTGTAGTAATATATTCTATCAGCGCAATTTTTAGCCACTTAACATCAATTTTGTAAAAATCGCTCGAATTTTTGTATAAAGGGGGACACCTGAATGGATTAGTACCAATGGCATAACTTCAACCCTAAAATGGGGGTGGACTGCACCTCAAAAATTTTAAATGGAAAAGTGTGTCAAACATGACAGTTCGAAAGACCTTTCAATTCTCTTTTCGACAGTTTTTTACTTCCTTGTACGAAGTAAAGGAAGTATTGTAATCGCGAAAATTTTCGAATTTCAGATTTCAACGGAAATACACGTTTTGACTATTCCTGAATCCATATTGACTAGTTTCGGCGTGACGTCTGTATGTACGTATGTATCTCGCATAACTCAAAAATGACTGGCCGGAAAATTTTGAAATTTTGTATTTGGGGCTGCTATAACATCTAGATGTGCACATCGCATTTGTGTTGCAATCGGCAGTGCCAAAAGGGCACTTTTCTCGTAGTGTTTTTTTGATTTTTTCTCATATCTCAAAAACTATTAGTCGTAGAATGTGGAAATTTTGTTTATGGAATTGCTATAACATCTAGTAAAAAGGCAGTATAATTTTGGCAAAATCTTAATAAAATTAATAATTTAGTTGGCTTTTAATTGTTTTAGGAAACATTTGATTTGTTAAATTGACATTGACAAGCTGGAATAGTATATTAAAACATTCGTTATAGAAGGCAATTCAAGCACGAGTTTGAATTGCCTTCTATAACGAATGTTTTATACTATTTTCTCTGTTTCGGCTTTTATTTACATTATTTTTTATAATAATATTTGACAATTCATTTTTTGATAGAATAGTTAGGTTGGTGACAGTGATTTCTGTTTCGTCTGTTGCCTAGGTGTAGGTCAGTTGCCTAGGTATTTTGTGTATTTAATGCAGTCATGCCAATCTCAAATAACAAAATATAACCAAAAATCGTTTAAGAATGAAGCTCCTTCTAACATCAATAAGCGTGCTGGAATATGATATTCTAATTCCGAAACAGAGAAAAATATATTCCTGAGAATTATGTACGTAGTAAACGAAAATAACATCTCTTTACGAGATTTCTAGCGATTATAGTAATTTCGTGCAGTGCAATAAGGAAAAAACTAAAATTACTAGCGTATTTATTATTAATTAAAATTATAGTATTTGATAAATTAAAGACAAACTTTTACTCTATTCTCATCTTTCTAAATGTTTATAAGATAGTTGAATTAATAATTGTAGAAATAATGTTAATAAAACCTAATACTTTAGCAATTGCGTAACTGCTCCTGTTTTTCAAGAATAGAAAAATCGTATTTCATTGTCAACTGAAATAAGTTTAATTGAAGGCAGCAAAAAATTAATGTATAATTTAATAGTCGTATAAGGAAGTCATGTGGAGCCCACATCAGATTTTTTTATTTTTCAAATCTGATCATTAGTTCCAGAGAAATATCGTTTAAAACAAATTTTTTTAGGCGGCTGGTACATAAATTGTTGTTTTTCGTATCTGCTGGCAACCTTAAAGTATCAATTTTTATTTGACATCTGTCAAAGTCAAAATTTTTGGCCGCTAGTTTGTTCATTATTGATTTACATAGTTTATATTAATGTGATTAATTATTTTAGAATATACTAACAAATGTAAGTAAAATCTTAACTATTCCTTTACAAATATTAATGAAAAAGTAATGAATTTGCGAGTAAAAATAGCGGCCGTAAAGTAAATGCGGCCGTAAGGTAAATGCGGCCGTAAAGTAAATGCGGCCGTAAAGTAAATTTTGACAGATGTCAAAAATTGATTTTGAATGAAAATTCATAATTTCTTGCTATAATCGCCTAAAAAATGTTGTGTGCATCTCGGCTAAAAGTTCTTTTTGGGCCTCATCTGATTTGTAGCCTCGGCTTTGCCTCGGCTGCAAACTTCGGTTTCGGCCCAAAAAGATTACTTTTAGAACCTTGATACACAAATAACTATATCAGTTGTTCTAAATTGCAATCTAGTAGGCTTAATAATAACATAATTTTTATTCTTTTAACTAATTATTCTCAATTATCTTGTTCTTATATTAAATTTGTTGTAATGTGCAAGAAAATTAAAAATATAATAACACTTTTACGCTACTCGATCAAAGTAGTTTCCGTTGAAACACTAGTGCGCGAAAGTAAATGAATAGCGGGAATATGGCCTTTTGGATTGTGAGTTGACTGCGGGAAACATTAGTTTCTAGGTATAGTCTTTTTCACGAAAATGTGATCGTACGTCATAATGTTCCGTGATGCAACGTTGCCAAGTATTTGTAGAGTACATTCAAGTGTTGATGGTTGCATAGTATACCATGTATGTATATGTCATATTGTGAATTATTTACATAAAATAAATTAAATTTATTCAGCATCCCCCTCTGTATCTTCGTTTGTCACGTTCTTGTTCGAAATACCTTATTACAGAATTCACCATATTCTGTGCACAACTTCCTAAATTCTTTGCTTGATTTTTTGACATTTTTCAAAAATAATAAAAAATTTTGACATTTCAAGAATGGCAACGTTGTACAGGATTACCAACTATTTATTAGTAAAAGACACTAAGTTCCGTGTATTTTACTGAGTATATGCTAGGAATAGTAACATTTTCGTGAAAAAGACTATATAGTCTTTTTCACGTAAGAGTGATCGTACGTCATACCTAGTAATATAGGCTATCCCTAGCATATACACAGTAAAATACACGGAAATTAGTGTCTTTTACTAATCAATGGTTGGTAATCCTGTATAACGTTGCCAATCTCGAAATGTCAAAAAATAATATTCTTGAAAAATGTCTAAAAATCGAGCTAAAAATTTAGGAAGTTGTGCACAGAATATGGTTAATTCTGTAATAAGGTATTTTGAATAAGAACGTGACAATCAAGGCCCAACCGTACCATTAACAGCTGTAAAAGAAGTAATTAAAATAATTATAAATATTATATATATGTAAATGTACAAGATAATTGTTTTTTGAAGCGTGCGGTAGATGCATTAGTAATTAATCTTACAACTGTGACTAAAATTAAATCTAAAACTAATAAAGGTGAGCCACTTCCAGGTTTTAAACGAACTAAATCTGTTGTTGACATGTGTGATTTTAAGAAATGTGCAATGCGAAATGGCATATATGATATGTATAAACACACTAAGCTCATACATTATAAACATTGATTGTAGAATGAATGTACCCTACAAATACTTGGCAACGTTGCACCAGGGAACATTATGACGTACGATCACTTTTACGTGAAAAAGACTAAAGTAAGTAAAAAAAAAATCATATTCCACCTGACGGCCACTTATATCACTCACCATATCCGGCGTCCTGATGTGAGCAGCAGCAGCCACCATCGCATTGGGCGGCGTGCCTACCGGGAGCGAAAACGCAAACGAACAGCACAACGCCGCTGGCATCATCAGGTACAATGGATGGAGTTTCAGTCCTACCGACTAAGAAAACCAACATTAAATACGGCCCATTACCACAAAATAGACATACCGGGTGTCCCAGCTCGACCGACACATGAGAGATTTACATAGGAAATCAGTTAATTTTGAATAGTATCTCCCCAGTGCAACATATTAAATTGAAATTTTGTATACTTGTAGGAGAATATTAATTCTATGGATTACACTTATTTGAAATATGCAATTTCGTCTGCAAGACAAGATTTATTAAATTATAAAATCTAACATTTTCGTTCAAAATCAGTCAGCCATGGAAATAAAAGAAAATATCTATGTGACAGTTCTGACAGTTAATGACATGCCATTGTAGATATTTATATTTTTGTAATAAATATTGGTTTATTATTTAACAAAAAGAAACTAAATTCGACTTAAATAATATTAAAATACAGGGAATAAGAATTAAAATCAGTGATACTTCTCTAAACTGTCAGATAAATATTTTCTTTTATTTCCATGGCTGTCTGATTTTGAACGAAAATATTAGATTTTAAATTTAATAAATCTCGCCTTGCAGACGAAATTGCATATTTCAAATAAGTGTGATCCATAGAATTAATATTCTCCGATAAGTATACAAAATTTCAAGTTAATATCTTGCACTGGGGAGATACTATTTATAATTAGCTGATTTCCCATGTAAAACTCCCATGTGTCGGTCGAGCTGGGACACCCGGTATACAGAAGCGACACTCCGTGTCGGTAGATTTCATGTTACATACATCATCTGTATACACCTTAGATGAGGTATAACATAGAGATATGACATTGCCCAAATATATTGTCGAAAGATCTAAGGTTTAAAATCGCTTGCAGCCAGCTGTTTGAGAACAGTGGACCAGTGGAGTAGTTATATGGAAAACTCAACAGGATAGGTGACTAAACACTATGACCAATATTTCGTTCGTCTAACTGTAAGTGTGCACTACTCAGCTGGCGGATCGCTGACTGTTAAGCGATTCTCGACCATACATCTTTTGCTTGCTCTGTAGTACGTAGCTATAGGGATTTCCAGCCCAGCGATATGCCATCTGGTGGCGAATTTTAGAAACCCTCCGAGAGACATTCGCAGTTTATAACCTATGTTGACAACGTACGTTTGACGACATTTTATTTATTACTCTTGTTTAATTTCAAGTTTTAGTGCTGCATTTTCGTATTTTTATATTGTTTCATTATTATATCAGTATGATATATACCAAACAGTCTTTTTAAAGACTAATTTTCGTGTGATTATAATTTCTTTTGTTGTATTATTTCTTTGATTCTTTTGCATCTATATTTCTTTTGCAATGTCAAATTTACATTGTTGTGTACCAATGTGCAATTCAAGGAAAAAAAGTAACTCAGATTTACACATTTTTCGATTTCCTAGTGATAATTCTAACGTACAAATGAAAAATAATTTTAACAAGTACGAATTGGTCAATAGGAAAAAGGTGTGGATAAACGTTTTAAAAATTGGAAAAAAGTGAGCCCTTTCATGAAAGTGTGCTCCTTACATTTTGACGAAGGAAGCTTCACTAAATCTAGGGATAAGTGTGTACAAATTTTGTGCACATCAAATTGTTTAATCAGAAATACACCGGGTACATTTTAATAAAATTGCAGATTTTTTTTTGCATTTTCCGCCTTTACCAGCTTTTCATGAACAAACCATGTGTTTCACTGTACTCTGATAATTTATTATTTTAAATGTTCCTTTAATAAAATCCGGTGATGATTGCAAAGCCGATGATTTTAAACATAATCTATATAGATTGACCTCTTCATTTGTAAACGCCAAAATACTGCATAAAATTATATGACTGGCATTAAGAACTTCTTCCCCTTCATATACAGTTCTGGAATTTTCATTTCCTTTAATAAAATTAAAGTATTCCATTAAAGGAAACCTTAAATTTTGTACAGCATTAAGCTGATTCAGAACCTGACACCCCGAAAAATAAACGAATAAATATGAAGAATAGCATGATACAGATAAACCTATATTGCATTTTTAGAAAAAAATAGCTTAAATTACAATCATTTATAGTATACAACCGACATACAACAATATTTCGTGTTATGTAATTCACTCTTCTGTCAGCCCTCTCTCGGAGGGTTTCAAATTTTATCCGCAGTGGCGCTGGGCTCTAAACTTTAAACGCCTATAGTAGTATGCCATATCTCTGTTATCCCCCATCTAAGGTACACACCTACTCTCCAGTCTCCACTACTCACCATCTCAGCCAACACAGGCAGTATGATATTAGCGATAGCCACGTTGCTGCTGAACTCCGTGAGCGTGCTAGCCACGAGGCACACGGCGGCCATGAGGGCCAGGGGCGGCAGCACCTCGAGGCCGGCCAGCCAGCCGGCGATGTGCTCCGACATGCCCGTCTCGTGGCTGCCCTCGGCTATAGCGAACCCGCCGCCCAGCAGGAACAACAGGCCCCAAGGCATCTTCTGCTGTACCACCTTCCAGGTCAGCAGAGACGGGGACGGCTTCTTCGGGAAGTTGTGGTCTAGAATTACACAAGGGGTGAATAGTTATGTAATGTAGTACTATAAAGATGTTATTATTGGGAGTCGCCAATAAACTGGTTATAACCTAATTCACCATTAGCCAACTGAATAATGATCAATTAATACAAGAATCAAAATTGTTCTTGATTAGTTTTGTTTATGTTCCGTTCGTATAATTTTACGTGTGTGAATTAAATTTTCTGATATTTTTTGTTGACATATGAGCTACAGTTATAAAATAACTTGTTTAAGAAATACTTAATTCGGCCGTCAGTAAAAGTAAAAAAGTGCTTGAGGACGTTGTCATAAAATTGTAAGGTATTTATCAATAATCGAGAAATCTTCGGTGAGATTTTTTTATATTTGCATACCCTAAATGCGATATTTTGAAAGTAAAACAATAAAATAATTAATGTTTGACAACCTCATGACAATGTAATAAGACTGTTATAGGCCAATTCTAAACAAATCTATAAATCTGTAAAAAACTGACAAAAACAAATCTCTTTTTGTTAATTAATACAAAATTATACAGTGGCTACCTTCGTTGCGATTTTGTTCATTATTTACCAGATTTACTGATATGTAAGTCTTACAGATTTGTTCAGAATTGGCCTATTAGTGTTTGTTTTGATTGGCTAGTTTCGCACACGTGATCAGATATACAGGAATTCGATTGCATATTTTTTAAGCTAAAAATTTT